>CAWUFW010014072.1:0-434417 GCA_963921515.1 Calotriton arnoldi
AAATGTTTGCTTAAGTAGACCATCTCACATGTTGTTGATTACCCTTTCTGAGTCTACTCCATTGAAGTAGTGTCATTTCCTTCCATGCAGTTTAGACTTGTGCATCTTGGTCATTCTTACTCTTTAGTACGTTGCAGCCATAATTGTAAATTGTTTATCAACATTTAGGTAGGCGTTCAGGCTTTTGAGAATATCTTATAAATCTTCAAATACCACTTTTATTGCTCAAACAAGATGGAATGTTGTGTCCACCATGCCATGTGATGACAAGCCAACAATTTGTAGTAACAGTTAATGCTGAACTGGATAGAAAGGTCAGTCTGTTTAATCATGATTGCATGGTGAGATCCTTCCATGCAGTCTGTCTTACCACCCGAGGTTTTGCCTGCTGAAAGTCTCCGCCATCAACCCCAGATTCGAGCTCCTGGGCGACTGGTCATTTTCTCCAAACAAGAGACCGTCTTGGCAGTAAAGACGGTCAAACTGTGAGACTGTGTCCATTTTTAGTATTCCCTGTTTTAATGCCTCTAGTTGTTTTGTTTTTTTAGAATCCTAGCCAGTGTTCCTCAACTCATTTAATGTTTTGTCAATTCTTCATATTGGCAGTGGGTACACACAACCTTGTGTATGCATTCGAAAGCCTAGCATAGTCTTATAGGCAAACAACAATGCACATTTCGTTGTTGGCTGCTCCATGGCACACATGCAAGTCAGAATTAAGAGTATGGTAATAGTTGTGGAAGAGATACTGGGCTCATTTATAACCGGATGAGAATGTTGATTTGCAGCGTTAATCTTTTCTGGATTCACATGCTGTGCATTATTCTGCCATCTAGTGGTTGGGTCCGGAATCTTCTCCCAGAAACTTTTGTCCTACTACTATTTTTGTGTTTTGTTGGTGGACGTCAACATACCTCCATTTGGTGCCCCTTGTGATGTCGTTGTGCTTCCTCTGGAAGCTCCCACCTTTGGTAACCTTCTTCAGAATTAATTTTTTCTGCTGTTGGATCTGGATGCATGCCGGAGATTCTCCAACTACTTGAAGAAGAAAGTTACTGAAAATCCGCAAAGTATCGCTGAAATTTCACTGGAGCGAAGGAGTCATCAAAGGTCTCGATACCAGAGAAGTTATGGGACCAAGACTAGGTATTTTCAGCAACGAATACGGAAAATGCACGTGCAGGGGGACTCCCTGTTCTATGTGGAGAAGACACCATTCCAGTTTTGCAAAAACTGCACCATAAATTTGCAAAGCAGGACCAGCACGCAGTCTGCAACTTCAGCTTGCCGTAGATCACCAAACCAAAGAGTGTAACGCCTGTTCAGTGTTTGCACCAAAGACTCTGAGGGTAAGACGGCGACAGAACAGCCCACCATACAATGCAGGGCCAACATCACACACTCTTTACCAGATTTGGGCCTATCCAGCGACTAGGAGAATGTCCCCGAACTTCCAGAAGGAGACATGGAGGCTGACATCCAGATCATAGACTCCAACCAAGGGGATAAGAAGACGTTGAAATCAGAGGTAAGGGACTCTGCGTCCTTAGTCTGCAACCGAGACATGAAAATCAAAGTCCAAAGACTGCTTTGGAGGAGAAACACTCAACGACCGCAAGCACATCCCAAGATAAAAATACCCATGGATCCTTCGGAAAGGGTGCCCTAGTGGTAGAGACCCCTAAAAAATCCAAGACACCAAAAGACTGAGGAAAGAATGCATCAACGTCGAAACAGGAGAGGTTGAAGATGGATCAACATGGTTCAATGAACATGTCTTCTAAAGATTTGTCGATAAAACGAACACACGAGGATCTCGACAACCAACAGGAAGAGGCCGAGCTTGAAAAGAAGAAGAGCCGACTCGAGGCCGAAATGGCCAATATCTTGCAAAGGAAGAAAGATTTTGACGAAAGAAATCCAGATCCTGAGCAAGTCTTAGACTTCGAAGGAACAAAGGGACAAAGACCTTGAGGAACTAGAGAAACCTCTAACTCCTGAGCCTCAAGAGGACCAAGAACAAAAAATCTTAAAAGGGGAGGAAGAACAACTTTTCCAGGGTTCTGAGGCTTCAGAATACCAGGCGATAGATTGACAAGATCTGGAAACACTCACCCGAAGAAGGGGTAGACCTATACCCTTCAAGACCATCATCACCTGATATTGGTGTGTATATATACTCGGGTAATAATGAAGGCAGCAGAGAGGTATGGAGTACAGCTGGAAGAAGAAAAACAAGCTGGTTTTCTGCTAGAAACACTCCTGCTTACACAATCAAGGAACCAATTTTTACCCATGCTCCTAAGTGTTAGATCATGGAACCAGCCACATGTAAGGCGGTCACTCCTAGGGAAGAGAAGAATTACAAGCATTCTTCTAAGGACCCCAGTTATATCAGAGGAACTGGCCCGGCAGATTCAATAATTGCATCTACAACCAGGAAAAGAGCCAATGTCCCAAGCACCACAGGACCTCTTCCAGATAAGGTGAGCAAAAGAATTGACCTCATAGGACGAGAGGTGGAAAGAAGTGCTGCAACCCAATAGCGCAATTGCCAACTCCAATGCACTGCTAAATTGACATGCCTACCAACATTGGGAAGAAATAGGGGAGTTGCTGAAATGTATCCTAGAGCAGTACCAAAGGAGGGCAGTACACCTGGTTGAGGATGGTAAATAAATCGCCAATACCTGTTTAAAATGAGCATTGGATGCAGCAGAAACATCAGGAAGGCAGATAATGATAGGGATCACGGAGAGACGCCGTGCCTGGCTAATGAATCTCGTGTTTTAAACCTGAGGTGCTAGCTAAGATACTATATGCACCCTTCATTGGAAAACAGCTATGGACGAGACCCTGAATCAATTGAAAAATATGAGACTGCAAAGTCAATGGGGGCTGTACAGTTCAGAGAACATGTGCAGAGGATCAATACCATTATGAAGACCTACAGGAAGGAACATCTCACCAAACGTACCAACAGTCGTTTCAGGAAAGTAATCGGCCAGAACAACAGCAATCACAAGGCTGGCAGTATCAACAAGGTAAATAGTCCTTTCGCGGATGTCCACGCGGAAGAGGACAACCACAGAGGGCCTCCCCAACAAGCAAGTGACTCTTCAGAGTACACAAAAGACACTCCGCTAACATCCAAGAGTGCAGAAAGTTTTCAAATGCAAGAGCTCCTACACTCAACACCAATAAGAGGCAGATTAAGAATTTCCTCCAGGAGTGGAAGAATATCACCATAGACAAATGGGTTTGAAAACTAATAGAATTTGGATATTGCATAGAATTAAACAAAGTATCTCCAGGCAAAGGTCTAAGAAGTAAGAGACATTGAAAACCAGAAACAGCCCACCTACTCAAGGAAGTAGAGGAGATGCTGGCAAAAGGGGCTATAGAGTTAGTGGCATCACTGGAAAGAAACAAGAGAACCTACCCAACATATTTCCTAACACAAAAAGTAGATGGGTCGCTCAGACCAATTCTAGATCTCAGGTGTTTGAACAAATTCATAAGAATTCAAAAGATCGAGATGACTACAATACGAAAGGTAATACAGTAAATACAACTGGGGGATTATATGCCCACAACTGTTTTAAAAGACACATACTTGGACATTCCCATGAATGCAAATCACAAGTAATTCCTCCGATTCTTTGTAAACGAAGAACACTACCAGTTCAAAGTACTGGCTTTTGAATAAAGTAAGCACCAAGAGTATTTAAAAAGTGCCTAGCAACAGTGGTGGCACACCTGCGGAGGCAGGGAATACACGTCTATCCCGATCTCGACGACTGACTGGTAAGAGCTGACTCCTACAAATAAATGCAAAGAGCACATGCAACAGGTGACACTGCTTTTTCAACTGGGGTTCTCAATTTACAAAGAAGTCACCCGAACAGGAGAAAATATTGGGTGCAAGAATCCACTCAAAACAAGGGAAAGTTTTCCCAAGTGAGAAGAGAACAATGGCCCTTCTGAAGGAGACACAACTCTACCAGAAGGGGCAAGCTGCTGGGAATGACGGCGTCTTTCATTCCGTTAATACCAAACACAAGAGTTCACATGAGACCATTTCAGGAATAGTTGCAAAATCAATGGTCACAAGCAACAGTGAGTTGTAAAGATATAGTGGTAGTCACGCAGAAGATGGAGGAAGAGATAGTGTGGTGGAACAGAGCACATATACTGCAAGGAAGAACTTTCACACAGCCAGCGTCTACAGTGACCTTAACAACGGATGCCTCCCAGAAGAGGTGGGAGGCGCACATGAACAATCTCAAAGTCGGGGAGTCTGGAAGTACCAGGATGCAGTACAGCACATCAACTTAAAAGAACTAAAAGCGGTATTCCTAGCCTTTCAAAAAGAGCTCCGAGGAAAAACAATATTGGTACAGACTGACACCACAACAACCATGTTTTACAATTCAATGAAAAAAAAAAAAATGCTTTATTTCGGCCACCAGGGCCATAAAAGTACATGCATAGTACACCAGAGGTTTATTAAAACACACAGAATTAAGATACAATATGATATCTCCAGTGATAATAAAAAGATGGTTAAAAAAGCATTCATATAAAATTAGATACGATAAAAGCACATTGATACTTCCGGGTGCCAACTACAGTGAAAGGAGGATATCACCTAGGGGTCGCATTGAAAGAAGTCTCTTCACGTCTCCAGTCATCAAACGGTTCTTAGAAGGAGCAAAAAGAATTGCACCCCCTAAAAGAGCGTCAGCTCCTACATGGAATTCAAATATTGTGCTCACACAATAATGAAGCGATACAAAAGGGGATGATGGACGGAACGTTTGAGCCAATCAAACACTCACCCCCAGTCAACTGATCTGGGTTTAATCCATCATCATTCTTTAGCTCACTCCACCACCCCAGTTCAGACATGGCCATATGCAAATCAGTCTGACCCTGTGCCTCATGGGAACAGTCCAGCCCGAACTGCCAAGCCATGTCTTCCCTGGACCGGAAACAAGCATCCTAGGACCGGTTTCTGGCATTTCAGCCGTCATCAGCCAGGCTTGCTTGAATCCAGTGGCAAAGTGAGCAAGGGACCCACGTCTGGGCATACCCCCGCCAACTTAGGGCGAACAAAGCGATACAAAAGGGGATGATGGAAGTCACCTTTAGAACCATTACACAAGGCAACTTTACAAATGCTCACATTTAAGCCGCCCTTTTTTAGTAGCCATAACTTACTACACAGTAAGTTACAAGCACTCACGTTACAAGAGCCTTTTTGTTCGAGGCATGTGTGCTGTAGATAAACATGCTTTGCATATTCTTGCCATCTAGTTTTGGATCCGGATGTTTGCAAGTTGTTGTTCTTCGAAGAAGTCTTTCCAGTCACGTGGTGAGGTGACTCCTCCTTTTGGTGATAGTGCACATTGGCATCACCTCAATTGTTAGATTGTTTTTTTCCGCCATCGGGTTTGGAAGTGTATTGCTGCGCTCCAGTTTGAAACCTTCCATTGGGTTACCCTCGGTGCGCAATGCACAATTCACTGTACCCTCTGGTATTCTTGTATGCGTTTCCCTGTTATCCGGGTATTGAATCGATCGGAAAAAAACTCTACCTTGGGTCGAAATCATTGTGGGTGATCCTTGGGCCTAGCCCTGTCGGTCCACCCTTCTGCCGATGAAACAGACTCCGTTCCAATTCTGCCCTCGGTGCCACTCCAAGTAGCCGCGCACTGACCTACACAAACTTTATAATTTGTGCCTCTCACTGGAGCGACGCCTGTAAGTAGTTCCGGTCCAAAAAGAGTCTATGCGATCGTCTGGCTCGACGAAGAGAAATGCAACACCAAAGCATTCAACATACATCGAATATCTTCGGGGAAGAATCCGAACATGAAGAGGTCGAAGCATCGGCAGCAGAAGAGGAAGAAGCCTTCTCTGTTCCAGAATCCGATTGGAGATTGATTTGGAGTCTTAAGGCATGCCTCCAGGACAGAGTACCGTGAGTACTAAAGACACTTTACCCCACAAAAACTCCATCAAGCATAAAGCTTCGGCACCACATCTGCCTTCAGGCCTTGGTTGGCCCGAGACGATGTTTCCGACGCCCCGCCCGCGGGCCCTGCACCGAAACAAACAGTCAAGCCTTCCGGCTCGGGATCGAGTCATCCAAAGTAGTCTTTGGATCTGAAACCCTCTGCTCCAAAAGACAAAACTGGTTCAGAACCAAAGCCTTCCGCTCCGAAAGATATACACGCTTCGGATCTGCAACCTTCCGCTCCTTAGTCACCGAAACCTTCGATGCCAAAAACAAAAGAAAGCCTCACAAAGTCTCCGGAACCTATCCTGGAGCTTTTCAAAGAAAAATTAGACCCTAAACAAAAGAAGATCTACATTAATCCAGATACTGGACATTTTTTTGCTAAGATACCATCTTAACGGAAACTTCCTTTAGCGGACCCGGCTACAAGCCCTATTCATCTACCTTCACCACATTTACCAAGTTCAGATCCTCTACTCCTAACACCTCAGGGGTCTCCTCATATACTACCTGATATAAATGAGGATGACTATGACAATACTCATTTACCTGTAGAACCATGGAATGACTACACTTTTAACCCTCCCATGGATACTGACCCCGATCTATACCCTGCAAAGCCATCACCACCAGATGATGATGTAGCTTACCAAGAGCTTGTTTCTAGAGCAGCAGAGTATCATGGGGTTGCGTTACATAAGGAGTCTTTGAAGGAAAATTGTTTTTTATTTGACACTCTAGGGTCTACACATAGGACAAGTCAGTCTTCCTATGTTAAAAGGCATGATGAGACATGCTGATGTAGTATACCCTGTGCATGCCTGTGTTTTAACTCCAAGGGTTGATTAAAAAATACAAACCCCACCATCTGATCCAGTTTTTATTAAGGTACAATTACCTGTAGACTCGTTAGTGGTCTCCAATGCTCGTAAGAGAGCAAACTCTCAGTCCTCTGCCCATGCACCTACCTCAGACAAGGAGTCTAAATTAATTGATGCATCTGGTAAGATAAAAATATAAAGGCTGCGCGTAAAGGCCATATTGCATCTCAATAAGCCCAGGCTGGCAATGCTCCTAAAATTCTATATCGTATCCTCCAGTCTTTTACCAACCCCAAGGCCTGCGAGAATCTAGAGGTTCCCACGCAAACGCTCTGTAACAATATCTTTCGCAGAAAATAGAGCATTTATGAAAAAATTGTCCCGTCAGGAAGCCAGCCTTTGGTTACAATGACATCTGATTAGCCAGAACAGGCAACCTCTCAGTTGCTAGAGAGCTTCCCTCCGGTGACCTTGGCAGATGTAGTAACACTGCTTCGTAAGGTAAAATCAGGTTCCCCCCTCGACACCATCCCGGCCAAAGTTGTTATCTCTCTGGCCTGTCAACTGTCTCCTATCGAATATCTCCTCAATCGCTCACTGAGAGAGGGTCACGTTCCGTCAGAATGGAAATCAGGACAGGTTATGCCTATCCGTAAGAACGCCAAGGCTCCTTTGACAGATTTCTCCAATCTCCGTCCCATCTCGCTTCTTCCCTTCCTGAGTAAACTATTGGAGAAGCATATCAATAAACATCTCTCCAACCATGTCGAACTTACCGGTAGCTTAGACTCCTCCCAGTCAGGCTTTGGGCCCAAATACAGCACCGAATCAGCTCTGCTAGTGGTCACAGATAACATCAGGATGACCCTAGACAGGGGGCCATTCTACGATTCTGGTGCTGTTGGACCTATCTGCCGCGTTCGATACGGTTTCACATCAGATATTGCTCAGGAGATTGAAGGAGATTGGACTAAGAGACTCTGCCTTCCAGTTGATGACGAGCTTTTTATCTGCTCGCTCTCAGACCGTCAATTTTGGCCCGTATCGTTCGGCGCCTATGGAATTGTCCAAGGGAGTGCCTCAGGGCTCATGCCGGAGCCCCACATTGTTTAATATCTATGTTGCCACCTTGGCCAATCTCCTGAGGACGCATGGGTTCACCCCCATCTCCTATGCCGACGATACACAGCTGCTTTTTCCTTTTGATAAATTTACTCCATCGGTACAGTTGGCCTTCTCCTCTGGCATGAGAGCTATTTCACATTGGATGAAGAGCAATCTCCTCCAATTTAATGTTGGGAAGATGGAGATTCTGCTCTTCGGAGATGCTCCCTTATTAAGAACTCCTGAATGGTGGCCTGCCGATCTTGGTGCTCCCCCTGCCCCTAAATCCCTTGTTAAGAACTTAGGCATTCGTCTCGATCAAGCCCTTACTCTGAAGGAGCATGCTGCTCAGACAGCTGGCTCCTGTTTCCATACACTGGGCTTACTCCGCGGAGTCTTTCCCTTGCTCCCTGACTCAACTCGGAAGACTCTGACTCAGGCACTCATATTAAGCCGTCTGGACTACTGCAATGGTCTGCTGGTCTCCGCTAATGAGGCCTCGCTTAGCAGACTGCAGGTAGTCCAGAACACGGTGGCGCGATTGGTCCTCAACGCCCCCTTCAGGACTGCCTCCCGCCCTCTTCTTTGTCAGCTTCAATGGCTTCCAATACGTCAACGGGTAAAGTTCAAAGTTTGCTGCACCATCCATAAGGCGTTATTCAATCTCGGTCCCACCTATCTTTCGGAGAAATTTACACCTTACCTGCCTTCCAGGTCTCTTCGCTCTGGATTTAAGTCTCTTCTTGTGGTTCCCCGAGTCAGGAAGGCTAGAATAGGGGGGGGAGGCCCTTTTCCATCTCGGCCCCCGCTATTGGAATGAGCTTCCTCTGCACTTGAGACAATGCCCCGATCACCTACAATTCAGAAAGCAGCTTAAGACCACTCTTTTCTGTCTCCGATTCTGCTGTAGTAGCTCCATTGTCCTTGTTGCCTGTCCGAAGCGCAGAGATACCCCTTTGGGGGTCGATTCAGTCGCTATATAAATAAATTAAATAAATAAGAGTTGCTGCTCAAGCCGCTAACCACTGGCGCATTGCTAACACACAGGGCTTCTAGCTAGGTATGATAGAGCACACTGGGACGAGATGGAACAACTACTTCAATATCTCCCAGATGAACCCAAAATTAAAGCACAAGTTAGTTCACGAAGGCAAACTCATTTCTAACTCCTCCATAAGATGTGCTTTAGATGCCGCTGATACTGCAGCGAGGGGGCTTAATACCAGCATTCTCCTGAGAAGACAAGCCAGGCTTAGGATATCTGGGTTTAAACCTGAAGTTCAACAGTCCATTTTAAACACTCCCTTTGACAAACAACACCTGTTTGGACCTCAAGTCGATGAGGCTTTAGAGAAAATGAAGAAAGGTACAGAAGTGGCGAAGTCCATGGGAGCTCTCCAGTGCCCATCAAACAGAGGCTCCTTTCGCTGCTCGTTTTATAGAGCAGAGTCCAAAACCACATCCTCAGACCATATTGCTGCCTCTTACAAATCCATCACACAACCCTCTGCCGCTAGAGGTTTTTTTTTTATAGAGGAGGGTACAGAGGAAACCATTCCAAAGGTAGGGGTAGAGGCGCCACAGCGTGCACCTTCCCTTAACAAGCAGTGACTTTCCCTCATTCCCCCCGATCACTTAACACCTGTCGGGAGAAGACTTCAACAATTTCTCCCCATTTGGCAGTCCATAACATCATACAAATGGGTGATGGACATTATCCGACATGGTTATTGCCTGGAGCTTACCTCCAATCATTCCACCTTGCACTCTCAAACTCTCATTAGACCACCTACAGCTACTCAAACAGGAAGTGCAATCTCTATTGACAAAGGGAGCCATAGAACCAGTTCCGTTACAGTACCAAGGTTTAGCAGTTTACTCTCTGTACTTTCTAATCCCCAAAAAGGATGGTTCTTTAAGACCGATTTTGGATCTCCGTCTCGTCTTCCTGCTTCCACACCCTCTGCCTCCATCATAAGACCTTCAAATGGATCCCCCTCGAACATAGAAAGACCGTCATGCCCTGGTCACCAGCAGACTTGACTACGGCAACGCACTCTACGCCAGAATAAACAAAAACCTCACCCGCAAGCTACAGAACATCCAGAACGCTGCCGCAAGACTGGTCCTCAACCTGCCCAAACAGTGCCACATCTCCCAGCACCTGCGCACACTCCACTGGCTCCCCGTCGAGGCGAGAATCACCTTCAAGATACTCACCCACGCACACAAGGCCCTCCACGGCACCGGACCAGCATACCTGAACAGCTGACTCAAATTCCACGCACCCCAAAGGACCCTACGATCAGCCCAGCTCTCCTATGCCATGGTCCCCCCCCGCACCAGAAAGACCAGATCGGGAGGCCGCTCCTTCTCCTTCCTCGCGGCCAAAGCCTGGAACGCCCTTCCGCTCCACCTCAGACAGACAACATCGCTCCCCATCTTTGCAAGAAACCTCAAAACCTGGCTCTTCGACAGACCCCCTCCTTGATGGAATGGATCCTGCACCCTTCCTACCCCTAGCGCCTTGAAACCTTTACGGGTGAGTAGCTGCGCTTAACAAACTTCTGATTGATTTGATTGATTGATCTAAGAGTTAAACCGGTACATACTGTCCAGAATATTTCCATATGGTAACACTTCAACAAGTGTTTCCACTTCTACAACAAGGCGATTTTATGTCCACACTTTGACATTCCAATCCACCCAGCTTATCGCAAATATCTCAGATTTGTGTTAGCAGGAAAACACTATCAGTTCAAAGTACTCCTATTCTGACTAACTACTGCACCCAGAGTGTTCACAAAATGCCTAGCAGTAGTAACGGCTCATCTCAGAAGACAACAGATTCTTGTCTTCCCATATCTAGATGATTGGTTCCTCAAAGCAAACATGCCCCAAAAGTGCTTGTGACACACAGACTACGTTAGACCTACTGCACCAATTAGGTTTTACAGTCAATACGCAAAAGTTCTCATCTTCAGCCTTCACAAATGCATTCCTATTTGGGAGCAACTCGATACTCCCACAGCTCTAGCCTCTCCAAATACAGCCAGGATTCAAAATATTCAAACTCGGTTATTACAGTTTCAGGTCAACCAATATCTACCAGCCAAGACGTTCATGCAATTGCTAGGGATGATGGCATCATACATCACAATAGTGTCTCATGCAAGACTACACATGCGTCCCCTACAAGAGTGCTTAGCACGTCAGTGGAATCAGTCACAGGGTCAATTAACAGATCTAGTGTTGGTAGACAGCTGCACCCATTGCTCTCTGCAGTGGTGGAACACACAAGACTTATCAAAAGGGAGGCAATTCATTGACCCTGTTCAACAGATTGTGCTAACAGCAGACTCCTCTCTCACAGGTTGGGGTGCCCATCTCCACAACACCACAATTCAGAGGCTCGGGTATGACCAGCACAAACGTCTTCACATCAACTTTCTAGAACTTCTAACAGTATTTCTAGCGTTGAAAGCCTTTCAGACTCGCCTCACAGCCAAAGTTGTCATAATTCGCCCAGACATGACCGCCATGTACTAAGTACAAAAACAGGGGGGGGACACTCTCTCTACAACTGTCACACCTCTCTTAGACCATTTGGTGTTGGGCAATCCATCACAAAATTCATCTTCTGGCAGAACACCTCCCAGTAGTGAACAATCAAATTGCTGACCTAAGCAGGTGATGGCCACAAATACACGAGTGGGTACTTCATCCCCAAATTCTCCTTCCATTCTTTCAAAAATAGGGATTCCCACAAATAGACAACGCAAAATGCCCAAACTTTGCCTCCAGGTTCCCCCACCCGCTATCCAAAGGCAATGCCCTATGGATGAATTGGTCGGGGATATTTGCCGACGCTTTTCTGCCTCTCCCACTCCTTCCGTTTTTTGTTCAAAAGCTCAGGCAAACATCGCTCACACTAATTTTAGTAGCTCCCTCATGGGCTCGTCAACCATGGTTCACCACACAATTGTCTCTTGTAAGTTATGTAACTAGAAACATAAAAAAAAGAATTAGGCTTTCAAATGCTGTACAATTCCTGTTAACGAAATGTGAGCATTCTGTACTGAATATACAAACCTGTGAGTGTCACACGTGGTGTTTTGTTCCTTTTCACTGTATCACACCAAAAAGGGCGGAACACGGACTGATATTCGAAAGACTGTTTGGAAGTTTTAAAACAACCCCAATAAGCAACACAAAAAAAAGACAAGATAATATCAATAGAGTCTTTTAACATTGAGGAGGAAGAATGCTCATGAAGTCTTTCAATGTCCGTCCGGATTTGTTATTGCAGTTTTTTTTTTAAACAAAGTGGGTAATGTTCCTTTTTCGATCTTTGTTTTTTTAATCCACTCGCAAACGAAGGCAAAACAAAAACTAGAAAGTTAATATATGTGCTACCTGTATGTCCCAGGCGTGTTCTTTGATCAAGGTTACCTCAGGGCTTAGCGCGATGACCCACGTGAGCGGAAGAATGCTGCCGTCAGCCGCGAAGTTCCGACAAGGTTTGCATAGCAACTGAAGATGCCTGAAGGTTTGCAGGAACTGTGGAAGTCGAAGCCGTCGGGAACCAAGCAGGAAAGTGAAGACTAGGCCAAGCATTGACGGCTTGATCGGGCGTGTTTAAATAGCTAACCGCCGGTTCAGTTATGCATGTACAGAAAGTGCACGTGTTACTGTTGTTGGTGGCACAGCAACGTGACACATGACACGTGTTAGTGCACGTGACAGACCCATAACATGGAAAGGCAGCAATTACAGTGATTAACATAAAGAATATGTAAAAAACAAAATATAGAAATAAAATTATACAAAGTCTATTCACTGCCTTTTGAATGCTTTTGTGTGGAAAACAAAGTGACATCAGTGCTACTTAGTAACATCAGGAGCATGAGGTACGGGCATATGCCCCAAGTGTCATGACAGTTATGCAGCTAAATGGAAGAGATTTGTTGTCTATTGTAGCAACAACAAAACTAATCCTCTAGATGCTTCTGTACAAAACATTATATATTTTGTATCTATAGCAAGCTGGTCTAGCCTACATATCTATTCGATTGCACCTTGCAGCAGTAGCCGCATATTTGCAAAACAGACAGCATTTATCTTTGTTCAAAGTTCCAGTAATTAAAGCCTTTATGGAAGGCTTAAAGAGAATAATTCCACCTAGAACACCTCTGGCGCCAGTTTGGAATCTCAGCATTGTGCTTTCAAAACACATGGGTTCACCTTTTGAACCATTACATAATTGTCCTATACAGTTCATTTCATGGAAGGTTGCCTTCCTCATTGCTATCACTTCATTAAGGAGAGTTGGTGAGCTACAGGCATTAACCTTAGAAGAACTCTTCTTTCAGCTCCATAAAGATAGGATAGTTCTTCGCACCAATCCAAAGTTCCTTCCTAAAGTAGTTTCTGCTTTTCATCTTAACCAATCAGTTGAGTTACCTGTGTTCTTCCCTCAACCTGATTCAGTAGCAGAAAGAGCTCTTCACACACTTGATATTGAAAAGGACAAAGGATTTTCGCAAAACAAAGCAACTGTTTGTTGCATTTGCTCCACCTCACAAGGGCAATCCTATCTCTAAATCTGGCATTTCTAGATGGATTATTAAATGCATTCAGATTTGCTATGCTAAACCTAAAACAACTTTATACCTCCTAGTGCGCATTCGACTCGCAAAATAGGAGCATCAATGGCCTTTTTAGCCAACATTCCTATAGCTGACCTCTGTAAATCAGCAACATGGTCCACACCACACACATTTACCAAACACTGTTGTGTGGATGTGTTAGCACGTCAACAGGCCAATGTAGGCCAAGCTGTGCTATAGACACTTTTTCAGACAACTGCAACATCTACTGGTTAGCCACTGCTTTGGGAGAATACTGCTATATAGTCTATGCAAAGCATGTGTATCTACAGCACACATTCCTCGAACGGATTATGCTACTTACCCAGTAAGCATCTGTTCTTGACATGTAGAGCTGTAGATTCACATGCATCCTCCCACTGTAGTGGTGAGCCTCAACAAGGCCTACCAGTGCTTAGGGGTTCTCCCTTCCTTGCACAGAGTCCTCAGACCAATAGGAAGAAGTTGGCACAGAAACTGGAATAGAAAAGACAGAGTTTATTAAACCTCATGAGGTGGAGCTACATTCACACAGCACCCTTCGGTAATGCATGAAGTAGCACACTGAATGGAAGGACCTTGGTCCTTTTATACCCACACAGGGGCTCAAATGAAGGCGCTACAAACACAAATGCTGGTTTTAGGTACATATAAGGTCATACAAGAAATGCACAGTCGACAAGTGGGTGGAGCTAACAGTTTCTACTTCTAGTAGACACATCCTGACATTTATAAACTCTGAACAGCTGCATGGACAGCTGCGAGCTCAACTGAGCATGTGCAAAGCAAAAAGGCTAAATATAACTCGTCTCTAGGCAGATTTCAAGAGCAGTTAACAGGAGGATAGGACAGAGCACATGGCAGCACATGGCAACTAAAATGGCTGCCAGAAATACAAAATGGATTCCACAAAGCGGACAATTTAGCCTCTGAATACAGGATGTCTTTGGCTAATGCTTAACTTAAGTGCTGCCAAATTACAACAGACGACCCTTTCAGCATTAGCTGAAGACATTCGTTTATCTGGGGTAATCTAAATATTCATCCCGTACATCTATTAACATTATTTCGGCCACCTCTTTATTCAACATTTGTTGGGCCTTTGTTTCTGCAACGTTCCCTTTGGCAGGTATACAAGCAGAGATGCAAATGGAGCAAAGCATTGGACCACATTGGATACATACACAGCATGTAAAAAGTATCAAAATCATTACACACAGGATAGTCAGTAGCTTCCAGCCCCAAGCAGAAACAAGAGTCCAAAACCATCCAGTAAAAGTCCAAGTACCAGTCTCTGGATGAATTTCTGCAGCAATCTTATGCAGTTCTGATATTGCGCCATATACTGAAGGTGAGTGATCCGGTATGAATACGCAACAGCTGCTACCGATGATGCGACATGCACCACCTCGATCAGCCAAAATCACGTTTAGCACCATCCTATTCTGGAGTGCTACAATCCTTGCAATCTGTAGTTCCTCTGTAATGTTCCCAAGTGCCATAGCTGTCTGATTGGTAACAGCTTCCACAACACGAGTTAATCGCCTGATCTTTCTGCTGTTTAATGCAGCACCCACAAAGAAAAATAAGCCCAAGTTGAAATCAACATATTGTTGTAGGGTAGTGTCGGTTTGGTCAACTTCGTCCATACTTATTGTCCTCTTATTTCTGTTTTTGGAAATATCATTGTACAGTTTAAAATCATGGTGATACAATGCAGGTGCCAGAAACACAGGGGGCAACAGAAAAGATACATAGCAGATTCCTGACCACCCAACAGGTAATTGATAATATCCGTTATTTCCACACACAAAATACGTATTATGCGAGGCTGTGAAAGTGCTGTCATTGGCACCTTCAATGGTCAGGATTACAGTACACTCGCTCCTCCCCACTGGAATTCTTCCAACGCTACAAATACACAAATCTGCTTTAGCTTTTGTCACAGAAATCACAAAAGGTCCAATGTTCTTCTTTATTGTGAAGACATATGGTGTTGAAATATTGTCCGGTTGCTACTCTTCCCATTCCCATTTAGTCCCTTTGGCTTGTGGATAACCTTCTTTATTTTGATAACACACTTTATTAAGTTGAAAAATAATCCCACCTACTGAAGGCTTTCCAGATGCAAACAAAAGCGCATACCAAGCTTGACAAGAACCATTGTGAGAAAATGGAAGAGGAATAAAAGGTGTTCCTCCTTTCTTTTGATGTGCAGGTATCATCCCAGACACCCAAAAGTTGGTAGTATTTGAAGCATTGTGAGTATGGTGCAACATCTGGATAAAGGTATTGTTTAGATAGGATTGTCGATGCTTCTGCTCACGGTAGGGAAGAGTAAAGTAGTGGTGTTCCACTGGTACTGGCGTAGTGGCAACAAAAAGCTGTCGAACAGGAGCCACCTTCTCGATGTACCACGTAATTGCTGCCATAGCCACCATAGCAACAACAAACCCTACAGCACAAATGATTCTTTTGTTATTCATTTCAGCAACAGTAATGATTGATCTTTCTAAAAACTTGTGAAAACAATCGTTGGAGCTCTTCTCCCTGGGCAGCCGTTGATTTCTTCACCATGGGCCAAGGCGGGTGTCACTACACTAATGCAGGGCTGATCCCCCTCAAAAATGGGACGATCAAAGGGGTACATTACTAACAAAAAAAAGAGTCCTTGGGAAATTGTAGCCGCTGTACAACCAGCCAGAGGGGAGTCTTCTCCCTGTGTCCGTTTGAGCCTCACAGGCAGGCTCTTGTTGTTCCCACGGTGGAGCTGCACAACTCGCAACTTCAAGAATCACGTCCCAGTTTGAGAAGAAAAAGTCTTTCAACGATCCTGTCCAGTGTCTCAGGCAGTGCATCAGTTTTCTTCACTTTAATCTAACAGGCACCAAGGGCACAGCACCTGTACACTAAACTCAAGTCCTTCCTTAACTCCTGTATTGCTCCGCTGGCGCACTGCTCTTTTGTTGGGGCCACAGAGTGTAGCCAGTATGCTCAGGCATCCCTTGATCAACAAACAGAGGCGCAGACTTGCATTCACTTTGGGACCAGGACTCAAGGCCTGAAGCAACCCTTGTTTCAAAGGGGGTCACCTCAAGCAAAAGCCTCCTTGCCGTCCTTATCGGTCTGTGACTCTCTCAGCTGGGCATCAAAAACTGGATCCACAGAAAGATTTCTTCATCCTGATTTGTGACCCCGTCTTTCACCCAAGACAGTGGCAGGGGTACACACTTCACGTCCCAGTGCTTCCGGCCTTCACTGAGGTCCTAGTTTCCAGCAACGCCTGTGCTGGTTCCCTTTATCTTGACTCCAAGCTGGACTGGTGATGACTCCCAGGCTGGATCTGATGTCCGGGCCCATCTGGCAATGGTTGTAGGGCAGCAAATATCTATTGGTGGGCAGAACAAAAGGTCTTTAGACAAGGCACAAAAATAATCTATCAACAGAGAGGATAGTCTCAGAATACTTCCTTAGTCTTGGGATGCCCCATTCATTAGCAAGGCACCCAAGAACCACTTCATCTATCTGAGAATAAAAAAAAACCACCCTAGACCTATTGGCAAGTATAAAAGGAACTTTTTGGTGAACTGACAAGAGTAATACGTCACCCAATCCCAAGCAACCAAGGAAATCTGTGTTCATTTACTAAATTCTGAGGAAAAAAGAAAAACAATACAGACATACTCCAAATCCTTACATTTGTGCATTCCTATATTATTCATCTGAAGAACCTCAAGAAAAAGGAACTTTTCCTACACTTCTACTTATGAACCTTGCATTACTTGTACAGGACTGCAGACACTTCTAAAATACTTTCTCTTACGTAAAGACACCTACATTTTATGCCTAGGACCATGCTTTCATGTTATAGGCGCAGCGGAAAAATCAAAAACTGCTAATTTAACAGGGATTCTTATTTCATAAATAACTTTTTTTTAAAACCTCAAGATAGTGGGTACATAAATGTCTCCAGCAGAACATGTTGTGACAAACAAACTCCTATAAAACAATATTTTCCTTCAAAATGTTTGCTAAGGATCACATGGGCGTCTTTCCTGCATTCTACTTTTCACGATCCGGACTATGCAACATCATTTTCAAAAGGAAAAAAACCCTATCTCCAGCTCTAATAAGGGCTGTCAGCTCAATTACACAGACTAGCTAATAAAAGACTAGCAATGCCCTTGCAAAACTGTATAGAACATGAGAATAACATAAACAATAATGGTATTGCCACCTGAGATGTTTGAACAGAAACCCCCACTATACAGTTCCCTTTAAAGATCAAATAAGGGAACATCAATCTGTTCTACTCATTCTTTCATACAGGATGGGCAGTAACATAGTATATTTTTCATCATTTTATTAATTCTAACAATTTTAAAACAGTATTACTGAATAGCCAATTAAATGTCTCATGGCCATTTCCTAGACAGCTTAGACAGACTTATGAGAGAGTGAGAAAAAGAAGAGAGAAAACATAAATTTGCCTACCCTTAATTTGCCCAGGAGCTAACCTCCTTCCCCCATTTTGACAGTAGGAAAACCTGAAAACAGGTTTACCTTCTGGCAACACTATCTACCCCCTATTTGTGGCAACTGGGCACAAACAAACTTGTAGGAGATATCTTAGAAAGTGCCTATTTTCTGATTCAGCCTAACACAAGCACATTGAGTTAACTTTAGAAAGCGTTAATAACCAATTACCAATTCCTTCAGCAATGGTGCTAGATTAACATGAGGGCGCATGAATGCAAACTAAAATCCATTGCCTCCTTATCTCAGCCCTTGCACAGTAATCTTTAAACTAAAACCATTATTTTTATATACATGGCAGAGCTATGCTCTGCTCAGGGCCCACATAAGTCACTGCTTTTCCTTCTTTTCATATGACTGCGCAAAACTTGCGTTTGCCAAAAATAGGAAGCAAAGCTTTTCTTCCTCTCTCTGCGCTGTCATCTCTTCTTTCAAAAACTGTTCGGAGGTCGAAATGTCCAAGCAAACCTTCCCCTTAGCCCTGCTAGGTAGCTAAATGCAGAACTCCGACCTTTAACCCTTTCACCAGCTGTCCATTTTTGTGCAAGGCTTTCCATGCGGTCTTTGCAACTCTGGAGAATCACAGCTGAAAGGCAGTCCTGTCCGCCTAATAATTTTAAAGGTAGGATCTAACTTCTGCTGTGTTTTTTTTCTTTTTTTCTCAATACTTGTCTCTATCTGTGTGCAGTGTATGGTGTGCATTCTAGCAGGTTAGAGGTCAGCTATTTGTGTTATACTTAAATGTGTGCATTTACTGAAGCCTAAGAGCAGTGTGAAAGCTGCTCTGCTTGGCAGAACTACTTTTAAATAGTGAATTTGTCCCAATTTCGACTTTGGTGGTAGGGGCACTTAAAAATGAATAACCTACAATATTGCGGCATATTAGGGATCCCCAGGGTGTCCTCTAGATATCCCAGAGATGGGGGATCAGAAATGTATAAGGTACACCCTTAAAAAAAACGTTTTTATATGCCTGGATAAAGTGAAATTTCACATTGCACTCCCCACATCATGGTAAAGTGCTACTTAAATCCAACTTTGATGCTAGGAGCTATATATTATTCACAGTATGATTATCAGACATTACAAAAGATCAAAAACAATTTTAGGGCAATTATTTTTAATAAACATTTTTTTTTTCTTCATATAATCAAAATTCTCCTTTTTTTTTTTTTTTAAATAATGATCACAAACCCATTTGATGGTTCCACATATGAAAAGCAAGCCTCATTCCTTTCCTATCACTTATAAATGTATTTATTTATAATACTGAAGCACAAAAGCCTTACTGAAACATGAAAAGTCTGCGTCACTTTTAAAGGACAGTAATCATTTAACATCAGAACCACAGATGTGCTTGTTAAAAAGGCATTAAGAAAGGAAATCCCTTTTAATCTTTTCTCTGTTATCCAAAATAATGAAACTGTCTTTTCTGACTTATAAAATCAGCAGTTTTTTAATGCACGTTTTCAAACCATGTTTGCACTAACTTAAAATCTAGTTGACTCGGCAGTTTCCTTATGGCTTGGGACCAAGAATAGCCATGTGTTGTTGACACAGCTGTGTTCTGACCAGCAGGCGTCAACATCTCACGCCTTTCAAGCCAGCACAAATCTATCGTTCTGTAATGTGGTGTTTATTTCAGCAACAACCAATTCACTCAGATGATGTGAATGCCTTTCAATATTAATATATAAGGATAATACTGTAACATTTTTCATTTTAGTCCTAGTTGTGTGAAAGCACACAAATTCGTTTTTTCCTACCTTTCTATGAGGCCTATTTTATTCCTATTGAATGTAAATTCTGATTTATCTGTACCAGTGTGGCAATTTGCACATATCTATAGTTTCTTACTTTATCAATTTTAATGGTAGCGTGCAGCTATTTAGCATATATTACATTATTCATTCCCTGAATTTAAAAAAATGTAGTTTTTAAATGACATTTGCATAACAGAATGACAACAAAAACCAAATTTAGCTCATTCCAGACATTTTCAGAAGGGGGTCATACACTCATAACACACAACACAGCGCGCTTAAGGCTAGCCATTCTTACACAAAAAACATAGTCTACTTTACTGAAACAAGTACTTTCAAGCATGTCAGTCCAGAACCACATACAACAAAAAAAACAACCCACAAATCAACACTTAGGGCAAAAACAAGAGACAGCCTACAGACTGTACGCAAAACCAAACTATTTGTAAATACTAATTGTAAGTCATATTTACAAGAAGAGCTCTCAAAAGTAGTCCAAAAGTCTGCACCAAAACAGCCCAAAACACTGCTCCATGTTCAAGAAGCCAAAATACACCAAATTCGCCAGTTTTGGCTGGTAGAACACTCAAAAAGCGCTCTGCATATCACCACTTATGAATGTTACTAAGTGCACAGATCAGGATCCGTTTTATGTACATATTTAGTTCCATGGGGTACTTAGTCACCAAGAAAGAAATATCTTTTTACTATACCTAAACCTATTTAGGTATCCCCTCTGAGGGAGTCAGCTGAGTACTTACTAAATCCATATTGGTACCTCCAAAACAGCAACACTTTCTACGAAGTGTGCTAGAAGCAGGCATGCCAAAAATATTATAGCATATATAATATTATACTCCAAGTGACACTTAACACAATGTGTGCCGTTCAAGTTTTCAAAGTTAGAGAAAAATCTCCTCATTACCTGCCTATATGTATTGCAATACATATATAATTACAAAACAGATTCCAAAATTGGCCAATCATACAAACAAAGCCACAGTAAGTGTTACTAAACTACCTTACCAATCAAAGGCATCAAACCAACAGCAAGTGCCGCAAAACGGCTCTTACCAATCAAATGGTGTCCAGGTTCCAACTGCCAAGTTCTCAAATCGACCAAATGGTCACTGCAAGGCGAATCAACAGAAGAGATCTCAGTCGAGGACCGGCGCCGCCGGGATGGTCAGATCAGAAAGAAAGGAAAAACGCCATGGGTGCCAAGACTCGGGTCTCCTCAGGCAGCGATCGCGTCCAAAAGCGAGATTCCAATCCATCGTCTCGACCAGTCCTTCAGGCATCCGAGTCGCCGATGAGCCCCACGTTGGAAGCGCCAATTTGTAGTGGTGAGCCTCAACAAGGCCTACCAGTGCTTAGGGGTTCTCCCTTCCTTGCACAGAGTCCTCAGACCAATAGGAAGAAGTTGGCACAGAAACTGGAATAGAAAAGACAGAGTTTATTAAACCTCATGAGGTGGAGCTACATTCACACAGCACCCTTCGGTAATGCATGAAGTAGCACACTGAATGGAAGGACCTTGGTCCTTTTATACCCACACAGGGGCTCAAATGAAGGCGGTACAAACACAAATGCTGGTTTTAGGTACGTATAAGGTCATATAAGAAATGCACAGTCGACAAGTGGGTGGAGCTAACAGTTTCTACTTCTAGTAGACACATCCTGACATTTATAAACTCGGAACAGCTGCATGGACAGCTGCGAGCTCAACTGAGCATGTGCAAAGCAAAAAGGCTAAATATAACTCGTCTCTAGGCAGATTTCAAGAGCAGTTAACAGGAAGTTAGGACAGAGCACATGGCGAGCACATGGCAGCACATGGCAACCAAAATGGCTGCCAGAAATACAAAATGGATTCCACAAAGCGGACAATTTAGCCTCTGAATACAGGATGTCTTCGGCTAATGCTTAACTTAAGTGCTGCCAAATTACAACACCACCTCCCTGGGCACCTATAGTTGTAGCAGTTCTCATTGTATACATTAATTATGGACATCTCTGTGCTACACTCACTCCATTCTCGCCCTCTTACAGGAAAACAATCTTAACAATTGAGTCGATACCCATGCGCACTATCACCGAAAGGAGGAATCACCTTACCTCGTGACTGGAAAGACTTCTTCGAAGAAAAACCACTTGCAAGCATCCAGACCCTACACTAGATGGCAGGAGTATGCAAAGCATGTCAATCTACAGCTCTACATGCCAAGAACAGATGCTTACTGGGTAAGTAGCATAATCCTTCAAGTGCCCAAGGGCAGGAAGGTCATGAGAAATGACCCGCAATTCATGCCAAAGGTTATCTCCGTTTCATATGAACCAGAGTATTCAGATACCCAGTTTCTTTCAGAAACCAAAGACTCATGCAGAAAGAACATTACACAGCCTAGATACAAGACTGGCAGTAATGTATTACATCCAAAAGACAAAGGATGACAGAAAAACAAAGTAACTCTGTGTCATTTGCAAACAGATTCCTGGGAAGGCTAATTACCAAGAGCACAATCGCAAGATGGATTGCACAAACAATTCAGTTGTGCCACAAGAATGCAAGTGAGACATTACAGAACATTTCTGGCACACACACTCAACAAGGAAGAAGGGAGCTACTGATGCTTACTTAGCAAATACTCCATTACAAGACATTTGTATGGCAGCGACATGGTCATCTGTGCACATGTTCACAAAACACTATTGTGTGGACATTCAGATGAACGAAGAAGCACAAGTAGGACAAAAGGTATTCCAACATCTGTTTTCAAATCAAAGCTCATCTTTAACCCAACTACCATTTCAGTAAAAAAAAAGCTACTACAAAATCAATGCACATCATGTGAATCCAGAAAAGATTCACTCTGCAAAACGTAGTTTCTTACCTTTAGGTGTAGTTTTGCAGCTTGAAGAATTTTCTGGATTCACAAGCGAACCCACTCTCCTCTGCCAGGAAGATGAGGGAAGAAAAAAAGAATGAAATAAAAATAATCTGAAGATGGTGACCAAAGGTGGGAGCTTTTGAAGGAAGCACGATGATGACCCCATGGGGCAACTAATGGATGTATGTCGACGCCCACCAACAGTAAAACACAAAAGTAGTAGTAGGACAATTTTTTTGGGAGAAGATTCCAGACCCAAACTACTAGATGGCGGAATAATGCACAGCATGTGAAGCCAGAAAATTCTTCAAGCTGCAAAACTACACCAACAGGTGAGAAACTATACGTCTCCTACTGTTCCTGGGAGGATCAGATCATGTACCTTTCTAAAGAACTGATGCCTTCAACATGACATGATTACCCTGCTGATTAAAATCGGAGGGCTAGATTGTTGTTCAACATTAGAATCACTTGCAAAATTGAGTACAGATAGATAGTTGCTCAAACTTTACTTGCTCAGGTGACTTCTGCTTTTTCATGTGCCTAAGTAATTCTCCCATTTTGAGGAGCGGACTGAAGCACATAATGCAAATCAAGAAATTACCTATATGCAGCCCCATCTGCTATTGGTCTGCTCTGCCTATCAATGTTTGTACATTTGTTCAAGGGATTCTGTATGTGTACTCTTCTAAATCCACCTCCCAAGTGCACAGCCTTTGCTGATGGATACTTCTACCAGCAGATGCTTCCCATCTGAGTATCCCAGACACCAGAGTAAATTCAGAAACTGATGAAATAGCTTTCTGTCACCAATAGAGGGCACAGACTCTGGGTCGACTTTGAGCTTTGGTATTGTGACATCATGGAAGGTATGTAGAGAGCAGTCCAGAAATCAGACTTTAGTTTTGTTTTTTTCCGTGCCTTTCAACAAATCCAGAGCATCATATGCCCCCACCTAAAAGATCAGGTTTTAAGCCATGCCATCCATCTAATGAATATATATCCATCATGGACCCACACGATGACTGTCTTTGGTGCCTAGGTTAGAGGCACAACACATCGTTCTGTGCGTTTTCCTCTTAATGCATTCTAAGACCATCAGTGTGGAGAGCAAAATGATTCATGGCTCGTACTGAGGAAGACAGTAGGAGTTGTCTGAGGGCAATGTCAAGACCATGGTTGAGGGTGAAATTGAAGTCACCTGGCTCATCAACATCTTCTAAGTCTTCCAAAAGAGGAGGCATCACAAAAAAGCGATCCTTCTCTAGATCAAAAGGTAAGGTTTTTCTTTCTTTTTCTTCAACAGTCTGCAGCTCCTAACTTTTTGCCTCAGTCTCCACGTCAGTCTGCTCCACCTCCACTGTCCGTGCCAGTTCTGGCTTCAACCTACGTGGATTTCCTGACCTTGGTCCTAGTACCACCCTCTTTCTTGGAAGCAGGGATGGATCTTTTTAAGGAGGGTGGCAGTCTCCTTTGGAGCTCCCCTGACCTCGGTTAGATCTTATGGGAATCCAGTTGACACATTTTCTCTGGCTCCATATGTCCCTCTGCCATATAGGATCCACCCGGTGCAGTTGTCACTTGTTCCTGATACAGACTATTTCTTCTTGGTCCTGATGCTGGCTACAAAGTCTGCACTATTCCCTTGTTGACACTGATCTCAGCACTGCCATTGAAGCCGAGCCTGGCTCCATTGTCAGTACTGGCAGCTACTGATGACCTAATACTAGCTGCTCAAAAATTCATATCTAGGAGGCAATTAAATCATCATCTAGAAGAATAATACAAAGCGGCTATTAACATTTGTTTCTGATCGGACTCACATTTGCATAGAATATCAAGGTGATGATACTGGCTCTGTTTCAGCCCTGATGTCTCTCCAGGACGGAAGTGGACTGGGCATCTTCACTGGAATAGATAGTGACCTTGGCCCCACCTGATATGGCTACTTTTCATTGAGTGCTAAATAATACTGCACACACTTGAGTTTCCTCTTCTGACAGTGCATTATAAACCTACCATTCTTACAGAAATATTGCTGCTGACACAAGTCTTCAGTTGACCCTCTTTTACTATATAATCAAGCCCTCGTTGAAGGGGGTAAAAGACCCATGGTCCAAACCATCGTCTTGCCCTGCTGTCCATAGAACAACAGTAAGTCATGAAAGGCCAGCTGCGAGGGATCATTTTGGTCTGTACTCCGTCTGCCGGAGAGTCTGGTGGTCCAATTGGTGCCCACATTATCACTTAATCCTCACCCCCCCCCGACCGGTAATCTTAAAAAAAAAAAAGCCATTACTTTGGACTGCTGTGTCCTAAAGATAGAAGAAAAGGGCACATCCTACCCTTCTGCCAGCATCCCTCCATTTCCCCGCCCATCCATCCCACCTTTCCCAAGAACATCTGCGTATCTTGCTGCACGAAGTGGCAATCTTGTTGCAGGAAGGAGTGGTGGAGTTGGTGCAGAGCAGAAAATTGAACTGCAGTGCCGTTCATGTTTCTTCTTGCTTCCCAAGGCGATGGTGTCTTAGCCGGATCCAAGGCCTCAAGCTCCTGAACTGGTACCTACGCAAGGAAAAGTTCATGATGCCCTACCTGTAGGAAGCTGGCTCTATATATAGTATACTATACCCAAAAGAGGTGTAGTGTGCACAGAGTCCAGTGAGTCCCCAAATGTATAGATAATACCATACTCCCAATTTAGTGGTAGCTGGGCTGAGCAGTTAGGCTTATCAGAGGGTAGTGTTAAGCATTTGTTGTACACACTCAGGCAAGAAATGACAACACACACTCGATTGAATCCAGACCAATTGTAAGTATAAAAAGTTTATACTTTGTATTTTATTAAAGGTTCACTTAGTGCAGAAAAATTTGTAGTATCTCAAAGTAACAATACTTTTCAGGAAATGCAGTACTGGTTGGAGAATGTCGAAATATACTTTAACAGATTGCTATTACCTTTGCAAATGCAGAACAATTACAGTTTAGGCTTTGCAATGTAAAGATAGGCGATGCAAGGTATTGGTTTGAGTTCAATGCAATCCTATGGAGGAAGACCAGGCTAGTAACTTACAGGTAAGTACGTGGGTTAGGGGTTCAGTCTCGGGTTTGTAGCACTGGCACAGGGCAAGGGTCAGGTAGGTACAAAGAGTGCACCCTCAGCTGCAGCCAGGTGCAGAGGTCAAAGGAGAGGTCGGGTGCCCAATGCAATGCTATGTAGATGGGGTACTCCGGAGAGCACTGGTTACACCTGCGATTTCAGGGCCAAGGGATCAGTGACCAGAACAAAGGGGGCCACAAGTAGGCACTAAGAGCTCACCTTCAGTGGCACATGGGCGGGAGGGTGCAAAAACAGCATTGGGCTCCTGGTGGAGGTCAAGGAAGCTCGTCGGTCAGGAAGAAGTGCGGCAGGCTCTAAGCAGAAGACTTGAGGAAGGGTCCCAGCGACTGGAGGGTGTCGGAGGGCTGCTGGTCACAGGGACACAATAGGTCGAGCACCCCAAGGCGGGTGCAGGGGTGTCTTTTGGTGTCGGGTCTTTTCACCAAATCCGGTTGTCGGGTCTTTTCACCAAATCCGGTTGGGGGGACCCGTCGAAGTGAGGCTGCAGGCTTTGAAGTGCAGGTCGTCCAAATCTGGATTTCAGGACAGGATCACCAGGGGGACCTTGGGGACTACCTATGGGGAAAACAATCTGTTTTCCCCATAGGTAGTTTCTCTCTAAACAGAAGCCAAGTACAAGGCATTTTGAGAGAGCTCATGTTTAAAAAAGTATTGTTCACTTGTATGTTTAAAAAAAAAATTGTCTGTAAAATGAGTATTGTATCTGTGCAATGGCACATTGAAAATTTAAATGGTTGTATAAAATGTCTTAAATGAGGCAAAGTGTTGAAGCAGGGTACAGTGACTAGATGCATTGTTCCTTAGTCTGCTGAAATAAATAGCAGCCTCAATAACTGGTGGCCAGGTATCCCCCTTTTTTTCATAAACAGACACTATAAGGGCATATTGCTCATGCAGCTAAGCCCTCACCTGTGGTATGGTGCACCCTGCCTTTAGGGCTGTAAGGCCTGCCTAAGAGGTGCCTTACCAATGTCACTTGCAGTGTTGGTGGGCATGACACCCAGGGATGGGTGCCACCTCGACTCTTCATTTTAGTTTGCACCAAAACACGCAGCCTGCAATGGCAGTGTGTGGGTGTTAAGGTGAGGGGTCTCTGAGGGTGGCATAAATATACATGCTGCAGCCCTCTGAGGCCCTCTCTGGTCACAAGGCCCTTGGAACCAGGGGTATCTTTTACAAGGGATTTACACATGTCCCAGAGGTGTGCCAATTATGGAAATAAAGGTACAGTTTTTGGGGAAAAACACAGGTGCTAGGGCCTGGTTAGCAGGGTCCCAGCACACAGTCAGTCAAGTTGGCATCATGTATCTGGCAAAAAGATAGGGGGTAACCATGCAAAAGGAGGTACTTTCCTTCAATACCTGACTCCGTTTTTACTGTTCTGCATGCAGAAGAGTGGATGATGCTCTCAAGTTGCAGGCTGCTTGCTTTAACATACTTATGTTGCTGTTGCGCAAGAAATACCTGTGATTTGTAGTGGGTTCTACTCAATACCAAATTGCGGTTCTTTCTTTTGGATTGGATTCGGCACTGCACGTCTTCATCAAAGTGATGGCCATGGTGGCTCATCTCAGGATGTCTGGAAGTGCTGTGTTCCCATAGATCAGTGGTCTTCAAACTTTGTTTAGAGTTCCCTCCCCCTTAAGCAAAATGTTTTGAAGTCTGGCCCCCCCCTCTAAAACTTAATGACAAGACTTGGGGGAGTGAGAGGGGCGGGGCTTATGAGATCATTTCAGGGGTAATTTTTGTTCCTCATAATCAACAATAAATGTGATATTTGGAAAAGAACAAATGCATCAAACGAAAACAGAAAAAAAAGACTACTTATAATTTGGGTGATTTGAGCCCATCATGCTCCCCTGCAACAGCATCTGCGGCCCTGAGTAGGCTATCTCTTCAGCCTCTTTGACCCTTCCCCCACCGTGCCTGGCCATTACTCCAATCTCGAAAGAGACTTGAAATGAGCTCCCACGTGTTGCCCACCTCTTTATAGCAGCAGAGCCCTAATGCTAGCAAGGATAATGAGCCTCAATGCCTCTTTTGTAATGTAAGACAGTCATCACTGTGATGCAGTGGGCCCCTCACACTCCTCGACCTCCATGCCACTGCACCTGCTTCACTAATGAGAGCTACCGCCCTGTGAAGTGGGCAGTCCCCTCTGCCTCTTGCTTATAAAAAAAAAAATGGGGCACAATGGAGAATTGCATTTTCCAGCGTTGCTCCCACAGATCTAGCCACCAGCAATGGGAAGAAATGGAAGATCTAATGCAACACCCCCCCAGAGGAGTTCCAAAAATTAGCAAAAGCAGTGATCCAGGAGGGCAAGAACATTGCCAACTACTTCCTCAAGTCTGCGCTGGATGTAGCACACACAGCAAGCAGACAGATGTGCACAGGGACCACACTGAGGAGGCATGCATGGCTCAGGATCTCTGGATTCAAAGCCGTGGTACAATCTTTGGTGATAAATATGCTGTTTACAGGAGAGGTGCTCTTCGGGACCGCCGTGGACCAGGGACTCCAGCAATTCAAGAACAACAACAAACTGGCTAAGGCCATGGGGGGCCTTGCAGTTTAGAGAGTCTTTCAGGAGGGGACGTGCCGCCAACAGAAGACCATGAGGCAGAGCGGATTCTAAACAACCCAGGAATAACACCAGCAACAGGATTTCAACCAACAGGTCTCACAGCAACCTGCTCGGCAGCAGTGGCAACACTTGGCAAGTCAGCCCTTTTGCTGGAAGCCCAGTGGCAGGCAACCTCCCATGCAGGGAGGAACTACTAAGTGACTCATACTGCCAGCAAGCCCACCCCATAACACCAGTGGGGGGAAGAATAGGAGGATTCCTCCGGGAATGGAGGTCAATCACCTCGGACAATTGGTTTTTAAACATCATAAGACATTGCTGCTGCATGGAACTCCTCAAACCACTGCCTCATGTCCCCCAAAGGTAAGAACATTAAGGAAACAAGAACTCACACAGTTGTGCCAAGACGTCAAGGAATTCATCAAAAACCAGGTCATAGAGTAAGTCCACAGAGGGAGACCGGCAGTGTAATCTACTTGCATACTTCCTAGTACCAAAACAAGACTTAAAACTGAGACCAATCCTAGGCCTTGGGTACCTAAACAAGTTCATAAGAAAGCAACATTTCAAAATGACAATCTGGCATGAAGTGATCCCACTCCCAAGAAAGGGAAACTTTATGGCCACATTAGACCTAAATGACTCCTACCATCATATACCAATGAACCACAGGCACAAGAAATACCTCAGATTCTTCATGGATGGAGTTCAGTACCAATTCAGAGTGCTACCCTTTGGGATAAAATCCACACCAAGGTTGTTCACAAAATGCCTTACAGCGGTAGCTGCACACATGAGAAGACAGGGTATACATGTCTACCCATACCTGGACAACTGGTTGGTAAAGGCAAACTCGAAACAAAAGTGCCACAAGAACATGCATACAGTCAGCAGAACGCTCCAAAATCTCTGATCTACCATAAACCTTGAAAAGTAGTCATCACTCCCGGAAGTGTTCCTGAGGACAACATTGGACTCAAGGAAAGCGCGAGCATACCCATTCCCCAAGAGATTGTCAGCAATAGTGTAACAAACTCTCCTCTACCAGAAGGGACAGTCATGAAGCTGATGGGCATGGTGGCTTCATGCACCCACTCATACCAAATGAAAGATGACTTATGCAACGCATACAGGAATGGATGTGCAATGCATGGTCACGATCCATGGGAGCTTAGTAGATCTAGTGGTTGTCACATCAAGGATTTTGAAGGAGCTAGAATGATGGAACCCAATGAACGTGAGTGTAGGGAGACTTTTCAATATGCCAACTCCCACGGTGACCATAGCAGATGCTGGGGTGTGCACATGGTAAATCTGCAGATCAGAGGTCACTGGAGCCCTGTAAGCTGTGAAACAAACTATCTGGAACTAAAGACGGTCTTCCTCGCTCTGAAAGCTTTTCAAGAGCATTTGAAGGGATAGATAGCGCTTATAGAGGCGAAAAACACAATGATTATGTTCTACCTCAACAAGCACGGGGGAACAAAGTTGTTCCCACTGTCAAAACTAGCACAGGGGATATGGAAGTGGGCGATTCAATGGAACACAACCCTGGTAACAATACACCTTCCTGGGAATCAAAATACAGAATCTGACAGACTGAGCTTATAAGAGAACACCTCCCACAAATGGGAGATAAAACTGGAAGTGCTGGACAGAATGTTCAAATAGTGGGGAATGCAAAACCTAGATCTTTTCTCAACCACGGAAATCGCAAAATGTGCAAATTGCCACAACACCAGTCCGAAGGTAATGCCCTGTCGATAAACTTGTCAGGGAAATTTGCCTACGCCTTTCCACTGGTTCTCCTGATCCCAACAGTTGTGGACAAGGCCAGCTAACCAGGAACGTCCCTCATACTAATCACACCTCAATGGGCCAGACAGGCAGGGTATTTGGTTCTACTGGAGATGTCTAAAGGACAAATCATACCAATAAAGCCAACTCAAAACCTGTTAACCATGCAGAATGGAGAAGTGCGACACCTGGCGCCAGCTACACTCAACCTAGCGGGGTGGCTCCTGAGTACTGAGTTTGGGCACCTTCAGCTGCCCCCAGGACAATGGAAATCCTGAGAGAGGCAAGAACACCGAGCACCAGAAGTGCTACACAGCCAAGTGGATCAGATACATCCCCTGGTGCAGGGACCAAGAAAGACCAGAGACAAGGACTGAACACGGAACAGTGTTAACATACCTTACCCACCTACTAGACTGCAGCCTATCCTAAACATCAAGAAAGGTTCACCTGACTGCCTTAGTCACTTACACCAGGGGAACAATGGGTAACAGCCTTTTCACACTACCGGTAATAAATTGATTCTTGGAATGATGAAAGAGTGGCGCCACCAAGAACAGCATCAGCGCCCATGTGGAATCTGAATACAGGGCTCACGCAACTCGTGAAAGAACCATTTGAACCAATGCATAAGACAGAATGAAGTTCATTTCCCTAAAGAAAGTGTTCCTAATAGCCATCATGTCACTCCACAGGGTCAGTGAGCTGCAAGCACCGACAGTCCTAGAACCATTCCTTCAAATCCACAAGGACAAGCTAGTCCTGAGAACGGATCCACAGTTCCTACCAAAGGTGGTATCACCTTTCCACATCAACCAGAGCATCCAAAGACTCAGGCAGAAAGGGCACTTCATACCTTGGACGTGCAAAGAGCACACACGTACTACCTACAGGAGACTAAAGCAATGCGGAACGGGAACCAGCTCATCATCTCCTTTGCCAGGGCTAGCAGGGGTACACCAGTAACCAAAGGGACAATTATGCGACAGATAGTGGAAACTATCTGAACATGTTATGCAAGGGCGGGGAAAACCTTACCTGCATGCCGCAGGGCGCCCTCAACCAGAAAGAAAGGCGCAACCCTTGCATTCCTGGCAAATGTACCACATGCTGACATCTGCTTGGCTGCAACCTGGGCAGCCCCACCCACCTTTACAAAACACTAGTGTGTAGACATCCATTTGACCAAGGAAGGTGGGACAAAAAGTACTATGAAAATGGTTTGCCAATTCACCCACATTGCAACCCATCCTTCCCAGAGAACCATACACTGCTACGTAATCATGCACAGCATCAGGGGCGGCTCCTCCATTATAGCGGCTAGGCGTTGTCCCACTGAAATGCCCCCAGAGATGGAAAATTAAAATGGTAATGAAGTTAATTACCATTTTATTTTTCGGCACCCCGTCCCGAATGGAGTGTCAGGACGGGGGTGGGGCTGATGCTGAATGGCAGCAGGGGGGTGTGTCGGCTGACTTTTGCACTTTGTTTAAAGTTTGCATGTCTCTTTGGACGGCCATCTTGTGACGGCCAGCCACACATGCACACTTTAAACCTCTCTCACCCAGTTGCCTTTAGGGCAGCTGGGTTAGAGAAAGTAAAAGCCTCCAGTGCTCTTGTGAGTGCTGATAGAGGCCACTCCCACCAATCCTGTTGCTGCTCTGACTCTGTGAGAGCAGCGCCAGGATTGGTTAAGAGAGTTAGCTGGGGCCCTGAAGTTATGAGGAAAGAAGACCGGAGTGAGGATGACGCTGCAGCAACCACGGTAACTACATTTTTATTTAATTTACTTAATTGTTTTGATTTTATAAAACCACCTACCCGCCATTTGCCCGCACCTCCACTCGCCGAAATCGGCAGCCGCCACTGCACAGTATGTGAATCCAGAAACTAATTTGTGCTGCAAAATTAATTAGTTACTTACCAGTAGGAGTAGTTTTGCAGCCTGATGTTTTCTGGATTTACATGCTACTGCCCCCCCCCCGTCTTCCCTCACACCTCCCCAGGAATGGAAGAGGATGCCTCGAGGTAAGAGGAAGTTGAAAAAAGAAAGAGAGAGGAAAACAGGAATCTGAAAATAGCAGTGACGTACAGAAACTTCTGGAGTGCCATCTGACGTCACACAAGGGATGGACTTCCCACCAAACGGTGGTGAGAGTCTCTCTCTCTCTCTCTCTCTCTCTCTCTCTCTCTCTCTCTCTCTCTCTCTCTCTCTCTCTCTCTCTCTCTCTCTCTCTCTCTCTCTCTCTCTCTCTCTCTCTCTCTCTCTTCCCCCCCCCCCCACACTTTAGGCTGTAAAACTACTCCTACTGGGATGTAACCATTTTGTTCCACTGCATGTGCAGCACCATTGTTATGGACTTCACTGCCCACTCCCTTAGGCCATCATTCCTAGGCCTGAGGCCCAAAACAGGTAGTCTGCCCCTTTGTATTAAAAAAAAAAATGGGAAAAAGCCCCACATTTTGTCTGGCTGTTGCTTGGGACCTCGGCCCAGCATAGAAAGAGTGACCTGGCCCCCAATAACAGCAAGGAATATGGCTCCCAACCCCACCTTTTTGCTAGTAACAACTATAATTGGGATGTTGTGTACCGTCACACCCCTGCTCCAGTGCCACTAAGCCTGCTGCACTAATGGTAGTGATGTTCAGTTAAATAAAATGAGCCTGAATATCCTACCACCTTCCTCAGGACGTCTCTCGGAGGAAGCAGTCTCTGTCCATTTGTCAACGAAACAATTAGTCCTCACATAGCAACCCCTTCATTGATTGGGCCATCAGCTACCTGAAAGTAATTTGAACATGTGCAATTGGATACTCACCAAATTTAAAAGCTGACTGGGAGCAAGTATATGGTTTAATTTTTGGAGTCACTTGAAGATTCATGGTGACAAAAATGTATTATTTTTGAGAGGTAATATAAATATGCAGAGTTTTTTAAAAGTGTCATTTATATGGAATTATTAAAATGTTTGCACCAGGTACTGTCTGGCTGCTTATTGCTAATAAGTATTTTTTTAAGCACCTGTTTTATCTTAAAATTTATTTTGTGGCAGTCTATCATACTGTGTGTAATACAATTTTAAAATAATGACATACATATCCCTGTTTCTTTTTGTGACAGGCTGGGACCTCATAGCACTATAAATACACAATTCCGCAGTGCACCAACCAGGATTCTAATCTGTGACTCCCTGGTCTCACAAACAGACCTCAGCAGTGATTGCATTAACCAACTGAAGTTTTATAACCTAATAGAGTACATTTCCCACGAATTAGTTTAATGGGCATTTATTTTTCATTGAAGGTGTGTGCATTATTTTATATACAGTTACTTGAAGGTGAAAAAAAACCAAAATATGTATAGAATATTGCGTTTTTAGCCATGTCTTTGACCCTGCAACTACAGTGCTCAGGATCACAGTTGCCATACTTTTTTTGTTGAAAGCAACAATCCCTGAAATGTTAATGGGGGACCTTGAGATGCCTCTGCATGAGAGTGAAATTGATGTCTAAACGACGGATGCACTTCAAATGCTCTTGTAAACAAAGACAGGCTAGAAAAGTGAAAACCCGCTTCCATGCCATCTTCATTCCCAAGTGTTTATTAGTCATTTGCACCCTCTGGGACCGCAGCCATGAACCTCCAGGGAGGCGCCACCACAGTTTAAAGACCTCTGCCATAGATGGACAACTGTCTCACAGCAGAGGTTGTTGCACTACTTGCAGACAACAACATTACTGTTTTTCAATTTGGTATTTTCATCAATATTTTCACCAAGAGCTCTCAAGCTCTCCCTGTTCATTTGGGCAGTACTGATCAACACCCTACTAAGAACATTTCCTCCTCCACAGTGGATCTGAGATGTTTGGGACATGATGCTGAAGTTTCAGGTGGAAACTTGGATCCCAGCCCTAACTGTTCAATGACTGCTCGGTCTGTTGGCCTCCTGCATTCTTCGGGTCACTTGTACATTGGCACATGAGGGCTTTCCTGTGATGCTTCAGCAGGCAGTGTTTGCAACACCAGGTCAATCTGTTGGATTCCATGGTGATCTCAGGGAAGCTGCAGCGGAGTTGAACTGGTGATAATCAAGACAGTCTCTTGCGAGGGAGGTCTTTTTGTCCCTGTCTGTAGTTACTACAATAGTGACTGACACGACCAGCTTTGGGGAGGAGTGGGTGCCTTTTGATCAGAGGACTCTGGTCACCAGAAAAGCAGAGGTTACATATCTATCTGCTACAACCTGGCAGTTGGGCTAGTGCTCAACTCCTTTCTTCTAACCCTTTGCATTGATAAATCTGATAGAGACATCTAGTCGGAGATTCCTTAATTTTTTAATTCTCCCCAGGTGCCAGTCTTGATCCGGAAATTTTTCAGCAGTACCTCTGCGCGCCAGGGGGGCGTCATTCGGCTCCGCGATGACGTAGACTCCAGTCATGACATCAGTGGAGCCATATAAGTCCCCTCTGGGCGCGCAGACGTCAGTTTCTTTTTTTTCCGGGCTGTAACGCAAATCCGGAGAAGCGGTTCCTCGGGTCGATTTTTTTCTTGACCTGCTTCAACACTTTGTGTCAGAGGAACAGTGTGACTTTGTCTGATGTCTACAGGTTTCAAACCTTATGGGTCTTGTAACTGACATATGTCGGTGACGGACCTGCAAACAATTTGTATGTGGTGTTTAGGCAAGCACCACAACGCCGAAGATTGTGGCTCCTGCCAGAAACTAAAACCGAAGTCGTTAATGGAGCGACATTTGAAGTTCATGGTGGCGTGTGTGTCAAGATCCTCGGAGGCTTCCCAGCCTCCGTCTTTGTCATCTCGGGAAAAGCAGGGTCGATCTAGGAGCTGAAGCCGGTCTGGAGGATGTCGTTCTCTGGGGGAAGTCAAAAGGTAAGGGGCGGTTGAAGTTGCAGCATTCTCGGACTTCACCACGTGGAGACTCCGTCTCCCATGCCCCCTCCCGTTCGATGATTGAGGAAGCTGTACGCGACTCTGCACTGCGTCTCCCTCCCCATGTTTGCGGGAGCCGGTGTGTCTGTGACTCAGATGAAGGAATATTATAATTTCTTGCACCTCATCTTTGGGACCCCATCTCCCTCTGGAGCGCCTTTAAGCCCCAAGGAGGTGAGTGGGGTCGCCGTCGGAGGGTTTGCCCTTGGTGACGGTTGAGCCGTTGGAGTCGAGGGGTCAGCGCCGGTCGATGTCGGCTGGCGCTGCTTTGGCGCAGGTCCACAGTCCTTCAGGATCTCTACCCATGATGCTGGACTTTGATCAGCTGCAGAATACAGACGTCGGTGGCGGTGGTCGAAGTTCCTTCACCTCCACTGTGTAGGCATCGTACGACGTCTGATGCGGAGTCGACTATTTAGATTGAGGGGGGATAGGCAGGTTTTGATTCCTTCTCAGGAAGAGGTTGTGAAAAGACAGCGTGTGTCGATTTAGGCAGGGCTCTTTCAGCCCATGTATGAGATTTGTGTGCCTCAGATGGAGGAGAGCGGTTTGTCTGCTCTGGGAGAGACTAGTGGACTGGATTCTTCTCCAGCTTCAGGATTGCATTCTCCCCCTGGCCTTGCCACGGACTTCCTCCTTTGCAGACATGCTAAGGAAAGTGGCTACAGTTTTAAACTTGTCACTTCCTACTGTGCAAAGGTCCACAGACCCTGTGATTGAGGTCCTTTTTCAGCGACAGACAGGGGAAGAACCTATTCTTCCGTTTGGGGAGGCCCTTTTTTAAACATATTTATTTATTTGTATTTTGAATAACATAACATCAGCAGCAGGAGGCCCTTTTTGATGTTTTTTCTTAGGTACATTTGCCAAGCCCAAAGGAGGCGAAGAGCCATTGTAAGAAATTAGAGCGCACGTGGAGGAAAGCGTATAACCTTGAAGACACAATTGTATCTAAGGAGGCTCTGAGATTATTTCGCAAACTGAGGAGGAGTAAGATGAGGGATTCCTTTAGCAGTCGCATTGAGGACTCAGAAAACTCAGTTAAAGATATTTTTAATATCACTAAGTCCTTTATCACTCCAGAAGCCATGGACAGCACTTTTCTCCCCTCATCTTCCCTCTGTACAAGCCTGTCCGAGTTGTTTGAAGAAAAAATTCTGAAACTTTATTCCTCATTCCCGCAAGACAGGGGGTCACTGGCTCACCAGGAGCTACCGACTCCTGATTCCCACTCTATGGGCCCGGAATTTCTCCCAATCTCTCTGGAAGACTCATTGGCGGAACTCCGGAAATGCAAAGCTGGCTCACCTATGGACCCTTGTCGTGCCAGACTCTTTAGAAGGATGGCCTTTTGGCTCAATCCCACATCAAACCAGATCTGGAATTCTTCCTTACAATTGGGTATTTTTCCTATTGTCTGGAAACAAGTATTCTTACGACTTTTGCTGAAAAAACCGAATGCGGACCCCAGTATGCTTAGCAATTTCAGCCCATCTCCCTCCTGCCAGCCCCAGCAAAAATTCTTGAAAAGGTGGTTCAGAAACAACTCACAAATTTTGCAGAAACAAATAACCTCCTCCATGACTCTCAGTCGGGTTTCCAAGCAGGGTACAGCACGGAAACAGCATTGCTGGAAATTTCCGAATCGGTACATGAGTCTGTAGATAGCGGGGACACAGCCATGGTAGTATTTTTGGACCTGTTGGCAGCTTTCGACACGGTCTCACATCGGATCCTGCTGAAGCGCTTATATCATCTGGGCGTGAGGGGAGTGGCACTCTCATGGCGTCGGTCCAATCTGGAAGATCGCTCTCAACATGTCTTTTTACAACCTTTCTCATCCTCACCAAAAACTTTGGTGTGCGGATTACCGCAGGGCTCGGTTTTGAGCCCACTGCTTTTTAATCTCTGCCTGGCCCCCTTAGCCACCATTATTTCATCCTGGGGCATGAAAGTAGTCTACTAGGCACTTGACACGCAGCTGGTTTTTTCCTTCAAAGAGCACTCCCCAGTTGCATTCAATAAATTCAAAGAATGCAAGAAGCAGATTTCCACTTGGATGTATGATAACTGCTTGAAATTGAATGCGGATAAGCCTAAGGTCTTGTTCTTCAATCAGAACTCACCACCACGATCCAATCTCTGGTGGCCGGCGGAATTGAACCCCCCTCCTATGCCTACTGAGTCTGCGAGAAATTTGGCTATCAGGTTGGATACTGATCTTTCTTTTACGACACACATCCGACAAGTCTTGGCCACATGCTTCTGGAAGTTACGGTCCTGGAGGAAAGTTTTACGATATCTGCCTGAGGAAAGTCGTAGGATCATCATACATGCCCTGGTTACCTCCCAGCTGGACTATGTGTCAAGACTCTTACCTTAAGTGCCTGGAATCCGCAGGAGCAGATGACTAACTCCCAGCTGTGGCTGCCAACGCTGACAAATCAAGTCTGCGCTAACACCCACAGGGGGGAAAAGGGAATGGGAAAGATAGAGACTGCCTCCAGAATCAGGAATCTGCCACAACTTCCACAGCCCTCACGATGCTCTATGAAGGGCTCAGGTATTCGTTAAATATCCAGGATGATTAATGGCAGAACCTGCATAGGAAGAGACAGAATTAAATTCAAACTCTCTCTCTTCAACACACTACAGTTCCAATATACAGTCTCACTCAGTCACAACTCTCTTCTAACCTGCATTACTAGTAGGCAAGCCCCTCTCTAGGAATTGCTGAAATCTGCAGTGACTCGAGGATTTTGGATATTTTTCATATTGACTGTCTCTCTGATTGACTAAAGTTTCAAAGAGAGATTCAGATTTCAGGTATTGCTGCGTGGATTCTACAACAGTTCATCTACAAAAAAAAAACGATAATAGTCTCTGTAATCACTGTAGCGTTTTCAGAATTTCAAATCTTACTGTCCTTAAGGTGTCTTTAGGTTCGCAGCTCTTATTTTCCTTGAAGAATTCCACTGTTCACGAATTCAAGATGAGTGGTGATAGCGCAGCAAAATAACACTAATCTCCTCAAAAAGGGGAACTCCCCTTGGTGTGCACACCTCTCCGCGAAGGCGGAGTCAAAAACAAGAATTTTAACAAGTCTCTTTTCTCTTCAGAGCAAGCGCAGAGAAAGAACGCTGCTCTGTGCCTCAAAAGTCAGTTGAAGTGCGTGGCTCGTTGGGAGCGTGCGCTCGAGGGAAGCTGCTGCTCGCGGAAGCCACAGAAAGTCTACAGCGCTGAAGCATCTTTGGATGGCGGCCGCCATCTTGGAAGATTCTTGGATCCATAGGAGCGATTACTAACAGCAGTCTTCGCATGAGCAGCCAAAGATGGGACGCTGTCGCAACCACCAGGCAAACCTGAGTCTTTTCTTCTTCTTATGCGGGTCTTTGGAGACACAAGCAATCGTTTTCCTGACACTATGCAAACAGTCTGTATATTGGGCTCCCGGCATACCTGGTTCACAGACTACAGATTGTGCAGAATGCAGCAGCAATGCTGATCTGCAGGCTGCCCTTACGACATCGTATTTCCCCTCACCTGAGACGGTTATATTGGCTCCCGGTGAGTAAGAGGATTGAATTCAAGGCCTTGATGCTGACATTTAGAGCCATAAGGGGTGTGAGCCCCTGCTATCTTAAGCAGAGGCTTAGCCTGTACCACTAGGTTTGCGTCTTGAGATCTAGGCACTCGTGTCTGCTTTGTGTGCCACAATATGCCAAAGAACGTCAAGGGGGAAGGTAAATCTCGGTCAGGGCAGCCAAAATCTGGAATGCCTTGCCCCCCCACATGCGCCTGATCAAGTCAGAACTAGAGTTCAGGAAGACCTTAAAGACACTGCTTTTCTCACAGATGTAGTACCTCCATGCTGATCTTCGCTGTCAGTCTGCACTAGTGCCGGGACACCTTTTTCGAGGTAGCTGTTGCGCTCTTCAAATGCACTTTGATTGAAGCCTGATTCTGGGGCCTCAGTGGACCGAGATATTGCACATAGACACCTGTCTGCACCTGGTCTCCCAGTTTGTCTTCATAGACACCCTTCCACCTGTAGCTTGGTGACTCAGGTTGCGACTTCTTCGCAGGATGTAGATTCTGTTCCTATGACTCCAGTGGGTAAGGAGTTTAGGACTCGTGATGCATGTGGTAAATGCATCTTTGCTTCGGCAAGCTCAGCCTTGAGATCCACAAATACATTGTGTGTGCTGAGGTGATATTCCCATGCTTTATGGAATTTGCTATAGAATGTATTACCATCTCTTCTGGATAATGTCCGCTCAGAGATTGGTGATTTGATTAAAGATGGTCAGCAGGCTGCTAGGCTTACCATAAGGTGTGATGTGGTCACTGCGGACTCTGTAGGTCGCGCTATGGCAACGGGCTTGGCTGGCAACTTCAGGTTTCTCGAAGGCTGTACAGTCCACTTTGGTCGACATGCCATTTGATGGTGACCATCTTTTTGGGAGTCAAGCTGATGCAGTGTTAAGATGCTTCTTTGAAAGACAGAGGTCTTCAGAGTCATAGCTTTTGGTTGTTTGTTACTGGTGTAACTTGTCTTTATATTTGAGATGTAGGCTTTTTCTTTCTAAGCGAGTAAGCTTTGTTAGGGCATTTTACATGTCAGTTGTTGGTTTGACCACTTGGTGTCCTGCAAGAGCAGATGTTTTATTCTCAATACCATTTTTTCCCTTTTTTAGGCTGGTATTGATTTAGATGACCAAGGGAGGTTTCCTTTGTCCCTTGGCCTCTGAGGATGAGCTTTGTGCTCATGAGGTTATTGTCAAGAGACGTGTCTTCTTGTATGGAAGATTTTCTGACGCAAGCTTCTTTGAAGCAGTTCAGTATGCTGAAATGTGCATGGTTTCAACCTTTCGTTGTCTCTCATAGGGACATGTTGGTATGCCAGTGGTAAGTCTGGTATATAGGAACGCTCTGGTCTTTACTCGTTAGAGTAATCAGCGTAGTATGTCCTCACTACTCTTGTGGTGTGCATATTTATTATGGCGATGATGTTTTGTATTCTTTGAATATATGTTCTTGTGGTTCATCCTTCATTAAAGTCCTCTTGGACTATGTGTTTTTATGGTGTAGTTTTTCTCCTTCTGTGCGGACTGCATATCTACAGTTTTATTGTATGTGCTTCACTTTTTGGAAAATTGTGAGAGTAAACTCAGAGTTTATGGCGTAGTCTTTGGAAGACACGAGTTAGTTGTCTTCTCCTCTGTGGAGGTGATAGGTAATTCATTTGTTCATTCCTAGAACATATGGGGTGAACTCTGTATCTTACACTGTGTGACAGGTGGTGTAGGAATCAATCTGATGGAGACTTCTAGCTGCAGTTTCCTTACCTGTTTTTGGTCATACAATTTATGGTTGGAGTTTTTAGGCTTTATAAGAAGCTCTTCTTGTTATTCTCCCGCAATGCTTTTTGCATCTGTCTGGAGGTTATATACTACCTGTCTTTGTGGGTATGTATCCATTTTCACTGTGTTTTACTAGTACTTGGGAAATCATGGCTGTTACTTTTTGAGGCAGACTTGTGATCAAATTGTGTTTCGTATCACAAGTGTTGTTGCCTGCGCTTGTTGCTAACAAGGATTCATTTTATATATCATATCCTTTTAATGTTTTGTTTTTTCCTTATTTAAGGTTTTGATACTGCACTAATAGGTGCGTTCCCTTTTCTTTCGCTTGCCTTGTTATTTTGAGCATGCCCACGACTCGGAGTCATGTTTAGACTTTTAGGCCCTGACTCAGAAGGCCATGCAGGCGCAGGTCCTGCAGTAAATGTGGGCCAGCGATGCTCTGTGTTGTCAGACCACTCGGAGTCTATTGTGACACAATTTTATATATAAGTATATTTCCAGGTGTTAGAACTGGGAGTCTCTAGTTGGCAATGGTATACACCTTTGACCAAATAGGGACCCTTGCTTCTAGTCAGGGTAAGGGGGATACACTACTAAAATAACCCCTGCTCACCCCCTTGGTCGCTTGGCATGAGCAGACAGGCTTATCTCAGAGGCAGTGTTTTAAGCATTTGTGAACACATACAGTAATAACACTACGGATGGACACTACACAGGTTTTTATAAAAATAAGTATTCTTTATATAGACTTAACACAAGACCACAAACGACAAAAATCCACAATACTGTACTCAAAATAGACTTAAAGATGGTAGAAGTAACTTAGTTCAAGTTGATGGTAAATGCGACAGGTTTCTCTCAAAAGTACCTGGGATGCGTAACACAAAACAAACAAAAGGTCCGCAGGGAGGACGATGCAGCGCGACGATCCGGTGCGATGCGATGAAAGTGCGCCCTTGATGCGATGCGACTATGTGAAGACGATGCGTGCACGCCCGACGGCCGTGCGGCGAACTCTGTATCTTTGGAGCTGCGACACGCTTCCCTGTTGATGCGACGGCAGGCAGTTGCGACACGCTTCTCTGGTGATGCGACGGCAGGCAGCTGCGACAAAGGCACGCTTCTCTGGTGATGCAGCGGCGGCCTCTGCGGCGGCGACACGCTTCTCCTGCGATGCGACGGCAGCAGCTTCGTCAGCGACACGCTTCTTCTCGTTGAGTCGCGCTTCCAGCTCCCAGCGACACGCAGGCTTCTGCAGACAGAATCCCCAGCAAGGGAATTCAGGAGGGAGCTGGTGGTGAAATCTTGTAGCCCTGAGACTTCAGCAGGAGGCAAGCTGTAGTTCAATCCCTTGGAGAATATTCTGCAAGATGATGAAAGTTCTTTAAAAGTTCCTTCTCCTTTCCTTGGCAATGAAGACCACTGCAGGCCAACCCAGCAAACAGTACACTGGCAGAGGGGCAGTCCAAACTCCTGCAGCTTCCTTGGTTCTTCTCCTTGGCAAAGGTTCATCTTGTTGTTTCCAGAAGTGATCTAAAGTTCTGGGGTCTGGGTCCCCCTTTTTATACCCATAAATCCTTTGTCCTCTGAAGGCAGAGGGTCCTGTACCTAGTCCAAACCAGTTCTGGGTGCATCCTGCCAGTGCACACCCTCTTCCTTTGTCAGTGTGGGCCAGGGACATCAGACACACCACAGGAGGTGGAGCCAGCATTGTGGAAGGCAGGCACAGCCCTATTCAGGCCCAGGTGCAACTCCTCCCACCACTCTACATGCAGATAGGTCTATTCAGCCCTGTGCTGACTCACCCTGTCTCCTGGAGCCCCCAGCCCCTGTCACTCACAAAACCAGACATACAATACACAAGCTAGCAGAGGCAGGCTGGATGGTTAGGCAAGAAAATACCTACTTTCTAAAAGTGGTATTTTCAAACACAGAATGTTAAAACCAACTTCACTAAAAGATGTATTTTATCATTCTGAGTTCAGGCATACTAAATTCGTTTTTCTACCATGTTCCCTGGTTCAGTTAGGATTATAAGATGTTATAATCAAACTGCCCATTCTGGCCTATGGGGACAGGTAGTCTTGCAATAGTGAAAAACGAAATTGGCTGTAATTCACTATCAGGACATGCTACACACACCAGGGTATGTCCTACCTTTTACATACAATGCACCCTGCCCTTGGGCCTACCTTAGGGGTGACTGATATGCAGAAAAGGGAAGGTTTAGGGACTGGCAAGTGGGTGCACTTGCCAAGTCGACATGGCAGTCACAGACTGCACACAGGCTCTGCAATGGCAGGCCTGAGACACACTTTACAAGCTGCTTCTGTGGGTGGCACAACCAGTGCTGCAAGCCCACCAGCAGCATTTGATTTACAGGCCCTGGGCACACCTGGTGCACTATACTAGGGTCTGACAAGTAAATCAAATGATCCAATCATGGAGTCTCTAATCAATACATCAATTTACCATAGATAGCACATGCACTGTGGCACTGAATAGCAGTGGCACAGTGCCCAAAGCATCTAAACCAGCAAAACATAAAAAACAGAGGAGGCAATCAGTGAAAAAATGGAAGGGAGACTCACGCCAATGGTACCAGGTCTAACACCAGGTGATACAACTTTGTGGGAATCTTTTTTACAACTGGAATCATTGATGAATATCAATATTAATTCAATCCTATTAGTGTCATTTTTGTCTCTTTACAGTGCATTATGTAACCTTCGAGTGGTCATTTTGTTCAAACAAAATTCTCAATACCATGGAGGTATTATTGTTCATCTTTCTTTTGGTGTTCATTCATCTTGGTATAATGAAATGAGTTCTGAGAGTCCTTCTTTTGGATTTTATCAGGACAGTTCTTTCTCTGATATTTCTTTATTGTTTTGAAGCATGCGGATCACATGACTTTTGTCTTGCAATCAGCCCTTTTAGTCAACAGGGTTTCTTTCCCCTTGGGGGATAGAGGTTAATGTCTGATAACTGACAGATAGTTCTTTAGAGTTTTTTTCTCCCTTTTCCTTTAAGGGCCAATTCTTTCGGGCCTGTAGGGTTGTTTATTATTTATATGTTCTGTGACCGTGATCATGGATTCTATTAAGAGCCAAGCTCTTGTCCTGCTATTCCTACGTACATGTGGTCGGTTGTTAGTTATGACCGTCTGGTTCTCTTTGAGAACTTTTGTAGGATTGGTTTGCAGACCCTCCTCCAGGGGGGTAAAGCTATGGTATTTAATTAGAAAGTTGAGGAATCTGTGGCTAGATGTCTCTTTCAGATGTAAAAGTTACTTCCCTTCGGTAATGTAATATCTGGTAGAGACACATTCTAGCCGCAGATTCGTTAACTCCCTGCCCATCCTCCTCACTCTGCGAATGACTTATGAGGTAAAGTTATACCCTTTTTTTAGTACTGGTTGTATATACCGGTGATCACTATCTCAACTAATGTTCGGACTCAACAGACCACTTGACCTGGCCACATAGGTTTTGTTTAGATGTTGCCATACTGCCATTTCCAAATGTGTATGGTCGGTAGGGTGGGGGGTGTTTTCTATTTCACACTGGATTGGACACCAGTGGGCAGTATTGATTTATTTGTTCTTTCTTTGAAAGTCTTTGTCTGGTATCATCATACCTTGTATTGGCTCAATCAATATGTCACGTAATGATGTGATTCAACAAACAACTTAGTGTTGTTTTTATAGATTTTGTTTTGTCATTATCATGCCACTCATTACCACTGGTGAATGGGCTATAGAGTAAGGTTTTCTTCCTTTGCATGAGGGTTATTTACCAAGGCACATGATTTTAAAGATTTTTGATAAATGGTCTATAGAGTTTGAGGTTTTCTTCCCTTGCATGGTGGTTATTTACCAGGGTGCAGGTTTTCACATAGCCCTGTGCTTCGTTGATTCTTTTGGGGTTTTTTCTTTAAAATCCATGTTGGGTATTAACATGCCATTTGATGTTTCTCCTTTATGTTTCAAAGAGTTTTGATCTTTTTGGCTCCCAGTTTCCACAACCAGTTTCTATAGTGGCTCTGCGTTCTGGCGTGGAAGGTTTCACAGAAGAAAATGATGTCCGCGCGCCGGAGGGGACTTATATGGGCTCCACCGATGTCATGACCGGAGTCTACGTCATCACGGAGCCGTACAACGCCGTCCCCCGGCGCGCAGAACTGCTGAAAATGTCAGGATCCAGACTGGTGCCTGGGGCGAATTCAAAAGTTATGAATCTGCGGCTAGACTGTATCTCTACCAGATATTACGCTACCGAAGGTAAGTAACTTTTACCTCAACCATAATGTGGTTCATCTACAAACAGGAGGGAGTGGGGTTTCCTATTTTCTGTCAGGAATCATGGAGGCTCTGGTCGTTGGTGCACCAACAGGGGCTGTGGGTGGTTGCCAACCACCTGACTGTCTCACTGTAGATTAGTGCTAATGGCCTTAGTTGGTGGCGTTTCACAGATAACAAGTGGCATCTGCATCCAGAAGTGGTTCAGAATCTCTTCACCATTTGCAATGCCACAGTTGGACCTGTTTGCCATTCGTGAGAATATCCACTGCTCTGTCCCCTCCAGCATTCAACACATGGTGCGAAGGGGGACACGTTTCAGTTGAAGTGGAAGTTTTTACTTTTCTGAGTTTCCTCCCATATCCTTGATACCTTAGGATTTGAGGAAGATCTGCCAAAACCGGGCCCAAGTCATTCTCATTGCCCTGGACTGACTGAGAAGGTTGTGGTACACAGTCCTATGGCATATCTGCCTGTGTTCTTTGTCTCCTGCTCAGAGTGGATCTGCTGTCACAATTGGGGAAGAAGGACAGGCCCTGCGTCCCAATCTCCAGAGTCTACACCTTCAAGAATGGAGATTGAGCAGGGGCATTTGAGTTCTCTCCATCTACCACTGGAAGTGCCCAACATGATCATTTCAGCTTGTCGCACCTTGACTAATTCAGTCTATTCAGGGAGATGGAGCAAGTTTGTATCCTGGTGTATTGACAGATGCTTATAACCACTGAAAGCATCTTAAACCAATTTACTGCTGCATGCGCTATCTTTAGCCCCACAGGACTGTGCAGTGGCCAGGGTCAAATGGTATCTGCAAGCTTTGTAACTCTTTCTATGTCTTCCAGGCCAACTGTTCCTGGTCATGTTGCTGGTGGTGGCTAGATTTTTTAAAAGGGATTTTTGAAAGCCGTACAGTTTTCCGCCTACTCAATTTATCATGTAATATAGGGACTTCAAACTTGTTTTGACATTCGTGATGAGAACTCTGTTTGGTACTTTGTGAGGTTGCCAGTTGAGACTTCTGACTTAAAAATGTTTTTCAGTTGCCATCACATCTGCTCACAGAGATAACAAGCTTCAAACCTTGAGTGTACATCCTCAATTCACCTGCTTCTTTCCAAGCAAGCTAGTTTGCCAAACTAAAGCTGCTTTTCTTTCTAAGGTGGTGTCCCCGTTTCAGCTGAAACAATTGATTACCTTACCATCCTGTTACCCACTTTAAGAAAGTGAATTATTATTTGAGGTGGATAGTAGTCCACAAGAAGTAATATGTATTAACCTGTTGGATCTAGCTAAAGGGTTTCAGTAATCAAACCTGAACTCAACCCTGATAGCTATGGAATAAAGCAGACAGCTTAACTTGTAGAAAATGAGTAAACCATTTTAAAAGTGCCAAATAGTAAAAAGCGAAAAGCACAACATACTAAAAACCCCACTCCTGGGGTGGGGCCAGCAAGATGGCCAACTAGATGTGTTCCCCTTCGGCTCCGCCGGCCTAATCTGAATCTGATCAGTTATCCTGCATTCAGCACGTCATCCGACCTGCAAAATACAGGTGAAGGGGTCCACTTTGGAATGTTGGCGATAGGAGCCCCGACATCTGCGGAAATGCACTGAGTTCCCGGTTGGCGGCCCCGGTTGGAGTGACCCATCCCCCAAAATGGCGTTGGAGCGCGGTGGACTAGTGGCTTGAGTCTGCCGAGGTGTGTAACATACCTGGGGTCCCGGATGGCGCCGAGTGCACTGTACCAAATGCAGGGGCTGGGAGGCCTGCACTAGAGATGGTGATGGTGGCTGGAAGTGCTGCCGGCGGCTTGGCTCCCCATTCAGAGTGCTTCTCATGCTGGGACTGGCCGACTCCCCTGAGTGGGGTGGCAGACGGAGGAGGAGTGATAGCCTGCGGAGGATAGAGGTGAGAGGCCCGCACTCACCCCAGCAGGTATTGAGGAAAGTTTGGCGCTGAAAAAGCGCACTCGAGCCCGGCCCTGAAATTCTGCATGAGGAGAAGGTATTAGTGGTGAAGCGGAGGCGAACTGCAGGGTGGGCTCACAAGAGGCAGCGGGACCCGTCCGTCCACCTAAAGTGGAGTCATTGACCATCTGACCCTGTGGCCCGAGATTAGTCGGCGATTCGTGAGGTTTCTGCACGGCCCACTGGGACGTACTGTGGCTGTCCACCGGAGGTGCCAGAGGGCCCGTTGGCGGGGCGAGGGGGCGGCCCTGCAGGAAGAGAGGTGCTGGTCACTGACGTGGACCTTGGTTAGTCTCCCTCGGTTAACTCCGGTGGGGCCGCCGGTGGCCCCCCCCCCTTTTTGAGGCAACTCTGAATCACATGGGCAGACGGAGGTAGGATGAGCGAGTCTACCGCGGGAGTAGCTGCGGGGGTCAGACAACTGTGCCCCCTGGCCAGTGGCCTAACTGTGGCCTTGACACCTGTTGAGGAAGTAGAGACCCTGGGGCTGAGATTCCTGTTCGGGAGATAGGCGGGGAGGTGCCTTCCCCCCCGACACTGGCACACCAGGAGTTATCTAAAGGGCCTCACAAGACACCGCACAGAAAACAGACAGAACCCCATACCAGCCGGCCTTGAAGGGACAACCCCCACATTCCCATATGAGGGAAGAGTGCTTGGGGTGGCAGGGAAGAACTGGACACGTTAAGAGGTGAGAAGAGGGCGGCAGGCTCGTCCACAGCTGCTGAGTCGCAGCCTTTGCACCCAGGGGCCTCCCAATGCGGAGGGGGAACGATACGCCTAGAGGAACCCAGGGACCGCGCTCCAGGGGGGAAGAGGGGAGCAACATGACCAAGGATAAGGAACCTCGACTTCCCAAACAGGGGAAACTTGATCAATTTGAGAAAATCATGGCTGCCCCGTCGGAGCAAGGAGAGGGCGCACCTGCCATGCCCAACTATGCAGAACTTTTGCAAGTGATCCGCGCCTTAAGGGAGGCGCTTGAAGGGCGCATAAGAGAGGTGCGTTCCGAAGTGTCACTGCTACGTCAGGACTTGCGCAACGTCGCAGAATGGGTCGGATACCCTACGCAAAGATGTCACAGACCTACAGGGCACAGTGAAAGAAGTGGCCTTGAGGGTCGATAAAGTTGACAACCGCGCAAGACGAAACAACTTACGCTTTGTGGGCTTCCTGGAGGGAGCAGAAGGATCAAACATGGGCACCTTCTTCGAACAGTGGCTGAAAAACTCCCTCATAGGCACGCTTCTTCTAATGCTTCATCATAGAAAGGGCCCATCGGGCACTGACAGCGAGACTGCCAGTGGGTGCTTCACCAAGGCCATTAATTGCCCGCTTCCTAAACTACCAAGACCGCGATATGATACTTTGAGAGGCGCAGAAGATGGGAGACATTCACTATGACAATTCTAAAATCATGATCTTTCCTGACTACTCCAGGAAGGTGCAGAAGCAGAGACGCACCTTCAACTCTGCCAAAACTAAACTGGGAGCCCTCCATTTGCAATGTATGCTCCTATTCCCAGCAAAACTCAAGGTAATGTACAAAGACAAAACCCACTTCTTCCAGGCCCCAGAGGAGGCCTCGACCGGGTTGGAGGAACGACCTCTGAAAAAAGCCCTGAGAGAGACCGAGATGAGTAGACAGGGCGATAGACCAGGCGGGCTGGGCCAGATGACCCGTGGGCGTGAGAGGAGGCCCAGGGCTGCAGCGCCAAAACAGAGAATCGGGAAGACACCTCTTCCTGCCGGGACTAGACAACTACAGTCCGGTCGCCCCACGGAAAGGGACGGCAATGGGATCGAACGGTAACCACAAAAAGGACCAGGCAGGAACATACGAAGAACTGAACTTGCCGGACCCTTCTGAGCGAGAGATCTCCTTGGAATCCAATGATTGTCATCCACTATTGGCTGCAATTCAGAACATGGAAAGAACCTAGCTGAGACAGTCATCCCCTGCACCCGACAAGAGACACAATACATAATGGGTGTGCGACAGTCGGTGCGTGGTGCTAGCGGGCTGGCCAAGGTTGCTGGGCCGTCACTTGCGTGTGAGCCCCTTTCCCTCACCAGGGGAGGGATGCAGGAAATGATGGATCCAAACAAGATGCATGAAGTCCGACAAGGAATGGTTCGGGCGAAGAAAGAGGAAGAGTAGACAGAGTGGAAGGACCAACTTGGGACTGGAGTGTGGACAGCATGATAGGACTTGTGTTTCAAAACTCTTCTAGCCGCCAACAAACCTGGTTGCTGTGCCTGCTGGGGAGAGGCTCCGCCGGGGACTCTCACTCCCGCCAGCTCCTGCTCACTGCGCATATCAGCGCGCTGTCGGCCTGCGGCAAGGGGACGGCCCGGGGCCGCGCCCGGGCAAAGGGCGAGCACAGAGGAGCTCGGAGGAGGCTAGGCTGGGCCACCCCTCTTGGTTTCGGATTGCAAGACTGAGCGAGGGAAGCATGCATTCAGCATCATTCAGGTACCTACGTTTTGTTGTACTAATAGCACTAAATCTACAGGGCGCCTAACTCTGCCGGCACCGTGGGATGGTAACAAGATGTGCAAACGGAAGGCAAAAGGAAGCCCAAATGGAGCCCCAAAGCAAGTAAAGAGGCCAACAGCGAGCGCTGCAGCAAACTGTGTGCCAGATGATATTGCTACTCTAATTGAAGAGGTAGAGAGTTTGCTAAGTGGTCAGAACAAGCCACCTCAAGTGAGCTCCAAAGTGGCAGATATTTTTACACAAAGTAAATCCAGAAAAAAGATCCCACGCATTGAACCAACTACTAAGGGCACAGCCATATGCCAAGTGTACTCTCGTAATACAAGCAGGCAAAAACATCAGGAGCTTAGCCCTCTGGACCCACCCTCAGTTCTTGACAGCACCAATACCATGGTGGAGGGAGTGATAGCCCCGAACATAGTATGCTCTAACCAATTTGCTCCTCTTGTCACCAAAGACGCAGTGGCCCCCGACGCTCTCCACAAAATCACCAACGGCACTCAAGCAGACTCTATCCCTACCGAGACCAAGCATGGAAGAATGAATGCCTCGACAGTTGAAAACATTAATGCACTCCAAATTGAACTGAGAGAACTCAAAATTAATGTCAAGGAACTAACATCAGAAGTCCTTGCACTCAGGGAAATCGTAGGGTCCCTCACAGATCAGCTCAACAACACACATTCTAGCACAATACGGGGGCGGGGCCTGGCTATATGTATTGCCAAAGTAAAGGCGGGGAGATCCCAGGCAATGGAATCAGGAGTTTGGGTCCCATTATGTGTCCTAGGGTCCCAAACCACCAGCACAGTGTGGCAACCAACTATATTCCTCAGCTGTTCCATCAAGCCCCACCGCCCTCGTGTCCCATTAAAGGGAAGATATTTGAACAGACCACTATGCGCTGCAATCCATATGAAAGGGGATGGCGCCAGGGTTTAGCTTACGGTTATGGAGGGGCAATGGGTAAGGAGGGACCACTGGAAGGATCACTGGAAGAATTAAAGGGCATAAGAGCAATTTCACATGTAAATGTCTTGCCAGGGGAACATAGTCTCAAAACCCCACATGGAAAATCAGGGTACAATGATGGAAAAAGGTAGGCTCTCAAGGGGTGGAAGCCTGGGCAGGAACCTTGGATTCTCTAAAGAGGCTAGTTGTAGAGTGTTCATGATAAATATACCTAAATTGACAAATGATTTAGGAGAGTCGAGGGATGCCCTGGTCAACAAAGTCACTCACTGGATAAGGCAGGTGAGGCAATGCCGTTCAATCATAAGATCTGATATACTAAACGCTAAACCTTGTTTTACAAGTAAAGAATCAGATCACATCATATTGGACTCTCATCTTTTTGCAGAATTGGGTGCTAGCACTGAGCACTTTACCGGCAGTATTCGGCGCAAGCACAGAGCACTTTACCGGCACGCTGCCATCAGGATTGGATTGGACTACACTAGCCAGCAGGCCCTGCGACAGGAGGCGCAAACGTGCATTGGGTGCGTCAGGCGGCGCTCTTAAGCGGCCACGGGCTCCCGCGGCGCGGGCGTGCCCGGGCAAAGCCCGGGCCAAGGGCAGGCCCGTCTGCGACTGGATGAGGCTGGGCTGGGCCAGGGCTATTGGTTTTTCAACACGGCGAAGGGGCGGATGGAAAAAGTTCCTTGACACAGCCAGTGCAGCATCTCACAAAGGTACGAGATGGGGAAACGTAAAACAGTTACGGCCACGGCCAGACCGTTAACCTCATCGATAACAAATTTCTTAACAACGGCGATGGGGGCAATAACTAGTGAAATAGAGTCAGTGGAGGAGAGACTGGGGGAAACCCAAAGAGCACTGCAGAATGGCACTTTAACGGATATTGTGCATGACAAAACATCAGAAGACATCGCATCCATTAGTTTGGGTGTAAGTAGAGATGAAGCAGATACTGGCATCAATCAGGAGGGAGGCTTTACAGATACTCTTTGCCCACCGCCATCAAAAAAACCTAAGGCCTGTGGTAAAGCCAAAAAAGATACAATACCCTTGGTGACACGCAAGAAAACTACGGCCCCACTACGAAAGCCGGCAACAAAGACATGTGCAATGGACACTGCTAGGGACCCAACGAATATTGAGTCACTGAGGGATAGTCCGTCAATCAATCAGTTTACAGCCTCGGTGGAGGCTATTATTAAGTCAATTGTTGACCCTCTTGTAGATGTTTTAAATAGCATTGATGTTTCTCTAAAAATACTGATTGGTTCTAGTATTTCCAAGGCGACCGCATGCCCAGCAACTATGATAAATTCCATTCCGAGTGTAAATATGGATACTCTTCAGGCTCCACCACCTCCCGTGATACCGTCCCCTCTGAATAATGCTATTAATAACACTGAGAATGCATTGCAATCATCAAAACAATCAGAACAAGCACGGCCGGGCCCTCAAACTGTGAATGGGGATAATAGTGAGATAAATCTCATTGGTAGGAAATACAATAAACATCTAGTCGACACCCGGAAAAGGAATCTGAGAACACTGCACCTACCACCAGAAGTTACCCCCTATGTCATTGTTCTTAAAAATGTCCCACCCCTGGCAACAAGTAAGGAAGAAGACTGGAAACAGCTTAAAAGTAAAACGGTGCATTGGCTGGCGAAGTCTTTGAACTGGTCAGGATGTGACATTTTACATGATAACATAAATAATGTTGAACGTGTGTCATGGGTGGGCTCACAGGTTAAATCTGAAATGGGAGACTGCATCGTGATAAATTTTAGGGACAGGAGTTTTGCACATTGGCTCATGGATAGACTCCCCTGGAGCAACAGTGTGGGGGGCTCGATTGAAGCTGTCCCATTAGGATACTTTTACAAACCGCTGTTAAATACAGGCATTGGGCGCGTTCCCCCACAAATTAAAACGCCCTCCCTGTTCACCATTCCAACTTTTAATTATTTCTTTCCTTTAGATCAAGTGGAATGACTGAACAACCAACAGCCGGGGGAGTTTTGCACTGAAAACTTAGACCCACTATGTGTCTGTTTAGAAATAGATAAAGCTAGCCACCCTGCGCCAATAGTAACTACATTATCTCCCACACCCAAACCTTCAAATGAATTTGACCACCTTAACTCGGATGGTTTGCCAGGCCTTACACCTCCCATAGCGCGTGACCCTGTCAATCCTCCTTATGATGGCATTTTAGAGTCCCCGCTAACATGCTCTGATGTACCACTAGATGGCCTCGGGGACCCTAATGTATTATTAGATGCGCCAGTAGTAGAAGGTCGAAATGTAGCTATTTGCCGTTCAGAGAGTGAGCATCCAAACCAGACAAGTGTATCTACACATGACAGTCTCTTTTGGAACGTAGCAGGATTGTCAAATAAACTGGAAACTAATGATTGGGTAGAATTTGTCAGCAAGCATAGTATAGCTTGCTTACAGGAAACCTGGATGTGTGATACAGCTCATATAAACGGCTTTCATTCTATACATACGCCAGCTAGAGTTTCTGTAGGTGGTCATAACAAAGGAGGATTATTAACTTTGATGTCGACAACATTAAATGGCAGAGTTAGGGAAATGCAGCTGGAGTCTCCGCATTTCCAGATTATTAATATTTTGTTTAGGAAACACCTGTTGCTCGTGATTGTCAATTTTTATCATAATAATTTTAACAACACAAATATTATTATCGCACAAGAACTGGAAACTGCATTAACGAAGCACATAGAGGAAATTAAAATGGACTTTGTTGTACTCTGGGGTGGTGATTTTAACAGTAAATTATGCTCATTGTCCAAACGCGGGGCATGCCATCGCCTAGCTAGGGGCACAGCGGGTGGTTATCATTTTGAACATAGTCCCTGTGGGAACATTTTTAATTCTTTGTTGCTGAAATTGTCATTATTCTTAACATTAGATTTTATAGAGTTGTCTAAATTTGATGTGGTAACATATGTGGGAAGAGGCCGAGGCACTTTGATTGATTTTATTATTTTATCTGATTATTTTAACACACAATCACTGGTTTTTAATATACCTGAAATATATTTCAGTGATCACTATCCATTAACATTAAAACTGGCGGTAGCACATAATGATTTAATTACATCAGATAGAGTACCACCTCTTTCTTACACTAAAAACAAGGGACTGGCCCGGAAGTGGTCTACTGTCAATCCAGACCTTGTTCTGGAGGAGATTATAAAGAGGAACTTAGGGCAACTCTTAGAATGCCTGGAAGATAACTTAAATGTCTCGGTTGTGATAAAATCTTACAAGGCAATAACCGAGACAATCAAGGCACTTCTAATTAGGAATCAGCCTGATAGAATACAAAAAATAAAAAATGGTTTAATAGTGAATGCTTTCAGCTACACAATAAATTAATTAAAATTTTAAAAGCCAAACCCCGCAACAAGGAGGCAGTAAGACAGACGCGCATAGATTACAAGCGTGCACTGGAAAACCGTAAGATGGAGATCAGGAAAGATGCATGGAGTCAATTGCATTTGGCGTCGCAGAGTAAAGATTCCAGACTCTTCTGGCAAACAGTTAATGAAGAATATTTTAGCGACACCAAAAACAGTAACATCGATGTAACAATTATGCCTGAAATGTGGGTGCAACACTTTGCTGGCCTCTATTCTAAAAATAATGAGATGCCTTGTGCTGTTGACCCTCAATATGTGATATCTCTTTTAGAACCGCCAACCCTGGATGAGGTAAATAGGGCACTTTCCCAGACCGTAAAGAACAAGGCTCCTGGGCCAGATGGCATACCTGCAGACCTATTTTTGGCAAACGTCCCCCTGTGGCTACCACTGCTAACAAACATATTAAGATGTTATGCGGTACAGGGCCCCCCAGATTCTTGGAGATCGGTTATAATAGTCCCCAAATATAAAAAGGGAGACAGATCAGATCCTAAATGTTATCGACCAATCTCTCTAATCGATTGCTCCTGTAAGATCATGGGACGAGTAATATTGGAGAGATTGAGACCTGGATAACTCAAAACGGGAAGCTTTCCGATGTCGAATATGGCTTCAGGAAAGGTCTGGGCACTGCAGAACAGTGCCTTAACCTGCACCTGGTCATTGGCAAATACACTATGGCAAAGTCAGGGTCCTTGTATCTTGGGTTTATGGACCTGACTTCTGCCTTTGACTGGGTGCAGAGGGGGAGACTCTGGGAGAAAATGCTGCTTATGGGCATTGATCCATCTGTTGTCCACTATTTAGCAGCGATGCATCAGGGAGTCACTGGGAGAGTACGATATGGAGCAGCTGGCGAGCTTACCCCTCCGATAAAGATGGACTGTGGGGTACGCCAGGGATGCGTACGCGCTCCCTTCCTATTCTGCTTATACATAAATGATTTAGAAAGCCACATCAGAATAGGAAATGTACATGCACCCAGAATAGGCCACAGGTTTCTACCAGCCTTGCTGTACGCTGATGACTGTGTTTTAATGTCAAGAACTGGGGTGGGGCTACAAAGGCTTTTAACTAGTTTTAATGAATTTATGAGTAACCTTGGCCTAAAAACTAATGTTGCAAAATCACATGTTATGGTAATAGGTAAATCCACATCAAAAACAACAACTTTTAATATAAATAATGAAATATTGTGTCAGGTACCAACTTTTTCCTATTTAGGTATTCTTTTTAATGAAAATAACTCTTGGACCCACTTAGTAGATGCAAGGATTGGAAGTTTTAATAAAAATGTGGAAGCCATTTTTAGATTCACAAAGAAACTTGGCTCTCGCCCCATAAAAGCTATCATTGATATCTATAAGGCTCGAACATGTGCTGTCACCTTGTACGGTGCTGGAGTTTGGGGCTGGACTAACACACTGGGTCTTCAGAAAGCAGAAAATATGATGTTAAAACATGTGTTAACATTACCTAAAAGCACTCCTGCCACCATGTGTCATAACGAATTAGGTGTAACTCCGTTATCTTTTTGTATACAATTGGCACCTTTAATGCTCTGGCACAATATTTGGGCTAAAGAAGAACCAGTATTGAATTGTGATATAATTCTAGATTGCTTGAAATTGGATTGTGTGAAAAAATTCCCTGGCTCTCCTACGTGCAAAAACAACTGGAGAAGCTGGATTTGCAAGATTGTTTCAATACACCTGGAAATATATCCGCAATCCCAAAAATGAAACTGAAAAGAGATTTTTTCTCTCTTCTGACGCAAGAAAGAGATAGCCAAGAGAGGGCCAAAAAAAGGGTTGTAGAGCACTCGTTAGTCAGCTCCCCAAAATCTACTGAATCTTACCTATCTTTTTATTTTAATCAAGCTAAAATGTTTTACTTGATCAGATTCAGAATGGGCATTGCTCATTTTTTGGTTTCGTATCCACGTGATGTATATTGCGATGCTAAATTAGAATTATGTCCATGTGATTCAGCCTCCGCACAAAGCACTTTGCACTTTATGTTCCTTTGTAAATTGTATCTTAATCCGAGACGTATTTTTTTAAAACCACTATTAAGATTTTTAAACATAAGAAAGTGTCAACCTGCACTATGCCATTTACTTCTATTAAATGATGAATTCACTTGCCTTATGATTTATAGGTATATTTCCTCTGCAGTTCAGCTCCGTAACATTGTTAGGAAATGATTTTTTTTGGCTGTATTAATCATGTCGGTTAAGTTTTATTATGCTGAGTTTTTAAATGAAATGTTTTTATCTGTTCTTTAATGGTTGTTAATCATCCGAATAAAGATTTTGACTGACTGACTGACATATTGGACCTGGCTGATAGTGACTTGGTAAAGGGTTTACTTAACATGGACCAGCGCACCTTTCCTCCTAACAGATCATTGATTCAGTTTAAGCTTTCCCTCCCAAGTAAAGTCCCGCACAATGATCAAAAGCATGAGGGATCTTCGCACAATACCACTAATACTAACGGCCAGGCCAAGACTCAGGCAGTTTCTGAGAATAGGCATACCTGACAAGTACAGGGACTGTTTCCTCATTGCGCTACATCAACCACAACACAGGAAGGCAATTACCATCTCACTCCACAAGAGCCATCAGGGGTCAGCATGACCAGTGTCACAGAGGGACAGTCCCCAACCCAAATGATTACACAATCTGACTCACCCCTTCATCTGACCTCCAGCGAGGTGAGGGAACATCAATCAAATAATGAGAACAACAAGAAACAGAGACTGCTGTCTTGGAATCTTGCAGGTCTTAGGTCGAAGATCGCTTGTGAAGGCTGGGGGAAGCTGATAGATAGCTATGATATTTGCCTCTTCCAGGAGACATGGGCCGTTGATAAAATACACAGAGTGGGATTCACTTATCATAGCATAGAAGCCACACCGTTAAAAAAGGGCCGCCCGGTTGGTGGATTATTAATCTTGACTAAAATCGAAATGGGGATTTCTATTAAAAAAACTTGATCTAGATAGCTCCAACCTACAGGCCCTGATTATCAAAGATACCATCAACAACAGGTCTGTTTTGTTAGTGAATATTTATAATAGGTTTGCTTCTCAACACTATGACTCTCCAACAATTGTACACCTAGATCAAGTCCTTGAAAAAGAAAGGGCATCCCATTATATAGTTATTGCAGGGAACCTCAATATAACCTTTGAGCCCTTCGAAGTAACCAAAAACATTACTGATGAAGAGGATGCAGAACTAGACATTCCGCCCCTGAGTCATGGGGAGCCAGCTAAGAATGTGAAGGCAGCACTCCAAGTTGCTTTCCTCACCTATAAACATGGGTTGAGGGCTGTAAATGGTCGCTCCACTTCTGACCATAGATTATACCACACATATAAGAGGGTGAACTGTAAAACCAGAATTGACTACTTTTTGCTCGATGTACAACTATGGTCAAGCCTAGCTGACATGTAGGTAATAGAGAGATACGATAACGCTCTCTCTCTGGAACTAATAGAAGTATTTGGTCTTCACCAAACCCCCTTGAAATCTAATTCATCTAACCGCATTGTCACTAGCAATAACAAAAAGAGGGTTAAATGGCCATTAATTGAGAGCAGCGTTGAGGCCCTGGCACAAATCTACACCATAGTTGTCGACTCCCTGGTGACCTTAGGCACCAAAAGATTGGAGAAGCAAGTCTCGGTGGATACATTTAAAACTCTTTTAAATAACATCAATATATTCTGGAAAGAAAATGGTCAGAAACAAAACAAACAAGTGGTTTGATAAAAACTGAAAACTAGCATGGCAATCGTTGATGGGAGCAATCAAGTCTGGCCAGAGAACACTCATAGCCATAAAAAGGAAGGCCTACAAAAATGCACAACATGAGGCACACAGAAATTGGCATGTAGGGATATGGCAAGACCTATTAGCTGTGGCCCAAACCAAAAACAGCAAAGAATCTTGGCGCCTGATCTCGAAAGGGACAAGAAGCTTAGTCATGGAGGAAAACTTTCATATCCTCCCGCAGACATGGGAAGTCCACTTCTCAAATCTGTATGCAGGACCGATGGACAGTGGTGTAGCAACTAGAGAGCTTTTTAAACTGGGAACAGACACAGGCCACCCCACTTTTACCGTAGAAGAAACCTTGGATGCAATTACAACCTTGCAGTTGGGGGAAGCAACAGGCCTAGACCAAATTCCAGGGCATCTCTATCTTTCTGAGCCCCAAATATGGAGTGTGATTTTAAATTGTACATTCAACGCCATAATAAAAGGGGCAGAAATCCCGGAATCATGGCTGGGTGTTGAAGTAGTCCACATACACAAAAAGGGAGACAAAAGTGACCCGGTAAATTACAGGCCCATCAGCCTTATTGATATTGCCAGGAAAATATTCTGTCTGCAACTGCTGGAGAAGATCCATGACTGGACGAGGGAAGGGAATTTACTATCACCCCTGCCAGCAGGATTCAGAGGGAAGACAAGCACTATAGATCATTTGCTTCGCTTCCTTTTGATCTTGTGGAAATACGTGACAATCAAGAAAGGCTCTTTATACGTAGTATTTGTAGATCTTCGCGCCGTATTTGACTTAGTCCCATGGGAAAAACTCTGGCCAGCTCTCAACAAATTGGGGATCCCCAAAAAACCTCCTGCAAATTATTATCAGACTCCACACAAATAATTATGCCCAAATTAGATGGGGGAGTGCGGGTGGGCTAACGGACCGGATCGGGGTGAGTCGCGGAGTGAGGCAAGGGTGCTTCCTCGCACCAACCCTCTTTACCCTCTACATAAATGGACTGATTGAACAACTAACATATTGTAGGGTTGATCCCCCTAAGTTTGCAGGGCAAAATGGGCCTGCACTACTGTTTGCAGACGACACCCTGCTCATTTCCAGGTCCCCGATGGGGCTTCAAAACTTAGTGGACAAGTTTGGGAGGGGCTGTGAGGAACATGGTTTAGAAATTAATACCTTAAAAACAAAATTCATGGTTTTCAACCGTCATAAGTCCGTCAAACGAAGGATAAAGTTGGGCCCAATTACACCAGAGGAGGGGAGACAATTTAATTATTTAGGGGTGAAGCTTACTAACACATTATCATGGTCATCACAATTACTAAAAAGCCAACTCTCGCTACAACACGTGGGGACCACCTTAATCAAAAAGCTAAGAAAGACAACTTACAGACTGGTGACCCCAGTGATTCAAGTATATCAAGTGAAGGGAGTAGGAGCCGCACTTTATGGTGCTGAGTTATGGGGACACGTTAACGTAGCCCCCATTGAAAAAAACTAAAATAAATTCATGAGATCAGTGTTGGAGCTCCCCTGAAATGCTCCACTGACACCAATGCGCTTAGATCTGGGCATGAAGAGCGTCGCCCATGCGATTTCACTCCGGCCCTTAACTTTTTGGATGTGCATTTGGTCGAACGATTCACCACTGTCCATGAAAGAATCACTCCGAGATGTATTATCATTAGACACCAGAGGGTGTGTTCAGTGGTTCAAATATATAAAGGCATGGCTGGTCAAACTGGGTATGAGTGATCTATGGCTAAACCCCGGCATCATCCAAAAAATGTCTCTAAATCTCCTCAAAAAGAGATAGTGGAGCTATGTGGAGGACAGTTGGCTAAACATGAGAAGTGCAGGGGAATTGGCATGCAGGTTCCTTAGTATTAAAGATAAAAATGCAGCAAGAAGATTTTTGGGACCGAATAGAACCACCATTTGCAAAATCACTATACCTAAAATTTAGGTATGGTATTCTTCCAATAAAGAGCTTTTGCAGTAATTGGAATGGTGTTGATATCTCGCCCAGTTGCCCGGCATGTGAGGTCGCACTTGAAACAGAAGTACACTTCCTATTTTTCTGTCCTATGTACGAACAGACTAGAAAAACCTGGCTATTTCCAATCTGCCGGATTCTGGCAGCTAACCATTTAATGGAGATTGTTAGAATTTTAAAAAGTGATAGCACAGAATACCTAGTCTTTGGATTGTCTAGATATCTGCTCCATGCATGGACATTAAGGAGAAGGACATCGGAAATTTTGAACAGCAAAAATCATGTTCATGTTTGTTAAGTGCATACAATGCTGGGAAGACGCATCAAGTTATAAGGATATGTATCCTCCATGATATTATAATTAACGGGAACTTGTGGTATGTAACGATGGAGACATTATGTTAACAACAAAATCCTAAAGCACACCAGTGTTGCTAACATATATTTGCTTATGAAATGGTTACCGCTCACTGAGAGTACCGCCTAATGCGATAATAGGATTTTAACTTCTAGAGGGTTCAAACGGCATTATCAATATTCTAACAAATGATTAAAAAAATTTAACCAGTTGACGATAGGTTAAAATTGTTGATCTTATTGTGCGTATCACAATTTTAGTATAGTTTGATCGCAGACATTTTAATGGTATCAGCACTAGACACTTTACTAAATACCAATACATGCATGGTTGTCAATGGAAGCCACCACATGGTCCTTGGATGTACTCCAAATTGAACAGTTATTTGGAGATGCCAATGTGAACTGGGATCAAGAAACATGTGTTATGTACTTCGTGCCCAACAGTATTATTTTATTCTGAGATCTTGATGAGAGGACTACTTTTTCTCTTTTTGACCCTATTGTATATTGATGTGCTTTTATGATTTTTATGCTAAAATTGAATAAAGATACTTATCTATCAATACACAATGGTCGATGCAGCTGTCCGGACCTACAGGCTCGGAGGAGCCACATAAGACTAAGTGGACCACAACCCCCCCCAATAGCATCTGAAAGTGCATTTCTATCTGCACCCCTTCTTCTTCCCCGCCCGTCCCCCCTCCTGCTCCCACTCCCTTGTTTAGTCTTTTCTTTCTTCTTTTTCTCGTCTTATCTAGCTAGTTATTAAGAGGGTTGATCAATTGGTGATCATTGTTCGCCATAGGTTAGTGGGGGGGTATATAAGGTATGAAGAGGAGGGCTACAGACCACTCAGGTCCGACCTGCACCGCAGTTGTCCAGTTGACGCCGGGGGAGGCGGGCGGTGTTGGCGGAGGAGGCGGCAGCCAGGGGGGTAAGTTACCAAAGTTTTCTGGTTGGGGGGAGGGTGGACAAAGTTCAGATGCATGGAGAAAAGATGAGATACACGCCGACACAGAGGCGGAGGAAATGAGACATGGCGATCAAATTCAGCTGATGTATGCGAATGGAGGGATAGACAATCAAGATGACAATTCCTATTCTGACCTGGAACGTCAATGGGCTAGGTAATAAAATAAAGCAACGACTGGTGGCCGCCTACCTTAGGAGAATAAAACCAAAATTAGTATTCCTTCAGGAGACCCACCTATGGGTACTCATTGTGAATTTCTGGGCAGAGGGGCCTATGTTACACTACCGCATGCAGGCTTCCCCTCAGGTGCGTGAGGGGTTGCCATATTGGCAAGGAGGACACCACCATTCCGCATAGAAAAAACATGGATACACCCGAATGGCACGTATGCAGCGGTTCAGGGCCAATAGGGGCGTAGAAGTATTACCCTCATTGTAGTATATGCCCCTCCCAGACTACAGAAACAAACCATGGACAAGGTAGTGGGGATTCTACTAGTAGCAAGTTCATCATTACACGTAGTAGGAGGAGACCTTAATGACATACTTGACCCTTCCCTAGACTGCTCAGGCCATGCCATGGCAACCACGAGAGAGACACCCCTAGCCTCGTTCGTGTACAACATGGGCTTTGTCGACCTCTGGCGCTGCGCACACCTGGGAGAGAGGGGATACTCTTACTTCTCATGTACCCATAATGTGTTCTCCAGACTTGACTATATCCTTGCCCTGGCGGGAGCGACACTCAAGGTGAAAAATGCACAATATTTAGCAAGGGGTCTCTCAGACCACTCACCCCTCTGGATCACATTGGGCTTGTGGCGTTGTGGGAAAGCCGACGGTTGGTGGTTGAATGCATGGGAACTGAGGGATGAGATGGTTACCTGCAAGCTTAGAGTGGATTCTGAATTATACTTTAAAGAAAACAAGGGCACAGTAGACTCGGCTGCTGTGGTGTGGGAAGCTTATAAGACAGTGCTACATGACCGGGCGCAAAACATTTTAGCATACAAAAAAAAAAGAGAGACGCGGGACGTGGCATCCCTCGAACGCCGCTGCCTAGAATTAGAGACCCATCCAGAGAATGCGGTGGTTCCCATCAACTTACGTAAGGCAGCGATACTCCATAAGGACTATCAGGCGCTTGCTAATGATGAGGCGAAAAAGCAGATACTAGCCACACAGCACCATCTTTATGACGTAGGCAACAAAGTGGGATGAATATTGGCATTGCTGGGCAGGGAGGAAATGGAGGTGAGATAGGTACATTAACTAGCAGGTGAACAGTGTGAATCCTATCATACCGCTCAGGGATTTGCACAATACTATTCACAATTTTACAAAGCTCGCCCCCTAGCGGATACGGCCCAAATACGTGCTTATCTGGCTGAAACTCACCTCCCAACTCTAACGCTAGAGGATAAGGCACTACTGGAAGAAGATCTCACCCTGGCGGAGATACAGGGAGCAATAGGTAGACTGGAGGCTGAAAAGACCCCAGGACCCAATGGGATACCGGCCGAATTCTTTAAGAGAAACGCCGGACTCCTACTTGAGATGTGCAACGCAGGTAGGAAAGAGGGATCCCTGCCACTGGACCTTAGGCGAGCCACGATAGTGGTGATTCACAAGCCAGGTAAACCTGCAAACTAGTGTAGCTCATAACGTCCAATCTCGCTCCTAAAAATCAATACGAAGATATTGGCAACGGTACTGGCTACACGACTGGTGAAAGTTAGAACCCCCCTGATACATAGGGACCAATCAGGCTGCATGCCCAAACGGTCAACTAGATACAATCTCTGTAGACTTTACAATTGTTTGGAAATGGTTAAGACGAGAAAAAACCCACACGTTTTCTTATCATTGGATGCTGAAAAAGCATTTGATGCTGTACATTGGCCCTACATGACACAAGTCTTGGAACAGTTCGGATTTGGACCCCAATTTTTGACCTGGGTGAAGTTACACTACCAGGATCCAGTGGCGAATATGAGGGTAAATGGCAAGACGTCATCAGACTTCCGCACAGAAAGGGGGACGAGACAGGGCTGCCTCCTATCCCCCTTACTGTTTTGCCCTGGTGCTGGAGCCATTAGCCTGTAGAATTCAGACACACTCTGGTATAACGGGCTTCTTAAGAGGACCGAGCGAGACTGATGACAAGTGTATCTCACTATACTCGGATGACATTCTCCTAAATCTCACACACCCCACAGAATCGTTGCCGGAAGTATTCCAGATCTTTGAACGATATGGTGCGCATGCGGGGTACACTATACCCTGGGTCAAATCCTGCTTATATGAGACGGGGGAAGACTTAGAGGACCCTGTAATTATATGTTGCCTCCAACGGGATAGAAGCGGTTTTCAATACTTGGGTATCTATGTGACTCTGAACAAAGAAAACAGTCTGAACCGAAACATCGGTAGTTCCACAGAGATTTGGAACGGTGGATGATTTTGCCCCTCATGCTATTCGGAAAGGCCGCCATGTACAAAATGGTTACCCTGCCCAGACTTTTATACATCTTACAAAACACCTATCATAAAATACCTGACGAGATAGTCGTTAAGATTGACGCAGAAGTCCGGACACTACTGTGGGACGGAGGGCACCCAAGAGTGGCACTGAAAATGCTCCAGCAAAACCAGTATAACGGAGGAGTCATCCTCCCTGATGCACAAACTTACTATTGGGCGACACACCTAATCGTGGTCAATGACTGGTGCTATGCGCCTGGAGACCACCCTACCTACGCATTAGAGAGATTGCAATTTCAATCCGACTACTACTTACGCTATCTCTATGGGGGAGTGGACTGTGGAAGCTATTACCGGCCACGCAGATGACGATAGAGGCCTGGATATGAACAGGGATATATATAGTTTGGGACAAAAGAGTAACTCGAGAGACCCCACTCTGGGAGGCGACATTCTTAAAAGAAATAGGGAAACTGAAAGGATATAACACCTGGGATATGATGGGGATATCCAAGATAGGAGACATCCTGATAGAAGGGTCCCTGATCTCGTTCACTCAATTACAAAGGGAGTGCCAACTACATAAGATGCAATATTTTAAATATCTGCAGCTTAAGCACGCGTGGAGGGCTGAAATACTGAACGTCACAGATATCCCGGAATATGCCCCTGTGGAAGGGAGGCTGCTTCAAGGAGAATTGTAGGCCAAGGCTATCGCTTGGACCTATAAAACCATTAATAATAATGTACTTGATACCCTACAGAAATTGAGGGATAGATGGGTGAGAGACGTTGGTGAGTTATACGATATGGACTTAAATGCGGGCCTGATGCATCCAATAGAAACAGCAATTAAATCCAGATTAAGACTCATACACTATAAGATCCTCCACTGAGTGTACTACAATATGGTTCACTTACATGGAATCGGTAGGGCGGATTCCCCTCACTGTCTCCTCCACTGTGCGATGGAGTAGGGTTCGTTCTTCTACACCATCTGGGAATGCACTAAGATGCAGGAATATTGGAATGCCATACTAGGGGAACTCAGTAAGATACTGAGGGATAATGTACCAGCGGATCCCAAATATATCCTCTTGGGTGTACCGACTGATATAGACCTTCCCAGGGCCAAGCTTCTTTTCAGTAACTTGGAACTGCCAGTTGCTAACCGAGAAGTGGCCAGATGGTGGGGGACATCGGAACTGCCGACCCTGAAGGAACAGAGAATAGGGATGGATCTCTATATGGCAGCAGAAAGGATCACATATAGGGTTAGAGGTTGGCCGAGGAAATTCCGTAAAATATGAGGCCCATGGTTGGAATATTTCCACATAGACTTAAGGATTGTGGAGAATGGGTCACAATGCACCCAAACTGCTAGGCTCAGAACTAGAATGCATACAGCTGAATTGATCGCAGATTCTGAATTGTGTTGTACCTGCTTTACTTGCTCAACTATGTCTTCACTCCATTGTAATGTTTGGTGTTAGTGCTGCTGATTCCATGCCTAATCAAAACAATAATATTTAAAAAAAAATAAAAAAAACTCCAATTCATAAAAATAGGGAAAAATTTAATCAGAAAAATGACACCAAAACGACAAAAATCCAATAAGAGGACCTGGAGATTAGAAATTGTAAATATTTAAGGTGAAAAACTGGGAAGAAAAATGAAGCAGCCATGTAGGTCAATGTTCACAGGACCAATGTGCAATTTCAGGTCAACCACGGAGGAACCTGGGATGAATACACCAAGTGGATTAATCCTGGTGAAAGCCTGGAAATCAAAAAGCCAAAAACATTTCTAAGTCCCACTTCAAAAATTGACTGTTGCTTTTTGAAGAGGTTGGTCCAGCTGGCACTTTGGCAATTTATCGGTGAAAATCCCTGCACAGAATGGGACTTCATCGATGTTTTGAAGCTGTGGAGACCTTAAAGTGGGACAGATCTGGAATCCAATTCGACGCCATGGAACTGCCAGTAAGATACTTTTTCCAGTGGTTCTCACTGGAGCTCTAGAGGAAAAGGTTTCAAAACTTTCAAAACTTACTGCTGTTGCCCAAACAACAACAGTAGTATTCTTCTTCAAATGACCCCTGTACCTCAGAGGAGGCACTTGGAGACTCTCAGGGCATCAGGCAGAGGCCAACAGCTGGGCCCAGGTCCAGGTGCTACTGGTCAGCTGGGCATATTAGGAAAAAGGTCTCTTGCAGCACAGGTCAGCCAACTGACCCTTGGAGTCCTCTTTGTCCTGGGTACAAGTGGCATCAGGTCCAGCTCTTCGGGTCTCCTCACAAGTCTCAGACAGCAGGTGCAGTCCTTCTGTTCTTCCACAGGTCCAAAAAGTGTTCTGAGTAGTTACTTTGGGGTGGCACATTTAGGGTTGGCAATAGCTAGTGGGTGAGTGCTCCCAAAACAATTGGTTAAAAGTTTCTGGGGGCAACCCTACCCACTTTTTCAGTAGTTCCTGTTCCAAATGCCATGTGCCAGAGCAATACCAAGATGGACAAAGTCATCAACCTCACTAAACGTAGCCTCTGAGAGCTGGGGCTATATGTGGGAGGGTACTATGGAAATCACCAGTGTCCTCTCAAGTCTAAACTGAAATCCAGTTTGAAGCAGGCACTGGAACCCACATCAAAATAAAAGACATGTCAGGTAGGACAAAAGCATGGTCCTTCAGCAACCAAGCAGAAGCACAAGAATTATGTTCTGGTCCTGTTTGAGCCCTTTCAAGGATGCAAAATTTTACATTTGTCCCAGACAGACTGGACAGGCAGGATTTGACAATGTTGTGCCAATAGGATGACAACAGCTCCCACCCTGAATAGTCTTCGGAGCTCAGAAGAGCCATCTTTGCCCATCCAGGTCAACCTGTCAATCAAAGTGGTCTATTGTGCAACTCCTGAGAGGAATTTCACACCTCATTAAGGTTAATCACTTGATTTACGGCTGCTTGAGAGCTAATATAGACTACCCTCCAGGAGCTTAGGGCTGGGAAATAGGTAACTTTCCAAAAGTGACTTTTCCTAAAAATGTATTAGAAATTCAACATCACCATTGAATTGGGATTAAGATAAATATTAAGGAAATGGCTGACATTTTTTTTTATAGCTGGTCCCAAACTTGAGATAGACAAATTTCTATTTTAATCTGTACTGTTTTAGCATTGGACAGCCAGAGCCACAGTGAAAATAGTTTTTGGGGCACTGGCACTGTAGGGACATGGTAACATCACATTTATAAATACCTTAGTTTTAAATACTATGCACCCTGCCTTGGTGCTACAAGGCCATTTATACATGCCTTATTCTTAACTAATCACCCTGCTTGGTGCTACAAGGCCTATATAGGGGTGACTTATTAATATTTAAAAGGAAGTGTTTTCACCTATCAAAATGGTTATTTTGACAGGCCTGGCTGCAAGTATACACTGGAGCTCTCTGGCCTGTAGCCATGTTTAACTTGTCTCACCAGTGGACGGCACAAGTGCTGCAGTCCACCGGTGACGTTTAACATTCCATGCGTGTGGTTTCTAAATCATATACTGAGTCTAAAAAAACAGCAATAAAATTCAGCAAAAAAGGGGGGTGACTGAGCAAAAAGGGATATTTTCTCATACCACCCACTCCATTAAGGCTGCATATGTTGGATGCCAGTCGTCCTGTGAATTTCTACATCAGCCACACGAAAGATATTAGATCTGATGGTCAGCTTTTGTGTATTAAGATCTGCTACGCTCTAATTCTGGCGAAAAGGAAGTGGTGCCTGCAATTTTTTGCCACTGAGGGACAGGGGGAATGGTGGCGGCAGATGCGATCTAGTGTGGCTCCTACTCTAACACAGAGCTTGCAGCGTCTTTGGACATTCAAGTATCCGAGCAGGAGCATCCTGGCAGAGAACGGGGACTTGGTCACTTTATTCACATTCGTGGCTTCGGCTCCCTGTGCACTCCTTTGTTGATGGGAAAAGTTAGTTTATGGGGAATGCATGATTCAACTTGGGCAGTGTGATTGTTGCTGGCACTAGGAAGCTTCTAAGACTTTTGGCTGCCCTAAAGGAGCCCCTCTGTGTAGCCTTAACTTCGACCACAGCTGCATCCTGATCTCTCTTGGGGATAAATCAGGGTACTCCTACCTGTATAGCTCCAGCATTGTAACTCCGGTTAATGGTAAGTTTCACTTCACCTATCTCAAGTATATTTAAATACTTCAGCTACATAGTCTCAAGACGGTGGGAGTACTAAGGCTGGGGTCAGTGCTATTACCCCACCTTGATCAAGATCAGGACTGGTTACAGCCCTCCAAGGTCACCTTGGACAATCAATTGGTTTCTGCATCGCCAGCGGTTTATTTCTTGCATCCCTCGCTCCATATATTACAGGAGACTATCTTGCTAGAAGTCAACGATCTTAAAACCTCTTGAGGCCAGGCTTTGATTCATTTAGAGAGTAAGCTAAATAGTATTCATCAAAACTGTCTAATATTTCTGGCAGAGTTAATCAGCTGGAACAGAGGGTTTTTAATTTGGAAGACCAGAGCGGTACTATTCAGAGTCACTCGAGAGGGCTCGAAAAGGAATTAAGAGCGTTAAAAGCTAATGAAGAAGAGCTAGAAAATTGCTCTCTGTGCTCAAACCCTAGGTTTGTTGGGATCCTGGAGAACTATGAGAAGGACCGCAGGATGATTACCTGTGTGGAACATCTCATTCAAAAGTATATTTTGCCCAACCACACTGCAGATGTTACTATTATGAGAGCTCATTTTGTTACAGCCCTGTGTAGGTTAATTTCTCGGATTTAAGTATTAAGGAATTAATTATGGCAAAAGATATTGAGCAGAAATCATTTGGTTCCCTGGAAGATCTTTCTTTTAAGGTCTTCGCAGACATGTCCTTTGCAGCGTCCAGAAGAAGAAAGGACTTTTTGAGAATGTTTGATGCATTGAAGGCAGTTGAGAGGGAGCCTACTTTGTTTCAGCAATCTAAGTTGAGAGTTCTTAATAAGGGTCGCTTTCACATTTTCAACTTACTTGAAGTCGCACTGTTTTTTTTAAAGACACAACTGGATGACCAATCTGGCTAGATGATGACCTGCTTATTCATGCTGGCACTGATGTTCCTTTCTTTTTTATTAGGTTATGCTGATAGCTTTGGTTTTGTTTACTGCTGATTGAATGCTTGTCTTTGCTTACTTGGCTATTCTCCGTCTAAACAAAAAAAAATAGCTTTTGCTGCTCACTCCCAGTTGGGGTTTCAGGGCATCCTGGAGGGTGCAATTCCATGTCACCCTTTTTTTCTTGCAGGGAGGATCTCCTACTTCCATGGGGTGGGGGCAGTCACCACCTTGGAGAGAGTTTTGGGGGTAGGGTTGGGTGGGGTGGGTGATAAATGGGTGGAGGAGGTGACAGGGTGGGGTGTTGGGGGCACAAGGGTGGTGAAAAGAAGACAATGGTAGTATTGTGAAGGTTTTGGCAAATGGCAATGTTTAACTTGGACAGCTGTATTTTTTTTTAGGCAGGAAAGCTGGTCACTTTGGGTAATTATGGTTCTATCTTGTAATATTAATGGGGCTAATAATAAGTCTAAATTGTGTGCCGCTATGAGTTGGTTAGCCACCTTATCCCTGGTTATTATATTCTTTCAAGAGACTCACTTTAAATCCAACAATCCCAGGATTTCGCTGCCGAAGTGGGTATCACAGTTAACCTCTGCAAATATGACATGCAGGGGGGGTGGCTATTTTCTTTAGTCACCCATTTAAGGTGGAGATAATTAAGTCAGTTAAGGATCCTCTAGGAAGATGGTTGTGGGTCCAAGACTGGGTGGGCACTATGGCTTGTAATTTTGTGAACTATTATGGTCCTATCTCCGACCAGATGGAAGCCCTGCAGCATTTGTATTCCATCGCAGTCCATTTTGAAGGCCACATTATTTTGAGTGGCGGTGGGGACTTAAATTTTGTTTACAAGACTTGAATTTAGATGTCCTAAGGAATAATGTAAAGCAATTGAAAGGTAAAACCGCAAGCTTCATTGCCACTTTTGAGATGGATTTCAGTCTTACAGACCCCTGGCGTTTCCGATTTCCGTCACTAAGGCAATTTACTTGGTATACCGTTAGACATAGGATAGCTTGAAAAATCTTCTTTTTTTTTTTTTTTTGGTTTCCCCAAGTTTTAAAAGTATTAAAAACGCAGGTTATTACGAACTGTTTTTATGTTAATGTGATGATCACTTTGGATTTTGAGTGGGAGCAGGATTACTTACCTTGGAAAAAGGGGTGTTTTGATAGAGGACTGCTATCACATCTTGATTGGGAAACATTATTACGGGGGTTGTGTTTGACGTTTTTCAAATTAATCAACACTTTTCCCCCTCTAAATTGTTTGGGGCACTTTTAAGGCGATTTTGAGAGGCCAGGAAATTGCTAGCTCTGCTATAAAGGTGAAAAATAGAAAAAAGCTGTTCTCCGCACTTCAGGAGAATGTTGATCGTGCTACTTTTTCTTTAAGTCTTGGAGTACATTCAGGCTCCAGTTCCTTTTCAGGAGCTAGGTTTAGCAAAACCAAAACTTAAGGATTTTTAAATGGGAGAAAGACTGTTGAGACAACAAAATATAAATCAGAAATACTATGAAGAGAGCGAACATACTGCTAGATTGCTAGCATGCTCTGTCAAGGCTAAAACAAATGCGAACTTTGTACAAACGATATGGACCCTGGATCCAAACAACTTGTAATGAGGTCTCACTACATTCAGAGGTTTAATTTAGATCATTATAGGGCACTGTATAATGAAGATCTCACTACAGATCCCGACAGGATTTCTGATTTTTTACAAAAGAGCACAATCCCTAACATGTCTTCCACCCATAGTGCAAATCTTATGACACCGATTTCTGCTGAAGAAATCAAGTTATGCTTAGACAGTTGTGAGACTGGGAAAGTGGTGGGAAGTGATGGAGTCCCTATAGAATTGTATAAGATCTTCTTCCCTGAGCTACAGGGTGTGCTGTTTAAACTCTTTAACTCAATTTTAGAGGGGGGTCCTGTGCACACTCTTTTTTTTTCAAAGAGGCGATTGTTATTAGTATTTTGTAAAAATACAAGCCAGCAGTTTTTCAGGTTCATTCCATCCAATTAGTCTTTTGAACTCTGATTCTAAGCTGTTCATGAAAATTATCACAATTAGTCATGTTGGTAGCGGGTTCGTTGATTCACCTTGATCAGAATGGGTTTTTACCAACTAGATATTTGTCAGTTAATACTCAGTACTTGATTCAGGATATTGACTTTTAGACTCAGAATAAGCCTAATGCTGTTATTTTAATGTTTGATACAGAAAAGGCCTTTGATTTAGTTATCTGGGGAGGCTCTTTTTCTTGTTTTAGTGTTCTTCTCATTTCCCCCCTTGATTTTTGATTATGCTGAAAGACCTTTATGCAAAATCTTCAGCATAGATAATTATAAATTTTATAGAGGTGGGCAAAATTGGGATTACTAGGGGAACTAGGCAGGGCTGTCCCTCATCTCAGTTCCTGTTCGCTCTCTTCATCGAACTACTGGCTATTGCTGTTTGCGTCAATGACTATATCTATCCCCCTCTCCCTGGAATCTCTAAATTGAAGCTCTATGCAAATGATTTAGTGGTATATCTGAAAGCAGAGAAGAATAACACCCAGAATTTACTTGATACGATTGCAGAGTTTACCTCAAAAGGGGAGGTTGTAAAATAAATTGTGGGCAGAAAGAAGTTATTTTATTTAAAGCCTTCAGCGCACACATTCCATCAGAGTTAGATTATATGTGCAACCCTATGTCACATCTAATTATGCAGGTTTGTTTAAACTTAATTGCACAGCCACTCATCATAGTTTGTAATCTTCTTAGATGGTCTTCGATCCCTATCTCAATCATTGGCAGAGCAGCCTTAATTAAAATGCCAATCCTGCCTCTCTTAATTTTTTTATTTTCAAACGTTCCGATTAAAATTCCAAGGAAACTCTTTTTGCAATTTAATAGGCTGCTACGCAGGTTTATTTGGAATAATCGTCAGCCTAGGCTGAGTCTCTGAACTCTACAATTGGATAAAGAGCATGGTGGCCTTGTGCTGGCCAACCTGCGATTATACTATCTGGCAGCTCTTTTAGACAGCCTTTCTCAACTCGATGATCCGTTTTCTGCTGCAACTTTTGATAACTTTGTAGTTTATGCCATGTTGAAGGATTCTGGTATTGCTTTTCCAGTTTTGATAAGAATCTTATATTTTCCCAAAAATACGAGGTATAAGGTGATCCAGGATTTATTATGGCATAAGAATGAACTTTATAGAGATTTTAAAATTCCAGATTGTCATGAATTTCACTCACTCAAAGATTGTACTGGCTTTGGCTTAGTTCTCTCAGCTGAGGAAGTGTCCTGCTGGGAAAACCTTGACTTTCCTGAGGTTATTTATTTTATATTTAATGGCACATAGAAAACGTGGGACCAACTAGGCCTGGAAGGGGACATGTGAGGAAAAAAAACTTTGGTTTAGTTTCTTGAAAATTAAGATCTGTTAATGATGTATTCAGCATCCCTCTCAGGGCAGGCTCTAGGCATTCTAAAAATGTTGTTTAAATATAATTTGGGAGGCATTGGCAGCTGGTATGGACAGATCCAACATGCGGATCTGATTGCCAATCACATAAAAAAAATCAGTAAAGAAATTGGGTTCAGTTTGACGGTTAAAGAGTTGGAGGAAGTGTCAGTTTAGTTATAAGTCACTCGGGCGCCAATTTTAGATGCATGGAGCTCTTCTCTCGCTGGCTTCTTTATTATACTCTCAAGCGTTTGAGCAGCTTCTTCCCTACAAGAAGACAGTATTAAAAAGATATTATTGAGAGGTCCACTCAGCCAAACAAGCTGCTGCCTACTTTGAGACAATGATCGAAGAAGCAGGTAATAGATTCAATGATTATTTAGAATTGTAAAGGGATTTATGAGCCCCGAGGCCACCGTCAGTGGCCACCAACCTTTAGCGGAATGGTGCAATTTGCTGGCCTCTTACTTTCAAAATCAAATTACAGAGATTCAAGCGAGTCTGCATGTAGACTCTGATGGAGCAGGATTTTGAGAAAATAAAACCTGCTCGGCTTAACTCCTCAGTAACCTTTACTGACAGTGTGCTGTGAAAAATAACGTGCAAACACGAAAACACGGGGGAAATGCTTTTGCGCATGCGTGCACTAATGCGTGGATTAATGCATGAAAACTAGGCCACATTTGCGTTCTGATTGAAAATATAATAATAATGATGTCGCTTTTGCATACTAATGCTTTTGCTAGGAACAACAACGTGGAATAGTGCAATGGTGGGTGGTAAACAGTGAGAAGTAGATTTCATGAAATTATTAATGTCTGTGTTTTGTTCATCGTAGTGATGCACGCATGAGCCTACATCTTTGCATGTCAGTCGAGGGTTAAAGAAATAAAAATACGAATAAATAAGCTGAAAATCGAGCTCTGAGAGAGAATGGAGAAGGCAACGGCTGATAACCTTCAAGAAGAATTGTATGTCTGCCAAGTAACGGAAAGACGGCCGTGATATCAATAACAATGTACAAACTTCTTCCGCAGAAGAGACAGAAATGAACAATGGAAGTGTAGAGACTTGTAACATGTTATTTGTTGGGGGAAATGTGTATTCATGAAACGTAGTTAACGTAATGAGAAAATTGTAAAACAAAGAACACTGTGAAAACATGGACGTGACTATGGTGGTGTGATAGAACACCCCCTAAACTGACCAATGAGAGACTGAGTTTCTGAAAATGTTGCTACAATGATGGGTTGGACATGTAGGTTTTAGGGTATAACTGGGGTGCCCCCAGGGGGTGGTGGTGCGCGTCTTTGGAGAAGCTAGTGAGAGGGAGATCGTCTCTGTCCGTCGGTTTGCTGTATCCAGATAGAGGCCTACTTATCTCCTGTTCCTGTCCTACTCTTTGTTCACTGAACCTTCTCGGTAGTTACTAGAATAGTACGAGAGAGTGAAATGGATATGTTGAATAAGGCAAGAGAGGAGTTGACTCAGAAAATTAATCAATTGAATCTGAATGCGGAAGTATTAACAGTACCAGTAACGATTGGTCCTATAGTTCCATTGTATGGAGAAAAACAGAATATATCGAGGGTACATGCGTTGACAGTCCCAATGAATAGTGACAGGAATAAAGTGGTAACGATAGATGATCAGGCTGAACAAGCTGAAACAAGTGCTTCATTAATTGATCTTCCAGTTTGTGAGATGATAAATGTAACCCCTAGGAGAAGTGCGCAAATGGATCCGAGAAGAATAGTGCAGAATGTCACTCCAGTATCAGGGAGTTCGATGGGACTATCGCCAGATGAATTAGATGATTGGATAAGGGGAATGGAAAAATGAAAACCTCAACCACAGAGTATAGATGTGAGTAAACTGAGAGTAGATCTGGAAGAGATGATTATTGGTACAATAAGGCCAAGCACAGATTGAGTAGTTATCAAGATGAAGAGTTGTTATTTCTGTGCAAAAATATTACATGGAGAGCAAGAAATCTTCATGAGAAACTAACAGAGGCTGCTTGTGAATATGGAGAAGACATAGAGAAATCAAGGGTGTTACAGAAAACGTATAGACTGGATTTTACTGAAAAGGATTTGGAGAGTTTGAATGCGTCTGGAAAAAGATTGCAAATAAAAGAATTAATGAGTATATTGAAGAAATGGGGAGATGTAGAACGGTGGAAAGGTACATGGGTGAAAAAGAAAGAAGAAATGACTGCCAACAAAAATGCGTCTTTATTTTCATTAAGAGAGTCAGAACAGGTTGAAAGGGTGTGTCCGATGAGAGAAGTTCCAGGTGGTGGATATGTTCACGTTCCTTGGTCAAGACAGGATATACTATCCTTTACTAATGACTTTCCTAGATTGAGGGAAAAACCGGTTGAGTGGTACAAACAAGTAGAGAGGTTTGTAAAGGTTTCAAAGGTTTTGTTAAAGGATTTAGATGGTTTGTTTGAGATTATTGTCCCAGCTGATTTATGGACTGAGTGTAAGATTGCTGTTGATTGGCCTAAAGAAGAATATCCTAGAGTTGCGAAAACAGGTGCACCTTCAGATGAGGTGACGAAGAAATACAATCAGGTAATCACTTATCTGAAAGGAAAAATATCTCCAAAAGAAACAGATTGGGTTAAAATTGACAGAACAACACAAGAACCAAAAGAGTCGGTACATGCTTACTATGAAAGGTTGTTACAGGTGTTCAAACAGTACAGTGGGTTTGAGAATATTGGAGATAAAGATATGGGACATTTTGTGTATCGTTTTGTGTTTGGATTAAAATTAGTAACATGATTCAGCAACATTTGATTTGTTGGCAGAGTAAAACGGTTGATGAGATACTGAGGTATGCAAAATATTGCAGTGATGATATTGAGTCAAGACACAAAGAAGCTAAAAGAGAAAATGATGTGGGCACAAGTGAAAGTAGCAGAACAGCAAGATGGAAACAGTGGTTCCCAAACAGATTATCAAATGAGAGGTCAGAATCAGAATGGTCAAGTATCGAGTGGTGGTAGAGGTAGAGGTAAAATGAATAAAGATGAATTGAAAAGGAAATTTCCTTGTCATGCGTGCGGAAAGTTTGTACATTGGAAGAACGAGTGTAGATCTGTTCTGAAGAATAATGGGATAAATCAACATTTAAATTCACAGATGCAGAATGAGGTGGTTCTGAATCAACAACAGCAGCAGCAGGTAGTTACTCCACAGTTACAGGTACCACAAGCTTCTATGCCAAATAATGTGAATGCTCAAGTGCAGAGATACAGTTCGAACACTGGATTTCACGCAGGTGAACAAGTTGGTAAGAATCAAAATGTGCAAATGGTTTCGCAATACTTTTTGCAGTGCAATGAGAGTGATTCAGACTCATCTCAATGACGGTGCCTGAGGGGGGAGGAAGAGTGCGTGCTTGGCGCATCTCTAGAGGTAGATCAGTCAGGTCCATTTGTTGATGGAAAATTGGAAGGTAATGATATTACATTCCTAGTGGACACTGGTACTACCCGTTCTAATGTTAGAGCAGCAGAAATTCCAAACCTACCCCTCTCGGGAGAAACTATCCAAGTTGTAGGAGTCTCAAATAAGCATATCAAAACCCCAATAACAAAGCCAATAGAAGTTCATATTGGGAGATTCAGAGACATGCATCGGTTTGTGGTATGTGATACGAGTCCGGTGAATTTTTTAGGGAGAGATTTGCTTTGCAAAATGAACTGCACCATCTATTGTACACCGGATGGTATTGCTTTTCAAACACCACATGAGGATATTGCGTTTAAAATGATGTTAGCGAAGCAGGGGACAGAAGTGGATGAATTTTTTCACTTCTAACTGAAGAAGATTTGCCTGCAGAGTTGAGAAATACAGTAAGGTCTGATGTATGGGACTTTACAGGAAAAGAAATTGGTCTGATGAAAGGTGTGGATCCTTTTCAGGTTGTGGTAAAACAGGGTGCAACTCATCCAAACACACCCCAGTACAAAATGAGTCCTGAGATAATGGCAGGAGTTATTCCTGTGACTGATCAAATGATTGAGCAGGATATTTTAAAAGAAATACTAAGCAGTCCTTGCAATTCACCGATTATGGGAATTAAAAAGCCAAGTGGAAAATATAGAATAGTACAGGATTTACATAAAATTAACAAAATAGTGGTACTCTGTTGTCCAATAGTGCCAAACCCAGCAGTGATTCTTTATCAAATTCCCTGTGATGCAGAATGGTACACAGTAATTGATCTGTGTCAAGCATTTTTCTCGATTCCTTTACATCCGGATAGCCAGTATTTATTTGCTTTCTGGTTCGGAGACCGTGTTTTGGCATTGTGCCGAGTTCCTCAAAGGTATACAGAGAGTCCTTCGATTTTTATTCAGATTTTGAAAAAGTGTTTGGAGACTTTGATAATGCCAGGAAAATCAGTTTTGGTTCAGTACATTGATGACCTACTGGTGGCATCAAAAACACGAGATGCATGTGTGACAGATACAATTGCCTTACTGAACCATTTGGCAGGAGGTGGGCATAAAGTGTCACCAGCAAAAATACAGTTTTGTAAACAGGAGGTCCAATATTTGGGACACAAAATTGAGAAGGGAATCCGGAAGGTGACACCAGAACGAATCAGTGTAATTCAACAAATGAGCCCTCTTAAAACTCAGAAGGAAGTTCGAATGTTCTTGGGAATGGTTGGATACTGCAGACAGTGGATCAGTGGCTTTTCACTGATTGCAAAATCTTTACAGAGGTTGACACACAAAGATGTGACTGATCCGATTGAGTTGGATGATGAAAGCATGAAAGCATTTATTGAGTTACGAGACAGTCTTTGTCGAGCACCTGCATTAGGGATGCCAGATTAGACAAAGGATTTTGCATTGTACTGCTGTGAGAGAGATGGGTGTGCACTTTCAATTTTGACTCAGAGACATGGAATGGCATGACGTCCAGTGGAATATTTTTCTGCTACTTTGGATTCAGTGGCTGCAGCGTTACCAGATTGTTTGAAGGCTTAATAGTTTAATAGTTTATTTTATTTTGCAGAGTTACTTAAAACCATTGCAATACGTGCAAAAAATAAAACCATGTATAAAAGATTAATTCGCAATGATAAAATTTCATCATAATTAAACTATAAAAACACTTCTGTTACTAACAAGTTAAAAGATACCAATTAAACGTGCCAAGAGCAGACACTGTAAGTGGCCCAGTCAATGCAGCGATTGTTACTCCCACTAAGGAATTAAAATAAATTATCCGATGGACTCTTTGCCCCAACAAAAGTTTTAGTGACAGTTTGGCATTTTTGCCCTGGCCGCTTCAAGGAATCTTACTAATCTGGAGTTCAGTTGTGGTGATGCTGGAACGAAGCAAGCCAGAACTGCTTGCCTCCTTGTCCGAATTCCCCTTTGGATGAAGGGGTTTTTTAGCAGTTGCCTCCTTTCCTGAAGCATCGCCGTGCAAGAACAAACGGTATGGATAATGTCACCCTGGCCATTTTTGCACAGACTGCATACTGTAAAGGTCTGCACCCTTTGCCATGGTGGAAGATGCTGCGTACATGGTATCACTCCAAGTCGTAGCTTTAAGAATTTTAATTTCTGTGCTTTTGGATAGCCCAGGTTGAAATATTGTTGGGGGCTAAGATCTTATAAGAGTTCAGAGTCATCCAGGCATGTGCTCTGGCTGAAAAAGCTGCTTTATCCTCCACCAATGACTGTTTTTTCAGCGACTTCCAGACTAATTTCTTCAGAGTTGAGTGGTGGCACTGTGTGTTCCATAAGGGCGATAAGCCTGTGTTTGCCAGTGCCTCCTGAAGATACATTCTTGCGGGCGAATTCTCCCTCTGTTGGAGTTCTTGCCACAGAAGATGGTTTAGTGATTTAGTGGTTGATGTTCTAATTTTATTCCAGCACTTAATGTATGCTCCATATCTGGCCCAGGTTTGCTTAACAGGCCAAACTCCAGTCTAAGTTGCGCCGGGGAGGTATAGTCCGGGAGGCTGAACATAGTTCTATAAGCTTTTACTAGTGTTTTATCCAAAAGTTTGGCATCTCTCCCTCGCAAAGCTTCACTACCATAGGTGATTGTAGGTAGAATTTTAGCTTGTGCTACCATTAGAAGAGGGCTCAGCGTAGGTCCCATTAGTTTGGCTGATAAACCTTTCATGGTTAAGGCAAGAATCATCCCTTTCCTTTTGATCTCTTCTTGTTGATGGGTAAATGATCCTTCTTTGTCTAAGTAGACACCCAGATACTTATAAGTCTCTGCTGATTCAATATGTGTGCCGCCCAGATGCCAGAGGTGCCTTTTTCTTCGTTTGTTGTTAATTGTCATGGTCCTGGTTTTGTTTAAGTGAATTAAAAGGCTATTTTCTTCTGCGTATTCCTGCAGTCCGATAAGGAGATGTTGCAAGCCAACTACCGTATGGCTGAGCAGGAGTACGTCGTCCGCGTATAGTAAGTTGGACAAAGTAGTACCCCCCAGTCTGGGTGCGTGGGAGTTACAGATATTAAGTGTCGTTGGTAGGTCTGCCATGAATAAATTAAATAAGATAGGAGCCAACACGCAGCCCTGTTTGAGTCCTTTCGTTGTTTTTACTTTTCTTGAGAGATGAAACCCTGATCCTAATTTCACCTGTACCCGGGTGTCGGTATGTAAAAGCATTAACATTGATAACAGAGCGTGTGGAATGCCCCATCTGGCTAACTTGGTCCACAGTTTAGACCGCTCCACATTATCGAATGCGGCGCTGAAGTCGATAAAACAGACATGCAGCTGTGTTTTCCTCGTTTTTGTTGTGTCCATGATCAGCAAGATTGCCAGGATGTTGGATATCGTGCCAGAATTTTTCCGGAAGCCTGTCTGATTTAGTGGGATTATTTCATTGTTTTCTGCCCAGGTTGTAAGTTCATCTAGCAGTGTACCCGCAAAATATTTGGCCTCATTATCGATCAATGCCACTAACCGATAATTGGCTGGCAGAGCCTTACTGCCACTTTTGTGAATCGGAATAATCGTTGAACCTTTCCAGGAGTCTGGAATGATGCCCAGTAGTCTTACTTCCAGAAATAATGGATGAAGTATTTTTACCCATTCCTCCGGCCTTTGTTTGAATACTGCAGGCGGGATTCCATTCGGGCCCGGCGCTCCTTCCTTTCTTCCCTTCCTGATCTGTTTCCTGATTGTTAATTGCTCAGTGGTGGGTGGCCCTTCCTCCTGATGGTGGGTTAAAACAGGAGATTTGGATATATCTCTTGCCATTGGTCGGGAAACAACAGGGCAGTCAGGGAAATTATTGGTACCTCTTTCCCTTCTTTCAGTGTTGGTATAGTGTTCGTCCAGGTCTGCTCTACTCTGCTCTAATTTAGGCAGACTATTAGTTTGACTATTAAAGTGGGAATTTAAGTAGCTTGCCCAGGTTTCCTCCAAAATGTAGGAAGAAAGTCCCCCATGATGCGGGTGGATGGTTGTATTTAGTGATTTCCAGAAGTGATCACTGGCATTATGCTTGATATTGTGCAGTAGTTTTGCCCAGAAATCCTGTTCGTAGTTATTGTTAATATTCCATTTCAGCTTCTTTAGTTTAGTTCTTTGTTGCCGCAGGGACGAAAGGAGCAATATATTCCCTGGATCATGTCGCAGAGATCTTATAGAGCCATTTATCTTTCTCTTAAGGGTTTTTATTTGCACTCTTTGGACCTTAGTTATCTTTTTCTCTTGTGCAGGAACCGGAAATCTCCTCATCTTTATTTCCGTAGCCTTTAGATTGCTAAAGTTAGTGGTGAAACATTCCCAGGTTTGTATCAGATCTTTTTCAAACGGTTGTGCAAGAAAAAGGTTGATTGCTGTGTCTGTTAAGGACTATGCTTTCTGCCGTATACTTGATCCTCTTATAGTTTATCGTGTAGCTTGAGCCTAAGTGTGGGGCAGGATGAATGCCAGACGAAGTGGTTGCCGCTAAAGTAATCTCTTGTGGACGATGATCACTGTCCCCCTTGTCGCCCATTCTGAAGCCTATTACGTATACGAACAGCGAAAGACTGACAAACGTATAATCTAAAAGCGAGCTTGTTAGTTCAGTGTAGTAGCTTGCCACTGGAGGAGTGTCGTCGGCTGATCTTCCATTAAGGGCCCTTAGGTTAAGATGTTCTAATTCTTCCAGAAGGAATCTGTTTTCCATGTTAGGCCTCCCATGCGTAAAGGTCCCTTGTATTGGTATGTTGTAGTTTGAGGATTGGAGGCAGACTTCATTTTCTTTGGATGATCCCATTAAATATTGATTCAAGTCCCCAGATAGTATAAGGTTTGGACTTTCGGCGCTGCCTAAATAGGTAGTTATTTGATCAATTAACTTTGCTGAGTCTCTTGCTGTCCGTTTTGGGTGGATATATACATTGAGAAGTGTTACTTCATTTTGTACCCCAGCCAGAGAAAAAGTAAATGTAACCGCTAGAGCTACGTCTGTTTCCGGGTCGGTTTCCACAGCTGTTGGTATGGAGGTTGTTGAGATGTAGGTTGCCAGCCCCCCTGAGGAATGACCTGTTTTGCTAACTCTAACGGCTGGACGGTCAAAGCAAAGAAACCCGTGTATGTATAATGGTTCCATAAGCCATGTTTCCTATAGCATAATAATATCAAAGTTGTTAAGATATTGCAGGAATTCTGGATCAGGGATTTTTGAAGCTAGGCCATTAATGTTCCATGAGCAGAGGCGAATCTCGGGTTCTTTTTGTCTATTGTTACCGGGATTTTGAGTGATTATGATGTCATTGAGTTGCTGCGGCAAGGTTTATAGTTCTTGTGATTGGATCAGCATACCGAGAACTGCGTCCGCGTGACGTTTCAGCCCTAGGAGATCCGTAATGTGCGCCTTGGTTAATAGTCCTTCATGGCGCAGAGTAGCCCAGTGCCCCTCTTAAAACAGAGGTTGGAGGCCTTGAACATTCCTTGAGACCTGACCTTGGGCTCGAGATTGAAAGCGGCGCTGGGTAAGCTGGTGGATGATAGGGGGTGACTTGTATGCCCCAGTTTTTAAAGATGAGGTACTGGTTTAATACTCTCTGGGCTGTTGCGGCTGTTTTCCACGATGCCCTTGTTACTTCCGGCATAGCTGGGTTTTCTGGTGTAAGAAACTCGATTGCGAGTAGGTCTGTTGTGTTCAGGTCTGCTAGAATGGGTATGGCCCAAAGTAATTTCAAAATGTTGCCCCTGTTCAACGTATCGTGACGTCCTTTTGAAGTATACTCTGGTTTGAGTAGTGTGTAGCTCAAGGCGGATGGCAAATCGTTTGGGGAATAAGAACTCATTTCAAAAGGCCCCGTCCATTTAGCAGCTGGGTTTTGTTGTGTTAGTTGGAGAGGCTCATTCTGGTCTGATAGCGCATCTGCTCGGCTAGAGTTAAAATCTCTTTCCATGTTTATTCTTAAGATTGAAGTTCCGGATTGCCTCTGTTGTTGCCAGGGGTGAGAGGCCTGAGGAGGTTGGTCCGGGGCTAACCTCACTTGCTTGCCTTCCATTGGGATTGCCGCAATCTGGGTAGTACAGTTCATTTGCGTTGTTGTTTGGTCATTGCCAACTAGAGAGACGGTGGAGACTTGCCCAGATTCATGCGGGCTGGGCTCCTGATTACTTTCCTTTGCTCGGCCCGTATTTTTTTGATTATCAACAAGCCCTGCAGGCCAGTTAGAGTTGGATATTGAGGTTTGTAGCGGATGTTCGAGAGCTGGACTAGTGGCGACTTTGTCACTTTCAGACCCAGGAGCAACCCCAACTTGCTTCAAGAACCTGTCCCCTGTACCTGCTGAAGGCCCTCCAATGTTATTGGAGCAAGAGGATGCTGCTATGTCTTGGCAGTTGTTAATTTGAGCCAGATCATTATCTTGCTTGTCCCCCTCTTTTTGTGCGGCGATTGATTTAGGGCATTGTTTGCTGAAAATTGAATAGGTGGCTGCTTGATTAAGAAGGAGTAGTTTTTGATTGCGACCTTTTCTTTTCAGCTGGCGGCGTTGTTTAGCGTTTGTTTTTGTCGCAGCTGGTGAGACTGAAGCGGTCTTTGAAGGTTCGCCACTACTGCCGAAGATGCCCACTCTTTGCTTTGTATCGATTTTAATGCCTTTGCAGATCTGCTTTGAGTTGTTGTCAACTGTCGGGACTGCGGTGGAGCCGTCAGCAGTGCGACTAGCGCTGGCGGGGCAGGTTGATTTATTCTTCAGCTCGTTGAGCACGGTGGAGAGCATAGTCGGAAGAGTTGACAGCTTATCCACAATCTGGCTACTCTCGCAATGAAGGTGTGTCTCAGCTTGTGCCCTTCTTATTAGTCCATTGAGATCCCCCAGTTTTTTGTCAATCCCTGCTGTAAACACTGCTAGAGTGTTTAATAAAGAGAGCTGTATATCCATCTTGTCTGATTGATATTGTAGCGCCTCCACTGACAGTTGCATAGTTTTTAGGAGAGAGGCCCAAGCGCTCCCATCGTGCGCATTTGGGTCCCTCAGCCCCTTTCGCCCCGCTTTCTCCTCTCCCCACGAGAGCTGTTTGTCAGTTAAAGGCGGATGCAAGTGCTTCATCTTCTCCGTGAAAGTTCCCATGTGGCGGTCTGGGGAATATGCTGCCAGCATGTCCTCCCATTCTTGTGTTCCTAGATAGGATAAGGCAGCCCTTCCTTCGTCCTGCTTTGAAACATTTAGATTGGCTGACGGGAGTGTCGTGACTAAACTGGCTTGTCTGAGATCGCACTTAACTGTATTAGCTATATCGCCACTAGGTGAATTTAGGTCCTGGAGTCTGGTGGCGAATGATTCAGCTGTCTGTAAAGAGTGATATTTAGTCAGCTTATCTTCTAGGCTAGATGAGTCTAGCCAAGACTGGTTGCTCCAGTTAGTCTGGTTTTCCTCTTCCTTGGCCAATAAATGGCCTGCTCCTGTTGAGGTCATCAGTACTTGCGCAGTCTGAAGTGCTCCTGTTGTTGTGATTGGAGTTGTTGCAGTTATTGAGTCGGCTGAGGTTGTTGGAGCTTGAGCTTCTGCTTGCTGAAATTTATGGAGTCCTAGAGAGCCTGTTGATAAAACAGAGTCAGTCTGAGTTCCTCCAGGGCAAAGCGAATCTCCCGCGAACAACTTATGCTGCACCTTATGCTGCACCTTGGGGCTGATTGAAGGACTAGTTGAAGGGGATGAAGGGGATGAAGCAGCTAAATTATTCTGAGTGTTACTCTGTATTGTTTTATTGTGTGGCACTTCTTTGGTGTATTCCGCTGTCAATGATGTAGTTATAGATGAAGAAGAAAATGAAGGTGTTGTAGAAATCTCAGTGGATTGGGCCGAAGCTTGAATATAGACTTGTGCTGTGATTTGCTGTTTTAGCTGAGTCGGCTGAGTTGGCTGAATTGGCTGAATTGACTGCCCTGTTGGTGATACCAGTACTGGTATTTGGTCTGGTAAAAGAGGGGTCTGAAGGCCTTTCACTGTGGCGTTACTTGAGTAAAGAGCGGCACCAGTATCTTTTATGAAGCTGAATTTTGTGTAGATTTTGCGTTGAATTAGGGGGGCAATAGATTTCCCACTTAACGACCCGCCTACAATTGGGTCACCTTCTGTCGAGATTAGAGCGATCTCGTCGCTAATCTGATCTGTGGAGGGGCCAACCTTGCCCTTTCTTCTTCGCCCTGTAGTCTTAGGGTGGACAATCTCCCATACTCGGCCCGACCTCATACCGTGCAGCAGCTACCTGGGCGAGCCGGGTTGGATATGAAGGTGAAGTTGCTCAGTTCACAGTGCGAGTACTTTACGCTGCTTTATCTATTGGTAGCCAGCTCTCCCCCTGTGCTCCACTGCCACCGAGGGAGCAGCTCTTCAGGACTATTCAGGACTGATCCAGTCTGTTCCAGTCTGTTCCTGTCTCCAATTAACCGGGCCCTACTCCGGTTCAGGTCAGAACATAGATCGCTGCACCTTATCAAATCTTGGGACACAGTCACTCCGGTCGACAGGCAGAGGTGCAGAGGTGCTTGCACTCACCCAAATGGAGATGCTCCAGCGATCACAATGAGCCTTATGCCTTGGGACACGTCCTGAACACGTTCTACCTTTGAGCGTGTCCCCGCACCCCCTAGCGGATCGGCGTGCTGGATGTGGGACTAGATACTGTCAGGAGTGATTACTGTCACTGTCACTGCCTCAGGGCGGTCGGTACATGATTCCTCACCTTGTGATTGTGGAGTAGCTCCCACTCCGCACGCCGTCCACCCCTCCGTCCACCGCCGCTGTTCACCGCTAAGCACCGCTAAGCACCACCACCACCACTGCTGCGGGCTGTGGGCTGCGGACTGCTGCGGGCTGTGGTTACCGCTGTGGGGGCGCAAGATACTTCTGGAAGGCTGGATACTCTAGCAGCCCCCACTGGCCCCCCGACAGGTAGTCTCAGCCTCCACGGGTAGCCTCCGCGGGTAGCGCTGTATTTTCAGGTGCGAGGAGGTAGGTGCCGTCTCCCTTGCTCGTATGGCGGCAGCTGGCGCTGGCGGCAAATTCGAAAACCTGGAGATTTTGGGATCTGGTCTGGGATGATTGAAGGCAGTGGCTGCTACTTGTGTGAGTCTGGAACAGAGTGAAGCAATTGTGATGGGACATCCAGTGAAAGTATATGTGCCACACTCAGTTGAGATTCTATTAACAAGAACTCGAACACAGCACATGACCTATAGTCGGCTGACTAGGTATGAAAGGGTAATTTTGGGTGCTGAGAATGTGACTGTGGTGAGATGCATGACAATAAATCCGGCAACATTGTTATCTAGTCCATTCTGTGAGGAAGTGAAAGATGAAACAGATCATGATTGTTTGGATGTGACAGAGTTGTGCACGAAACCGAGGCCAGATATCAAGGATACGCCGCTAGAGGAATCAGATAGTGTGATGTTTGTTGATGGATCTTGTCTGAGAAATGAAAAGGGTGTATTGAGTTCTGCTTATGCAGTATGCACGGTGGCTGCAGTTCTAGAAGCATCCTGTCTAAAAGGGGTAAACTCTGCACAAATTGCTGAACTGATAGCTCTAATTAGAGCATGTACAATTGGCAAAAATTTGAGAGTAACCATATTTACTGATAGTCAATATGGTTTTGGGGTGGTTCACGATTTTGGTCAGTTATGGATGCAAAGGGGATTTCTGATTCAGGTTCTCCGATCAGGAACAGTAAAAATGTGAAAGATTTATTGGATGCTTTGCAATTGCCCAAGAAGATTGCGGTGGTCAAATGTTCTGCACATAAGTCAGGAAATGATTATGTGACGAACGGTAACAGATACGCTGATCAAGTAGCACGTTTCTGTGCACAAAATTCAATTGCAATAAACAGAGGGGTGGAAAAGAAAAATACTAATTGCCACTTGATGTTTTCCTCTTTGGAAACTTGAGATGAAATTAGGCAGTTGCAGGAAGAGGCAGGAGACGAAGAAAAATAACTTTGGATAAAATCAGGCTGCAAAAAGAGAGTAGAAGATGAAGTATGGGTGTACACAGATGAAAGACCAGTTATGCCAGATTCTTTACTCTCCCAGATGGCAAGGGTGTACCATGGAACTGCACATGTTGGAAGAGATGCAATGATCAGGCTCTTCAAGCAGTCATGGTACAACCCTAAATTCAGAGTCATTGCAGAGAGTCTATGCCGGAGGTGTGTTACATGTCAGCAGCAAAATCCAGGCAGAAAGACAGTTGTTAGTTGGGGACGAATTGGAAAGGCAGCAGGACCGTTTACGGGGCTCCAACTTGACTTTATTGAACTTCTCCCATGTTGTAACGGACTAAAATATGTGTTAGTTGTTGTTTGTTTGTTTTCTCGTTGTGTAGAAGCCTACCCGACAAGAAGGAATGACAGCCTTACTGTTGCAAAACTGCTTTTGAGAGAATTAATACCAAGGTTTGGATTTCCAGTCACTTTAGAAACAGATAGGGGATCTCACTTTAATAATGAGATAATTCGGATGATTTGTGCAGCATTACAAATTGAGCAAAAGCTGCATTGTGCCTATCGACCATAAGCATCTGGAGTGGTCGAGCAAATCAATGGCACTATAAAATCTAGACTGGGAAATGTTTGTGCATCCAGAACACTGAAATGGCCTGACGCTTTACCCCTGGTATTGATGAGTCTTAGAAGCATTCCAGATAAAAAGACTGGATTGAGTCCTCATGAAGTCCTAATGGGAAGAGCAATGAGACACGCAATTGTACCAGCAAACAAACTGATGAATATATCTGATGATCTAGTGCTTGATTATTGCAAAGGATTGGCTGATCTGGTGTGTTCTGTGTCTCATCAGGTTGGAGAAATTGCAACCACAACACATCCGGATCAAGCACATGATCTGAGTCCAGGAGAGTGGGTTCTTGTCAAGAAACACGTGAGGAAGTCGTGTTTAGAACCCAGATGGCATGGACCATATCCGATTATTTTGGTGACAACGACAGCAGTGAAGTGTGGTGGCTTGCCCAACTGGATACACGCAAGTCATACAAGAAGAGTCCCAAGTCCACTTGAAAAGGAAGGTGAGCAGCAACTGGTCGATGGAAATAAGAAACCAGGAACCAGAAGCTGAAGGTTGTGAAACTAAAAAATCTAGAGTGACCGATTCTGACAAGTCTGTGAGTGATGAACAACCAAGCACAAGTCAAGTACAGTGGGCATCAGCTACTGGGTCTCATAAGACTGCTGTTGAACAAAAAGAAGAGGAAGCTACTGAAAATAAAGAGCAAGTACATCAAAGAAAAGGGCTAAATAAAAGAACTTGTGAACTAGAAAAAGAAGGTGAAGAAGTGGTACAAGTTAAGAGAGCGAAAAAGGGTGACTGTTGGCCAAGTGGAGTGAAAAGACTGAAATACACTCTTGAGAAGAGAAAACCAGAGCAAATAAATGAAGTTTCAAGCCAAACTGAACAAGAAGAATCAGAGGAAGATTTAGTGCAAAGAACAAAGTGAATAAGAATTCCAAGCAAGAAATACACAGCTCCAGAATGGACATATGTTAAATTGGAAGAAATTGAAAGCACAGATCCAATAAAAAGAGAAGATGGTACTGGTACTGAGCAAGTTGATGAAAGCAAATTGAAACCGCCTTAAAAGAACTGTGAAAGTTAAGGGGCGACAACTTCAGTCAATAACAAATTGAAAGATTCAGAAGATTTAGGGCCATATGTATCAAGCCTTTTCCCGTTTGCAAACGGGCAGATTCTCAGAATCGGCCCGTTTGCGAATTGAAAAGCCTTTTGGGATGTATCATCCCAAAGGCCATCGCAAAATAGAGAATTGCAAAATTTGCGATTCTCTATTTTGCGAATGCAATTAAGGAATTGCAAATTGCAATTCCTTAAATGCAATTCTGGAAGCACCAGAAATTTGCTATTTGGCTATAGGAATTGCAAATTACCACCAACTTCAAGTTGGGGGTAATTTGCAATTTTCTTTAAAAAAGCACTTTTTGATTTTTTTAAAGTGCCATATGTCGCACATACATGCCCTTAGGGCATGTATGTGCGCAAAATGTGCACACATGCATATTTCAGGGGTGCAACAGGGTGTCCTTTTGGCACCCTTGCAACCCTGAAATTGCATTCTCAATTTGCGATTCTCTAATTGGTAATCGCAAATTGAGAATGTCTTCCCATTCATTCCTATGGGCCTCCTAGCCCATAGGAATGAATGGGAAGGTATTCCTTATTTGCAAATCTCAATTTGCGATTCGCAAATAAGGAATATGTAGGATTCACAACATTTTTAGCAAATCCTACATACATTGCATTTTGCGATTCTCTAATTGCGATTCGCTAAAAATCGCAATTTGAGAATCGCAAAACTCTTTTTTGATACATATGGCCCTATAAGAAGACTCTTAAAAAAATGTTTTAAAAAGAAGAAAAGAGGGGTAAAGAAGAAAGCTTTGAAGTGTGGGATACACTATTTTCTCCGGTGGTTTTTGGACAAGTTTGTCAAAATCTTTAGAGAGTTGTTAGAAATTTGGGTTTTTTCTTAGTTTTTATATTTTTTTATAGTATACAAAAATGGCAGAAGATACAGTGACTGGACATCAAAAACCTAGTTTTAAACGTAGATGTATTAAAGCTTGCTTATGTAGTGTCCTATTACTAATGTTGATGTGGTTAATATTGACTGTCATTGTACCTGTTCTAATGGTGACTAATAACAAAATTAATACTAATAATGTGATAAGTGAGAGAGTGACTTCAGTTACTAAAGAAACTCCTGATACTAACATTGATCAGACTGATGATAGTATTTATCATCATGATAAATCAATTAATTATTTCTTGTTAATTGTTTTTACAAAATTATTGTATGAGTATGTTGAGACAATGGATGTGAGAGATTGTTACGTGTGCATGCAATTACCTTCGTCTGTCTCAGAGGGGGTGACTTACCAGCACCTTCCTTTAACATATGGTGTGTTGTGCAGTGTATTAACAAGTTTATTTTACATGACGGGAAAGTTACAATATTATTATTCAAACCTAGATTTAGTGTTTTCAGAAATTCTAATTAGAAAAGATATGAATAAGGTGTATAGTAATAGAAATGCGGGATACATGGGAGAATTTTTTCATATTACTTAGACACTAGATATAGTATATATAGTAATCTTACCTGTAGTTTGCGGGCTGAAGAAAAGGATTTAATTAACATGGTAGAAGATAGAAGACAGGATTTTCAAAGAAAAGCTGCTGAACAGAAGTCACATGTACCACCATGGGCTTTCAGAGAGGGAAATTATAAAAAAGGCGAGACTTACGCTGCAATGTCTCTGGATTGGTATCATAAAGGGAAACTTTGCTTACTTAGACTAAAAACTGACTATAATCATTATTTCATTGGTACTAGTGAATGTGAACATACCTTTCTAATAACTGGCGGATGGGGATTGAAAGGGGGAACTGATCCTGTTTTCCCAGGAGTTTATTATGTGTGCGGTAAGAATGCTTACTATAGGTTGCCAGCACATTGGTATGGTAGTTGTTATTTTGGAATCATATTCCCCAAGGTGTATCACGTAGATAGAAACAATAAAATCAATGAAATAAAGCATGGACTAATACGCAAAAAGAGAGCACGTTTTTCAGAAATTGGTGATATTTTTGGTGCATTGATACCCTCAGTTGGAGTCGTTCTGAATGCACATAAAATTTGAAAATTGTCCACTGTGGTTGATCGTTTATCAACAGATACTGCTGGTGGGTTCCTGATGATTGATACTGAAATGGTTGCAATTAGATCAATGGTTTTGCAAAATCGACTTGCCCTTGATATTTTATTGGCAAAAGAGGGCGGAGTCTGTGGCATGTTGAAAATACAAGACTGCTGTACTTATATCCCTGATAAAAGTAAAAGTCTTGAGGGGTATATTAAGAATATTATGAAATTGCATGGAGATATGACTCAACTGGAGGTTGATGGTGTTTGGAAGAAACTTGGTAAGAGTTTTTCCTCTGTAGATAAATGGTTTTCTACATTTGGGAGTAGCTTATTAGAGAAAATACTAATACCAATTATTTCAATAGCTGTAGTGACAATGTCAATAATAATGGCATATAAATGTTGCAAGTGTAGATGTGGAAGGAAGGAGATGACAGAGTCAGACAATAAACTTAGAGCAAGAAAAAGAAAAAGAGAAGAGATAAAACTAGAAAATATGAGAGGAAACTATTATGAATAGATGAAAGATCTAGATGAGAAAATGGCAAAACTGGAAAGAAGTACAGACCTTTAGATGAAATAAAGGTGGCATTTGGTATGATGGTTATTTTGTGTTGGCTCAAAAATGCCATCAAAGGGGGGAATTGATGGAGCAGGGTTTTGAGAAAATAAAACCTGCTCGGATTAACTCCTCAGTAACCTTTACTAACAGTGTGCTGTGAAAAATAACGTGTAAACACGGGGAAAATGCTTTTGCGCATGCGTGCACTAATGCGTGGATTAATGCATGAAAACTAGGCCGCATTTGCGTTCTGATTGAAAATAAAATAATAATGATGTCGCTTTTGCACACTAATGCTTTTGCTAGGAACAACAACGTGGAATATTGCAATGGTGGGTGGTAAACAAAGTACATTTCATGAAATTAATAATGTCTGTGTTTTGTTCATCGTAGTGATGCACGCATGAGCCTACATATTTGCATGTCAGTCGAGGATTAAAGAAATAAAAATACGAATAAATAAGCTGAAAAACGAGCTCTGAGAGAGAATGGAGAAGGCAACGGCTGATAACTTTCAAGAAGAATTGTATGTCTGCCAAGTAACGGAAAGACGGCCGTGATATCAATAAAAATGTACAAACTTCTTCAGCAGAAATGAACAAGGGAAGTGTAGAGACTTGCAACATGTTATTTGTTGGAGGAAATGTGTATTCATGAAACGTAGTTAACGTAATGAGAAAATTGTAAAACAAAGAACACTGTGAAAACATGGACGTGACTATGGTGGTGTGATAGAACACCCCCTAAACTGACCAATGAGAGACTGAGTTTCTGAAAATGTTGCTACAATGATGGGTTGGACATGGAGGTTTTAGGGTATAACTGGGGTGCCCCCAGGGGGTGGTGGTGCACGTCTTTGGAGAAGCTAGTGAGAGGGAGATCGTCGCTGTCCGTCGGTTTGCTGTATCCAGATGGAGGCCTACTTATCTCTTGTTCCTGTCCTACTCTTTGTTCCTTGAACCTTCTCGGGGAACCCCCATCTATTCCCAAGTCCAGGGGGTAGATTTTCCACTGAAATATTTGGGTTAGTATAGCTAAATGATCCGTACTTTGCATAATCATTTGCAAATGTATATTTGTCTCTGAAACCTTTGTCTCTTCATCTATCCACTCCCTCAATTGCATTTTGTTCATTTTGATATGAGTTTGACACTGTTTGCTCTGATTAAATGTTCTCTCTGTGACTGAATCTTGGTTTGCTTTGTAAACCTGTACATGATGAGTATTTTACCTTCACATTATTTTGCGATAAACATTGTTAACCTTACACTGAGTTTGTGGTTTATTTATTAGTATAGATAAATAGTTAGTACTAATTATTACCATCAACTTCTCAACTTTAGGTCCATCGACCAGAGGAAAGAGAGTTGATATACAGGTTCAGTTATGTATTTAGTGTGTTAAGATATGATCCTGTATATATGAATAACTGATTTAACTCAAACTTTGAAACAGCCCTACAGGGATTTGTTTGTTGGGTGTATGAGTATGGGCCAGTGATTGCGTTATTATTGATTATCGATCCCTGATTGGCGCTGGATCAACTCTCAGTCAATTGATTTTCTTCCTGTGGTAGCAAAATTATGTGAGCATACTTCCGGGATGCCAAGTCTTAATAATTTCCACCCCATAGCCAGTGGAGAAATCATTGGCGGCCATCATAAGTCTGTAATCGGGGACTCTAGCCGAGTCTCCATCTGATGCATGTCCCCCTAGTCTACTAGTTAAAGTGGCACAAACCATTAATCCTTTAGCAAACAAAGTACTGAACTCTTCATTATCATCTGGAGCAGTTCCAGTACAATGGAAAAGAGCTAAAATTCTGCCCTTGTTCAAAAAACCTTTGGCAATTCCTAATGTTCCAGCCAACTATAGGCATATCTCCCTTCTCCTTGTGCTTTTGAAAGTACTAGAACAATTTGTAACTCTGCAACTTTCGCCATATCTTGAGGCGAATAACCTCCTGCATCCGAATCAATCTGGGTTTGGACCTAATTTTAGTACTGAGACAGCTCTGGTAGAGGTCTCAGAGTACATTAAGGCCACCCTAGATAAAGGTGGACTTATCTGCGGCCTTTGATACTGTCCCTCATTCTAGACTTCTAGCTTAACTCCAATCAATTGGGATTGGTGGTACATCTCTGAAGTGGCTCACATCTTTTTTGGAGGAAAGAACTCAGGGAGTTTGGATGCCCCTTTTCTCCTCAGAAGTACATGAGTTGTCGGTTGGCAAGCCTCAGGGCTTGGCTCTAAACCCTACTCTATTCAATGTTTATTTTACGCCTTTAGCACTGTTAGGCGAGACTTTAGGGGCTCACATAATCTCTTATGCTGACGACACTCAGCTCCTGTTTACCTGTGGAAAGGGTGAGGAGTTGTCAGTAGAGGTCTTTCACATGTGTTTCATTGGCTGTCCACCTATCACTTGAAATGTAATCCGGATAAAATGGCGATTCTAGTCTTCGGCCCGTTTTACCAGATTTATGAAGGTACTTCAGGCCAAAGGAGGCTCCCCTTCCCAGCCCTCCGTCCATCATCCCCTTTTGTATCGCTTTGTTCGCCCTAAGTTGGCGGGGGTATGCCCAGACGTGGGTCCCTTGCTCACTTTGCCACTGGATTCAAGCAAGCCTGGCTGATGACGACTGGAATGCCAGAAACCGGTCCTAGGATGCTTGTTTCCGGTCCAGGGAAGACATGGCTTGGCAGTTCGGGCTGGACTGTTCCCATGAGGCACAGGGTCAGACTGATTTGCATATGGCCATGTCTGAACTGGGGTGGTGGAGTGAGCTAAAGAATGATGATGGATTAAACCCAGATCAGTTGACTGGGGGTGAGTGTTTGATTGGCTCAAACGTTCCGTCCATCATCCCCTTTTGTATCGCTTTGTTCGCCCCAAGTTGGCGGGGGTATGCCCAGACGTGGGTCCCTTGCTCACTTTGCCACTGGATTCAAGCAAGCCTGGCTGATGACGGCTGGAATGCCAGAAACCGGTCCTAGGATGCTTGTTTCCGGTCCAGGGAAGACATGGCTTGGCAGTTCGGGCTGGACTGTTCCCATGAGGCACAGGGTCAGACTGATTTGCATATGGCCATGTCTGAACTGGGGTGGTGGAGTGAGCTAAAGAATGATGATGGATTAAACCCAGATCAGTTGACTGGGGGTGAGTGTTTGATTGGCTCAAACGTTCCGTCCATCATCCCCTTTGTATCGCTTTGTTCGCCCTAATTTGGCGGGGGTATGCCCAGACGTGGGTCCCTTGCTCACTTTGCCACTGGATTCAAGCAAGCCTGGCTGATGACGGCTGGAATGCCAGAAACCGGTCCTAGGATGCTTGTTTCCGGTCCAGGGAAGACATGGCTTGGCAGTTCGGGCTGGACTGTTCCCATGAGGCACAGGGTCAGACTGATTTGCATATGGCCATGTCTGAACTGGGGTGGTGGAGTGAGCTAAAGAATGATGATGGATTAAACCCAGATCAGTTGACTGGGGTGAGTGTTTGATTGGCTCAAACGTTCCGTCCATCATCCCCTTTTGTATCGCTTTGTTCGCCCTAAGTTGGCGGGGGTATGCCCAGACGTGGGTCCCTTGCTCACTTTGCCACTGGATTCAAGCAAGCCTGGCTGATGACGGCTGGAATGCCAGAAACCGGTCCTAGGATGCTTGTTTCCGGTCCAGGGAAGACATGGCTTGGCAGTTCGGGCTGGACTGTTCCCATGAGGCACAGGGTCAGACTGATTTGCATATGGCCATGTCTGAACTGGGGTGGTGGAGTGAGCTAAAGAATGATGATGGATTAAACCCAGATCAGTTGACTGGGGGTGAGTGTTTGATTGGCTCAAACGTTCCGTCCATCATCCCCTTTTGTATCGCTTTGTACGCCCTAAGTTGGCGGGGTATGCCCAGACGTGGGTCCCTTGCTCACTTTGCCACTGGATTCAAGCAAGCCTGGCTGATGACGGCTGGAATGCCAGAAACCGGTCCTAGGATGCTTGTTTCCGGTCCAGGGAAGACATGGCTTGGCAGTTCGGGCTGGACTGTTCCCATGAGGCACAGGGTCAGACTGATTTGCATATGGCCATGTCTGAACTGGGGTGGTGGAGTGAGCTAAAGAATGATGATGGATTAAACCCAGATCAGTTGACTGGGGGTGAGTGTTTGATTGGCTCAAACGTTCCGTCCATCATCCCCTTTTGTATCGCTTTGTTCGCCCTAAGTTGGCGGGGGTATGCTCAGACGTGGGTCCCTTGCTCACTTTGCCACTGGATTCAAGCAAGCCTGGCTGATGACGGCTGGAATGCCAGAAACCGGTCCTAGGATGCTTGTTTCCGGTCCAGGGAAGACATGGCTTGGCAGTTCGGGCTGGACTGTTCCCATGAGGCACAGGGTCAGACTGATTTGCATATGGCCATGTCTGAACTGGTGTGGTGGAGTGAGCTAAAGAATGATGATGGATTAAACCCAGATCAGTTGACTGGGGGTGAGTGTTTGATTGGCTCAAACGTTCCGTCCATCATCCCCTTTTGTATCACTTTGTTTGCCCTAAGTTGGCGGGGGTATGCCCAGACGTGGGTCCCTTGCTCACTTTGCCACTGGATTCAAGCAAGCCTGGCTGATGACGGCTGGAATGCCAGAAACCGGTCCTAGGATGCTTGTTTCCGGTCCAGGGAAGACATGGCTTGGCAGTTCGGGCTGGACTGTTCCCATGAGGCACAGGGTCAGACTGATTTGCATATGGCCATGTCTGAACTGGGGTGGTGGAGTGAGCTAAAGAATGATGATGGATTAAACCCAGATCAGTTGACTGGGGGTGAGTGTTTGATTGGCTCAAACGTTCCGTCCATCATCCCCTTTTGTATCGCTTTGTTCGCCCTAAGTTGGCGGGGGTATGCCCAGACGTGGGTCCCTTGCTCACTTTGCCACTGGATTCAAGCAAGCCTGGCTGATGACGGCTGGAATGCCAGAAACCGGTCCTAGGATGCTTGTTTCCAGTCCAGGGAAGACATGGCTTGGCAGTTCGGGCTGGACTGTTCCCATGAGGCACAGGGTCAGACTGATTTGCATATGGCCATGTCTGAACTGGGGTGGTGGAGTGAGCTAAAGAATGATGATGGATTAAACCCAGATCAGTTGACTGGGGGTGAGTGTTTGATTGGCTCAAACGTTCCGTCCATCATCCCCTTTTGTATCGCTTTGTTCGCCCTAAGTTGGCGGGGGTATGCCCAGATGTGGGTCCCTTGCTCACTTTGCCACTGGATTCAAGCAAGCCTGGCTGATGACGGCTGGAATGCCAGAAACCGGTCCTAGGATGCTTGTTTCCGGTCCAGGAAGACATGGCTTGGCAGTTCGGGCTGGACTGTTCCCATGAGGCACAGGGTCAGACTGATTTGCATATGGCCATGTCTGAACTGGGGTGGTGGAGTGAGCTAAAGAATGATGATGGATTAAACCCAGATCAGTTGACTGGGGGTGAGTGTTTGATTGGCTCAAACGTTCCGTCCATCATCCCCTTTTGTATCGCTTTGTTCGCCCTAAGTTGGCGGGGGTATGCCCAGACTTGGGTCCCTTGCTCACTTTGCCACTGGATTCAAGCAAGCCTGGCTGATGACGGCTGGAATGCCAGAAACCGGTCCTAGGATGCTTGTTTCCGGTCCAGGGAAGACATGGCTTGGCAGTTCGGGCTGGACTGTTCCCATGAGGCACAGGGTCAGACTGATTTGCATATGGCCATGTCTGAACTGGGGTGGTGGAGTGAGCTAAAGAATGATGATGGATTAAACCCAGATCAGTTGACTGGGGCTGAGTGTTTGATTGGCTCAAACGTTCCGCCCATCATCCCCTTTGTATCGCTTTGTTCGCCCTAAGTTGGCGGGGGTATGCCCAGACGTGGGTCCCTTGCTCACTTTGCCACTGGATTCAAGCAAGCCTGGCTGATGACGGCTGGAATGCCAGAAACCGGTCCTAGGATGCTTGTTTCCGGTCCAGGGAAGACATGGCTTGGCAGTTCGGGCTGGACTGTTCCCATGAGGCACAGGGTCAGACTGATTTGCATATGGCCATGTCTGAACTGGGGTGGTGGAGTGAGCTAAAGAATGATGATGGATTAAACCCAGATCAGTTGACTGGGGGTGAGTGTTTGATTGGCTCAAACGTTCCGTCCATCACCCCCTTTTGTATCGCTTTGTTCGCCCTAAGTTGGCGGGGGTATGCCCAGACGTGGGTCCCTTGCTCACTTTGCCACTGGATTCAAGCAAGCCTGGCTGATGACGGCTGGAATGCCAGAAACCGGTCCTAGGATGCTTGTTTCCGGTCCAGGGAAGACATGGCTTGGCAGTTCGGGCTGGACTGTTCCCATGAGGCACAGGGTCAGACTGATTTGCATATGGCCATGTCTGAACTGGGGTGGTGGAGTGAGCTAAAGAATGATGATGGATTAAACCCAGATCAGTTGACTGGGGGTGAGTGTTTGATTGGCTCAAACGTTCCGTCCATCATCCCCTTTTGTATCGCTTTGTTCGCCCTAAGTTGGCGGGGGTATGTCCAGACGTGGGTCCCTTGCTCACTTTGCCACTGGATTCAAGCAAGCCTGGCTGATGACGGCTGGAATGCCAGAAACCGGTCCTAGGATGCTTGTTTCCGGTCCAGGGAAGACATGGCTTGGCAGTTCGGGCTGGACTGTTCCCATGAGGCACAGGGTCAGACTGATTTGCATATGGCCATGTCTGAACTGGGGTGGTGGAGTGAGCTAAAGAATGATGATGGATTAAACCCAGATCAGTTGACTGGGGGTGAGTGTTTGATTGGCTCAAACGTTCCGTCCATCATCCCCCTTTGTATCGCTTTGTTCGCCCTAAGTTGGCGGGGTATGCCCAGACGTGGGTCCCTTGCTCACTTTGCCACTGGATTCAAGCAAGCCTGGCTGATGACGGCTGGAATGCCAGAAACCGGTCCTAGGATGCTTGTTTCCGGTCCAGGGAAGACATGGCTTGGCAGTTCGGGCTGGACTGTTCCCATGAGGCACAGGGTCAGACTGATTTGCATATGGCCATGTCTGAACTGGGGTGGTGGAGTGAGCTAAAGAATGATGATGGATTAAACCCAGATCAGTTGACTGGGGGTGAGTGTTTGATTGGCTCAAACGTTCCGTCCATCATCCCCTTTTGTATCGCTTTGTTCGCCCTAAGTTGGCGGGGGTATGCCCAGACGTGGGTCCCTTGCTCACTTTGCCACTGGATTCAAGCAAGCCTGGCTGATGACGGCTGGAATGCCAGAAACCGGTCCTAGGATGCTTGTTTCCGGTCCAGGGAAGACATGGCTTGGCAGTTCGGGCTGGACTGTTCCCATGAGGCACAGGGTCAGACTGATTTGCATATGGCCATGTCTGAACTGGGGTGGTGGAGTGAGCTAAAGAATGATGATGGATTAAACCCAGATCAGTTGACTGGGGGTGAGTGTTTGATTGGCTCAAACGTTCCGTCCATCATCCCCTTTTGTATCGCTTTGTTCGCCCTAAGTTGGCGGGGGTATGCCCAGAAGTGGGTCCCTTGCTCACTTTGCCACTGGATTCAAGCAAGCCTGGCTGATGACGGCTGGAATGCCAGAAACCGGTCCTAGGATGCTTGTTTCCGGTCCAGGGAAGACATGGCTTGGCAGTTCGGGCTGGACTGTTCCCATGAGGCACAGGGTCAGACTGATTTGCATATGGCCATGTCTGAACTGGGGTGGTGGAGTGAGCTAAAGAATGATGATGGATTAAACCCAGATCAGTTGACTGGGGGTGAGTGTTTGATTGGCTCAAACGTTCCGTCCATCATCCCCTTTGTATCGCTTTGTTCGCCCTAAGTTGGCGGGGGTATGCCCAGACGTGGGTCCCTTGCTCACTTTGCCACTGGATTCAAGCAAGCCTGGCTGATGACGGCTGGAACGCCAGAAACCGGTCCTAGGATGCTTGTTTCCGGTCCAGGGAAGACATGGCTTGGCAGTTCGGGCTGGACTGTTCCCATGAGGCACAGGGTCAGACTGATTTGCATATGGCCATGTCTGAACTGGGGTGGTGGAGTGAGCTAAAGAATGATGATGGATTAAACCCAGATCAGTTGACTGGGGGTGAGTGTTTGATTGGCTCAAGCGTTCCGTCCATCATCCCCTTTGTATCGCTTTGTTCGCCCTAAGTTGGCGGGGGTATGCCCAGACGTGGGTCCCTTGCTCACTTTGCCACTGGATTCAAGCAAGCCTGGCTGATGACGGCTCGAATGCCAGAAACCGGTCCTAGGATGCTTGTTTCCGGTCCAGGAAGACATGGCTTGGCAGTTCGGGCTGGACTGTTCCCATGAGGCACAGGGTCAGACTGATTTGCATATGGCCATGTCTGAACTGGGGTGGTGGAGTGAGCTAAAGAATGATGATGGATTAAACCCAGATCAGTTGACTGGGGGTGAGTGTTTGATTGGCTCAAACGTTCCGTCCATCATCCCCTTTTGTATCGCTTCCCAGCCCTCAGCAGGGCACTTTTTAAATACTGTAGGTATTAAATTTGAGGGTGCCCTTACCTTCCAACCACAAATTCAGGCAGTGACTGGCATGTGTTTACTTTTGGGTTGCTTTGAATTCGTAAAAAATGTCTCCCCTTACTCTCCGTGAATGCAAAGAAAACGGTGGTGCATGCCTTGATTACATCCAGATTGGATTAAGCAATGCCCTCTACTTGGGTCTACCGGACTATCTTCTTAACAGACTCCAGGTGATTTAGAATTAGACGGACTAAATGCTCCTTAATCTCCCCTCACGAATGCACTTATCGCCTCACCTGAAGGCACTCCATTGGCTCCTTATAAATAACAGATTCTTTTCAAGACTCTAGTCCTTGTCCACAAAGCACTGCATGCCACTGGAGCTGGCTATTTGAAAGACAGGATTAAAGATTATGGGGCCGATTCCGATCTGGGTCGGAAAGCTCTCCGACCGATCCGAATTGTTTTCCGACCGAGCCGGACCCCTGCAGTCCGACCGAACGAGTACGATGCAGCCGTATGCTGCCGGACTCGGTTCGGTCGGACTCCCATTGAAGTCAATGGGAGCCGGTCGTACGACGTGTCCATGGGCTCCCATTGACTCAATGGGTACGTTGCGCACAAGGGGGCTCCCTGTAGTGGGTACGCGTTGGTGCCATCCGCACCGTACACGCGTGTATAGGGGGGACCCATGGGTCCCCCCTGTGTCCGACTCGTACGGCTACGGGTGAAGGGGGGTCCGGCACGGACCCCCGAAGTCTGCGTCCGGGAGCTTTTTCGTGTCGGAGGCTCCGACTTGATCCGGCTGTCCGGATTGTGCATCGTACTGGCTCGGTCGTAAAACGTCTCCATTGCGCGCCACGAATCGAGTGCGAACGAGTCGGACGGATCGGTTCGAACCCGGAAACGAGTCGGTCGGCGATTTCGCGTTCACTCGCATCGTACTTGCTCGCTCGGGCGACTGTACGAATCGGTCGGAAACAAAGCCTCCGACTCGGATCCGGTAAAGCCGAATCCGATTTGGAGCCCTACCGACCGAGATCGGAATCGACCCCTATGTCTTCTCCTGAAACCGTAGTTCCTCTCATGACCAGTTGGCCAGGGTTCCAAAGATCCCCTGCGCAAGAATTGGAGGCAGGTTCTTTTCCTATCTAGGATCTGGTGCCTGGAACAAGCTTCCTCTGGAGTTATGGACCACAACCGAGCTATCAATCTTTGAATGAAAGTTGAAAACATGGCACTTCCAGCAAGAGTAATAGGTTGACAATGAGGTGCAGTAGGCCTTGGAACTACTGCTGGGACACACTTTGGAGTATCTGCGCGCTCCATAAATCACATACATACATACATACATACAGTTCGTAGCCGTTTTAGAAGCCATCGTGAGGGAGAAGGAGACTTGCTACATGTTGTTTTATGTCCCGCTCTTCTGAGTTTTGGAATCAATTGGCGGCCTTCTTTATTTAATACATCTTTATATTGGATCCCTTTACCATCTTATTTGGTATAAACAGGCATGATTCTGGGTTACTCTAGCTTCCATTATTTGAGAGCAGGCTCGTTTTCATTGCCATGTCCGTTGCCCGTTCTTTGATTTTGCAACAATGGAATTCGATTGATATACCCCTTTTGGTACACTGCTGTGATAAAATGAACGGAGTTACATTTTTGGAGTATCTGTATGCTAAAAGAGTGAATCAATTGAAGTATATTTGTACATGGGGTAATTAACTTTTTTTTAATGGGAAAGTTCTACCTACAGATTCTAAATAATGCTCCCCTACGAGGAGGATCTAAAGAAAACCTATCCAAAGAAGTTCTGAAGGATGGAAATGTGTGTATGAAAAATCATGTCACTGCTTTACAAATGTCTGCAACCAGCACTTCCCTGGATAAAGCAGCTGTGGAGAATTTTGCTCTACTGGAGAGGGATCAGATTCCCTTGGGTTACCCTTTCTTCACCAGAGCGGAGAAGATCTTTTTTCATTGGAAGTAAACAGAAAAAAGACCATATAAGAATACATGATTATAAATGGCAATGCAAAGGCTGATACATAAACAGCGGGATCATAGTGAGTTAAACAAACCGACAAAAAACAATCTGCAGTACTGAAGAACTTACTCAAGCAAAATCTGAATTACCTTCTTTAATTAGCTTTCTGATGGATACCTGCAGATTCCTCACCGACCCTCCCTTCCTGTCATGAAGAAAACTCTACCATTGTCTAACAAGATGTCAAATTAGTTGTTACACTACTGCTGTTCAGGGAAGTTGTTCTTTTCGTTCCACCTCGAAAGACGCTGTAAAAGCGGAGTAGAACTGGCATAATGGCTTTGGGCTTGGCAATTTACATGTTGGATGACGCTCCTTTAGCTCCAAGTTGTATGTCTACCTGGAGTCAACCCCCCATAGCCATGCATGAGAGCTATTTTAGAATTTCCCAGATCCAGTCTGGCATTTGGGAGTTTCGAAGGTGAGAAATCTGCAGGTAGAGTATCCACCAGAAAGATCATTACCGAAGGTAAGTAACTTTTTCATTGCTATTATTTTGGTTTATGTAAGCTTTGCTTGTCTCAAGAATTTCTGCAATTACCTCCTTGGACTGAAAACATAGCCACACATTGCAAGTTCTGTTTTTATTGTGTTGACCTCTGCCAATGACATACTTCCATTTTCTGGGGCCCATTTCTCTGAATAAGGTGTGCAGCATTTGTCCATCCTAAGAGTAGCGTTGAACTGCTTTCTCCAAGGGGAAAAAGGCATATAGTGTGTCCTATATATTAATAAAGCCCCAGCTGTGATTGTCATGTCATTCCAATAGGGGTAACCTCAAAATGCCTGAATTGTAACAAAGTGCCTTTACTCTCTAATAGAGCACTATACTTTGTGCCAATACTGCTTGCACGAGGAGGGATTTTGATGTTCGGTAGCTGAACTCTAATGCGGTGAGGGAAAGGCTATTTCTATTAGGAGCCTTGATGGCTAATTCCACTGAATACTACTAACCACAGATTCCTCACCTGTAGAATAGCCCCAGGCGCCAGACTGGATCTGGAGAATTTTTCAGCAATGCTCCTGCTTGGTGATAGGTGGCACCAATGACTGCGTACTTCCCTAGAAGTGATGGAGCCAAGCGAGAGAAAAGCCACCACTGCAAGCGAATGTCAGTTTAATTCTTGCTGCACCATTTGCAGATCTGCTCCCCACTTATTCGGTTTTTCAAAGACTCCAAAATATACCTCTGTGTCCCAAGCACAATGTCTACTCCAATGATAATAGGATTCAAGCTATCTTGTGACTGCAGAAAGCAGATGTCTGTCACAGACCTGCAAGATATGTGTTTCTGGCACTTGGGCTCCGGTCATGACTTAGTCATGTGATAAATGTGCTCTCATGCATCTAAAGAAGATCCGGGAGCAGAAGCAAAGCTCTATGTCACAAAACATAAGATGTGTTATGGTCAAACACAAGTCTCTCTCAGAGTTGTGGGGCCTCTCACTTTCTCATTCAAGCCAGTCTTGTATGAAGTCCCTGGTAAGTTCAAATTGAAAACGTGCCATAAGCACAAGAAAGCTAGGCAGGACTCAACTTCATTCTGCTACTCAAAATCAGGCAAGAAGGTGTGAGGGTGTCAATAGAAAGGTCATATACCACAAGCATCATTGGAGTCTGACCCGGTCCCTGTCTCCCTAATTCCCCTGGCCTTTTTTGACCCCTCTGCAAATAGTAGCCTACAAGGAAGCTATGTTGTATTTCTTTCAGATGCCCCCTGCTCCCTCTACTGCACCCATGGGCACCATGGAGCTGCAAGTGGCTCCAGTTGGATTTATGCCAGCGGACCTTCCTTGGCACTCACTGACCTCTTGAAACCTATTTCTGGGCCCATTTTGACTAAGTCTGTTCTGTTTCAGTTCCATGCATGCTGATGCAGAGTCCATCTGCGCCCGCTCTGGACCCGGCTCCGATGCAGGTCTGGCTCCAAACAGTCATCCACCCATTCCACGCCTATGTCTCACTATGTCCAGGCCTGTGTCTCACTATTAGATTACAAAAGCTCAACTTGTCGGTTTGCAGCCAGATTCTACTTCTCGTTCTCAACCTCGGCTATCATAACTAGAGGCCCTATTCAGACTCTGATCTGACCGGCTATACCTGGATTTATAGAAAGCCAGTAGAATGGATAAATCTCCAGAAACTGAACTGCATTCTCCTCCTGGGCCTCCAACAGTAGAAAGTGCCTTCTTCATTGTAGTTATGTGAAGGGCAGCAAAAGTGCTATATTAACAGTTGCCTACTGTTGAAACTAAAGCAAATTGATTAACTGAGAAAAATCAGCAAGATGATACCTCTTCTGATAGGATTCTAGCTGCAGATTTCTCACCTTTAGAAAATTTTGCAGGCATCAGACTGCATCTAGAAACTTTTCGGCAGTACCCTTCCACGCAAGAAGGTGGTGAAGTGCGGCTCCACACCGATGCCGTTCAGAAGTGACATGTGGAGACCATCCAGGCACCACTCCCATGCACTGACATCATTTCTTTTCTTTCTGCGCCTCCAGACGTAGATTCAGAGCTCTTTCCATGTCTCTCTGAGACTTTACCTTGAAATTTTCTCTAGTGTGCAAAGGATGCCAGCCCCAAAGACGGCAGGTTTTAAGCCTTATAAGGACTGCTGCAAACAAATGTCTGTGATGGATCCCAATCAGGTGTGTCTGGGACTGAGCCACGACTCTGGGCTCATCAATGCGCAGTCGCCTCAGGCCTTAAAGGCCATCAAGGACTGCAAGGCAAAGCTTTACATCACCAAGCAGAAAAAAACTTTCTGCCGGGACTGTTACAAGTCACACACCACATCCAAGGTTTGATCTCAGTCCCGTGCCTAGAGTCGACGGAGCTGCTCCAGAGACCAGTCTTTGTCGCACTTTAAATCATCAGGTAAGTGAAAGAAACACAAGAAATCAAAGTAGGATGCCACTCTCTCGTGCCACTTGCATTTACCCAAACAGGACGGGTAAGTGAAAGAAACACAAGAAATCGAAGTAGGATGCCACTCTCTCGTGCCACTCGCATTTACCCAAGCAGGACGGGGATGGCGACACACTTCTCGATCTCACTGCCAAAGTTAGCTGAGTTTAGAGACAATCGCACAGCAGGTTCTGACACAACACAAGTTTTTTTTGCCTTCAGCCATGGCGCATCAGATCGAAGAGTTCTGCTCCAGTTCTTTGGATCTCTGCTGACTCCCTCTGGCATGCCTCTGGGCCCCAAGAGGCTGAGAGGACTTCCAAGTGGAGAATTGCCAGCGGGTTCACCCTTGGCTCCAGCTGGACCCTCCCAGCCTTTCTTGCCTTCAGCTCCTGTTCCAACTCCACTTCTGGCACCACAACCTACGCCAACCCTGGGCACATGGACACTGATGCGAGACAAGGAGACGCCAATAGTTCTCTCCGATGCCAGTCTGACGCCTGAAGTCGCACCCAAATAAGCCCTAGGCGCCACTACCCCCCCCCCCCTTGATTTGCCACATCCACAAGGGAGATCACACTCTGCATTCCCTCTTTGGAATAGATTCAGATAACAACTGTGACCCGGATGATGAGTTCACTAAACCCTACAGGATGACAATTGGTATGAGAATGTACAGGAGGCTAGTGGCCTCGATACCACCATGGAAATAGGTTTCCTCTCACTTCCTGGACCAGCCACAGAGGAATCAGCTTCCTACGCCATGGTGATGCGTAGGGCGGCAGAAGTTATTTATCTCCAGCTTCCCACCTTGGAGGTTAAGGCAAATGTCTTGATAAATGTCCTTCAAACAGGACACACATCTTTGAAACCCTTTCTTCCATTCAACAAGGCACTGATGGATACCTTATTTGGGGCTTGGGCCGAGCCATGCTCTGGCATACCGGTTAAACGGCAAATTGCTTGGCACCATCGCCCTGTTCCAGGCAACCCTGCTCGTCTTTCACAGCACCCCTCACCTAATAGCGTTGTGGTGCTAGCCTCCACCAGCCAATCTCATCCAAGCGCATTTCCTACCACTCCCCATGATACAGAATTTAAACAGGTGGAAACATTTGTCAGACATGTTTTTTTCCCCTCTACTAGCTTGGCCCTGCTCTCTGTTAACACTAGCTGTTTGTTGTGACGCTACTCCCACGCCCTTTGGGATTCAGTGTAACAAGTCCTCCCTGGTAAGCCTGAAGCCCTTCACCTTGTGCTCTCTCAGGTGATTTAAGATGGTTGTGTTGCAATCAAGTTCACGATGTGTTGTGGCTTGGACACCACCATTTCATCAAGTGAGTCATAGGCACCACTACTGCCAATCGCTTCCATACGTTGCTGCGATCGACTGGGTTCTCTGGCGATGTCCAGTCCTCACTGAATGACATGCCCTTTGATGGGACTCGCCTGCAAAGTGGCAAGGCTGATTGAGCTCTCAAGCGTTTTAAGGAGAGCAGGGCTATTGCTCGCTCTATGGGCATCACCGCCCCACCTCGCCAACTGCAACAGTTCCACCACTCCTTTTGCTGCTTTGGCCAAGGGGTTCCTTACCTGTCAAGCCTCCAAAAGGGACCCAGCAGTTTCGCAGTTGAAGCCGAGGTGCTCCCCACTACCAAGGTACCCATGCCACGCAGTCTACCGCTCCCCCTGCAGACCCACCTGGCAAACCTATTTAGCGTGCCCTTAGAGGAGCACAGCCGCCCGGTGGGAGGCAGAATCCACTGACTCTTTCCAGGTCTGCAGGCAATAATTTCAGACAGGTGGGTCCTACATATTGTTTGCATGGGTTGTGCCTAACCCTTTGTTCTTCGCTGTAACTTCCAATGCTCCCCCCCCCCCAAAGTTACTGATGGAGGACCATGTCTCTGTTTTGCAGCAGGAAGGGCAAGGGGTTTTGGCCAAAGTGGCTATCTAGAGGGTGCCAGCGGCAGAAGTAGGATGTGGTTTTCATTCCTGCTACTTTCTGGTGCCCAAGAAGAGCTAAGGCGTTTGGCCTATTTTAGATTTGCGCCCTCTCAACTGCTTCCTCCGGAAGGAGAAGTTCAAGATGCTCACCCTGGCCCATGTCTTGTCTGGAGACTAGATGGTGACATTGGACCTGCAAAATGCTTATTTATATATATAGTTGTTCTGCCACCCCATCGGTGCTACATGCGGTTTGTGGTAGGGCAGGAGCATTTTTAGTTCTCTGTGCTCCCTTTGGTGTCACCAGCGCCCCTTGGGTGTTCACAAAAGTGATGGTGGTGGGGGCATCACACTTTTGGATGGTATTCAGACAAAATATTGAGTTAAAAATATCGACATACCCGAATATCGAGTCTAAAATATCGTGATATGGAAATATCGACAGCAAGAATATCGATGTCAAGAATATTGATTTTAAGGTAAGTAATATCGATTTTTAAAATATCAAAGTGATTCATATCATTTGAAAAAATGTAGCTGTTTATCGTATCATTTTTAAATTATTGTTAGGTATTTTAGTATATATTTAGTATATATTTGAAATGCATACGATGTAAAAAAAAATTGTATAATTATTGTTAAAAAAAAATATTTGTTAAATTTTTAGTAGTTATTAAGGTCCCGTTTACGATGGCGGTGAGACCGCCACCGACAGCCATCGGAGACTGAAACACCGCCCGCCACATTACGATGGCGGGCGGTGTGTTGGTGGTCAGAAAGACCGACCGCAGCACATCCGACGGGCTCCTTGAGCCCGCCGGGGTGGCAGAGGAGCTCGTAGTCCCTACAATGGTGGAAGTGCCTACCAGGCACTGCCGTAGGGATTACGATGTCCCTTTCTGCCTGCCTGTTCATGGCGGTTAACCTGCCATGAAGAGGCAGGCGGAAAGGGACTTTGGGGGCCCATAGCGTGCCCCCTTCCCCCCTGGCCCTAAGCTGTGGGCACTGGGGGGCACCTATGGTGCCCCCCTACATATCCCTGCACCTTGTGGCAAGCACCGCATGGTGCCTGCCACATAGTGCAGGGATATGTAAGGTGTCCCATTTTTGCATTGCGGTGGGTGCTGCATCCAGCAGCACCCGTCGCATTGCAAAAAATAGGCAATGCGACCCCCATTGTGGCGGTCGCATCATAATGCCTAGTGCGGGTCCGCCAACAGCCTGTTGGGTGGTCCCGTCTACAATAGGAATCGGGCCCAAAATTAAATTTAATTACAGTTTGTGTTTTTTACTTCCATAGCGGAATGTGGGTTTATAGGAGTACAGGGTGGGAAGTAATTTAATTATAATACATTTATGATTCATTTTTTATTTAATATTATTTATTTAATTGATATTTAATTATGTTAATTGTGTTATTTTTTCTTTAAGTAAATTTTATGTGCGGGTTGTGGGCTTTATAGGGGTCAAGGATGTGAAGTAATTAATTTTTAATTAATTGATAAGTAGTTGTTAATTATTAATTAATTGATAATTATGTTAATTTATAATAAAACAAATTTCAGTACAGGTTTTCGGGTTATAAGGGTAAAGGGTGGGAAGTAATTTATTTTTAATTAATTGATAATTAGTTGTTAAATACTATTAATTATTTAATTGACAATTAGTTGTTTTGATTGTGTAATTAATTTTTTTTAAAGTTTAAATTTAGGTACGGGTTGTGGGCTTTATAGGGGTAAAGAGTGGGAAGTTAATTTTAATTAACTAATATTTAGGGCCTGATTACAATGGCGGAAGGCCCGCCACTGACAGCCTGTCGGTGGCGGGCCCTTCGCCATCGAACTGCGGTTTTCCGCCCGCCAGATTACTATGGCAGGAGGAAACGTGGCGGTTGGAAAGCCCAACCGCCACGGTTCCGACAGGCGGTCCTTTTCCGACCGTCTGTCGGAGCAGCCACTATGCACAGCATGGCGGCGGTGCCTGAAAGGCACCGCCGTCTGGATTATGATATCCCTTTTCCACCGGTCGTTTTGCGGCGGTCAACCTGCAATGAAACGGCAGGCGGAAACGAATTAGGGGCCCCTTGCGGGCCCCCCTTAATCTTTGGGCCTGGGGCTAGAGCACTGGGGGGCACCTATGGTGCCCCCCTACATTTCCCTGCACCATGGGCAGGCACCGCATGGTGCCTGCCACGTAGTGCAGGGAAATGTTAAGGTACATTTTTAGCATTGCGGCGGTGCTGCAGCTAGCAGCACCCGCCGCAATGTTAAATATAGCAGATGCGACCGCCGTGGTGGCGGTCGCATTGTAATTGCATATGCGGATCCGCCGCCTTATAGGCGGGTGGTCCCCATTCCCGGGACGATGGCGGACAGACAGAAGTCCGTTCCCCATCGTAATCAGGACCTTAGTTTTTACTGAATAATATTTGTTTAATTGATAATTATGTTATTTGTGCAATTTAATTTTTTAAATGTTTTATTTATATGTGGGTTGTGGGTTTTGTAGGAGTATGGGGTGGGAAGTAAATTAATTGTAAGTAATTATTAATTATTTTATTAATTACTGTTAATAATTCGATAATTAATTATGTTAATTGTGTAAATACTTTTCTGTAAACTTATGAGTGTGTTGTGTGTTTTGTGGGGTTATATTTTGGAAAGTACATTAATTATATTTCATTAATAATTAATATTTAATTCAAGATAATTGGTTTGTTGATAAATATTTATATTAATAGTGTCAATATATATATATTTTTAAGTTAAATTTTAGGTGCAGGTTCAGAGGTTTGTGGGGTTATAGAATGGGAAGTAACTAAATAAAATGTATGTAATACGTATTATTTAAAAAAAAAAATTCAAATAAATAAGTTTATTTGTATGAAAATTATTACTGTATTTCATTTATAATAATATTTGTAGGTATTTGTGTTATGTATTTAAAATTATAATATGTTTGTATTTTTTTACTACATATTGATTTTTTTTTAATTTACTTTGTTTTTGAAGTAATTTTATTTTGTTTAAGATATTTTGTTTGTTTTTATTGTTACACTGATTGGAGTGGGAATAGTACATTTTACCCCTCCGCAATCCAACACTTTCCCTACTGTTGTACTGACTGGAGTAGGAATAGTAAATGTTATCCCTCTGCTATCCAATACTTTCCCTACTGTTGCAGTTACTGGAGTGGGAATAGTAAATTTTACCCATCCGCTATCCAACACTTTCCCTGCTGTTGCACTTATTGGAGTGGGAGTAGTATATTTTACTCCTCCGCTATCCAACACTTTCCCTACTGTTGCACTAATTGGAGTGGGAATATTAAATTTGACCCCTCCGCTATCCAACACTTTACCTACTGTTGTACTGACTGGAGTAGGAATAGTCATTTTTGCCCCTCTGCTATCCACCCCTTTCCCTGCTGTTGCACTTATTGGAGTGGGAATAGTAAATTTGACCCCTCTGCTATTCAACACTTTCCCTACTGTTGCGCTTATTGCAGTGGGAATAGTAATTTTTACCCCTCCGCAATCCAACACTTTCCCTACTGTTGTATTGACTGGAGTGGGAATAGTAAAATTTACTCCTCTGCAATCCAACACATTCCCTACTGTTGTACTGGCTGGAATGGTTATAGTAAATATTACTTATTGGCAATCAAACATTTTCACTACTGTTGCATTTACTAGAGGAGATTTGTAAATTTTACCAAGTTTTATTATTCTTGCGTAGCGTGAAGTGGGAGTTTTTATATATGTATTATAATAGTTTGCGTAGTTTAGTATAAATTGTAGTGGCAATAGTATATGTAATAATTTTATATATTTTTTTATATTGTTATAATTTATATTGTTATGTTTTGGTTAATTTAAAATTATAAGGTTTTTAATTATTTATGTTTTTAATGTTTAAAATATGTTTTACTACATTTTAAGAATGTTAAGTTTACTTTTTAATTTAATTAGAACGGTTGTTTTTTAAAAGATTTTTTTATTGGTATATGTATGTGTATATATATATATATATATATATATATATTTATGTGTGTAAAATATATATATTTATTTGTTATTATTATATTATTTAATCATTTTTAAATTATAATATAAATTAAAATTATTTTTTTAATTGTTTTTAATTAGATATATGTATATATATATTAATAATAGTATATGTGTGTTTAAGTTTTTTAAATTAAGTTTATTTGTTATATTTGTTAAAGTATATATTACATCTTTTTTAATTAATGTTATTATTTAATATATTTAATATTTATTATTTTATATTTAAAAAGGATATTTAACACAACAATATTAATGATATTGATATTTTGTGTCTGATATTTTTGTACTTACCATTATAAGTAGTATAGGATGACGATATTTTTGACACCGATATTTTTGTCACAATATTTTTGTATTGCGATATTATGGGGGTCGATGTTCTGTCAGTGAACCCCTTCGGAGTCAGGAGTGTCAGTCATCCCCCTACCTCGATGACTTACTGTTGAAGGCAGGTTTGCCCCAAGTTGGAATCAACCATCTCCAGACTATGGCAAACTTCCTGTCGATTTTGGGGTTCACTGTCAATGTGCCGAATTCACACCAGACTCCTTCTCAGATTCTCCCATTCATCGGAGCCATTCTGGACACGGTTGGGTTTCGTGCCTTTCCTCTGGGAAAGAGTGCAGGACATTCTGGCTATGATCCCAATCTTTCAGGCTCGGTCTTGGATTTCAGTGAGGTCGACTCTGAGGCTGCTTGGACTTATGACCTCCTACACCCTGCACGTTGAGAATACCAAGCGTCCTATGTGGGCTCTGCTGTCCCAGTGGACCAAACATCAAGGGGACCTCTCTGAAATCGTTACGATTTTGGAGGAGACTGCAAAAGATCTGCAGTGGTGGTTGCTCGACTGTGATTGGGTCAGCAGAACACCCTTCTGCCTTTTCCACTTAGAACAGGCAGTGGTGGCCGATGCATTGCTTCTGGGTTGGGGTGGCCATCTGGGAGAAGTGGAGATCAGAGGCCCCTAGTCTCTGGCAGAGTCCGGGCTCCACATCAACCTTCTGGAGCTGAAGGCCATCTACTTGGCCTTGAAAGCCTTCCTTCCATTCATTAAGAGGAGGCTGGTGCAGGTGCTCAGACAACACCATCGCCGTGTGGTACTGCAGAAAACAGGGTGAGGTGGAGTTAATGACCCTGTGCCAGGAACCCTTGTACATCTGGAAATGTCTGGACTGCCAAGGAATTTTGCTGGTGGTGAAGTACCTGATAGAATCATTAAATGCCATGGTCGACGAGTTCAGCCATCGGAGCCTAGCAGATCATGAATGGCAGTTACACCCGGAGGTAGCGCATGGTTTCTTCTGTGAATGGGGAGAACATTGCCTCAGTCTATTCCTCACTGTCGAGAATGTGCAATGTCAATACTTCTGTGCATTGGAGTTTCCAAGGCATCTCTCCGAGACGTGTTCCTCCTCCAGTGGAACTCTGGACTCCTGTATTCCTTTCCGCCGAATCCACTCCTGCCCGGTGTTCTCAAGATCAGGAATGACAAGGCCCAAGTCATCCTAGTGGCTCAAGATTGGGCACAGAGAGTATGGTATCCAGAACCTTCAATCAGGCTGCCCCTCCAGACCGACCTGCTGTTGCAGCAACAGCGCAGGCTTCAGCAATCAGGCCTTCACAATCTCCACCTTCATGCTTGGAAATTGAGCGGGGACAGCTGAACACCTTCGACCTTCCTCCAGAGATGTCTGTGGTCATCTTGGCAGCCAGGCATCTGTTGATGAAAATTGTATACACCCATTGTTGGGACAAATTTGTGGTTTGGTGCAGCACATGCCAGATTGATCCTTCCAGGCTAAGTTATCTGACATTCTCTTGTTTCTGACTCTTGCCCGGCAAGGCATGTCTTTAGGCACGGTTATGGGTTATCTTTCAGCCCTTTTAGTCTTCTTACAGTTGCCAGATCAGCTCTCATTGTTAAAGTCACCGGTTGTGATGTGAGTTTTGAAAGAGGTTCAGCACATACTCCCCCTACTCCCCTTCTTCTTTTGTAATGCTCCAATGGGACCTTAATCTGATTGGCACTCAGTTCGAGCCGCTTCACAGGTGTCCTTATGTTTCCTTAATATTAAGACTGTGTTCCTCTTCACCTCAGCACAGTGTGTGAGTGAGCTTCAGGTTCTTTGTATCAATCCACCATATACTACTCTCTTACCAGACAAACTGGCTCTGAGGTCTCGGGCATCCTTCCTGCCAAAAGTTGTGACACCGTTCCATGCCAGTCAAACCATCACCCTGCTGGTGTTCTATGCTACATAACGCTCCTCTGAGGAGGAGAAATTCAAAAGAGCACTGAGCTTCTACTGCATTAGTACCTATTCAGATGGCGAGAACTTTTCAGGGGGATGTCTCTATCAGAAGAACAAGTTGCTTACCTTCAGTAATGCTCTTTCTGGTAGAACCTCTAGTCTCAGATTCCTCTACAACACACTCATCCTTCACGTTCTGTGACTGGACTCTATCCATTAATAAGATCCCAAGTCTAGGACTCTGCACACTGGTCTACCAATTTGCTATTGGGACTCTGCATCTGGGGGCATGGACAGTCTTGAAAGCAACTGACGTCTGTGCGTGTGAGTGGCAGCCTATATAGGCTGCGCACATTACTTAAAGAGCAGATCGGCATCTGTGGGAAGCTGCACAGTGCCACCTTCCAACATGCAGAGGTACAGTTGAAAAGTTCCCGGATCCAGTCTGATGCCTGGTGAATATTCAAAAGGTGAGGAATTTGCAGCTAGATAAAGTCTCTGCCAGAAAGAGCGTTCTTGAAGTTAAGTAAGGTGCTCTTCTGAGCAACTATTTCCATTTAACAAGGCTCTGGCAGGTGGTCTCATGTCCTCCTGGCCTAATCCCTGCCTTGTCCCTCCGGTCACTTGACCTGCAGCCAGGTGACCTAGACCTCCTGTTGATTTTTCTTACAGAGCATCCTTTGCCTGAAAGTTTGGTGGTGCCGGCATTGAAAAGTAAAGTCACTCCCAATACCTTTCTGACCTGCTGTGTGGATAGAGGCAAAACCTATTGATGCTTTCAGTAATAACATTTTCTCTTAGGCTAGTTTAGCCTTGCAATACTTGAATGCAGTGTGCCTTCTGGGCAGGCACTCCTGTGCTTTGTGGGACGTTGCCAGTGATCTATTGCTGGCCGTCCCACAGGCCTCACTTGCTCAAACAATTTGTAATGGGCAGGATATGGTAAAGTATGACTAGCACTTGGCGATCTTTTATAAACATCTAGCTCCAGGTATGGCGAAACCAAACCGGCCCTACCGTCCCATCCAAATGCGAAACCGACTTCAGTCAAATTTACACTTACCCTTAAACAATAAGTTCGAGGTCCTCACTGGACTAGAGAATAATGATTGATTGTGTGCTGTGAGGAACACAGGGGCCCATTACGATGACGGACGGAAGCCCATGCGTGCTGGTGGCGGAAAACCGTAATGTTTTCCGCCCCAGGTTTCGGTCATTGCGACCAACAAATCACAATGGACCTACAGAGGCCATTTTCCGCCCGCCGCTGTCTGTCAGGCTCTGCACGTTTTTTGCGTACGCAAGGGTGGCGGACGGAGCAAACAGAGCAGGACCGGCGTGCGGAAACACGTTCCGTCTGCCAACCAGATCACCATGTTGCAGACAGCCCTTCCCTCCGCCGCGTAAAAAACACCACGTTGCGGATGGCGGAAATACAACAACAGAGAGGAAGAGCTGAAACAGAAGCCATCTAAACCACCGGAGTCGCCATGGACCCTGCGCAGCAGGCCTTCCCGCTGCACAACCTGCTGCACCTCCGGCAGACAAGACGCCGCCTTGCCCAACAGCCTTGCCCAACAGCAGAGGTACGTACCAAACATCTCCACGCATGCAACCCGTGAACAACTACAACTCCCAGCAAGCGTGGCGGCACCATGCCAAATGCAAAGTGCGAGGCCCACCCAATCCCCATGAGTGACCCTCGGTGCCCCTGAAGGCAATTGGGGCCAATGCCGAGCCCCGCAGTTGCAGAGCGCGCACACTGCAATATCTAAATATGTATGCCGAAGGCTCCCATTGGCTGTTGTGCCACACCCTGGCGGCCCGAAATCTGCGACCGCAACACTGCAACATTCAATTGGGGCCAATGCGTGTCATCGCTGCGAATGCCAGCTACTGCGCATGCGAACACATACTGCATTTGCATTGGCACCCTGCGAATTACATCACACATCACAACTCATTTGCCTAAAGTGATTGGTGCACCCCATGTGCAATGTTGTGGGGCACGAGGCCCACATGCATATAAAGTAAGCACACAGACACCGTACATGTATAGGAGAACTGGCCCAGGGCACGTGCGTCCGGACCCGTTTGTCGGCAGGGTCACATGTCCAATGAAGCCTGTGCTGGGTGGCAAGCCAGCCCTCTGGGAGTGGCTGGTACATCAGAACAACTAGAACAGTGACCATCTGGTCACTACACTGAAGGTATGAGAGAGTGCGACATGTGAGTCAAGTCTTCACACACATGGTATGTCCAAGGAAAGGAGAGTGAAATTACATACATAGTCATGCCTCGTGGCCAGCATGGACTTAAATGAACGAAGAAGTCAAAAAGGACAAAGGTCTCTCGCACTGTACCAATGTTGTGTAATGAAACATCCAATATGTGAACCCCGCTTGAATATCCCTTGACATCTGACTGGCGTCTCTTGGCCAGGGGTCGTCTTGTGAAGGGTCAGTGACGTAGGCAGACAATCAGAGGTGTCCATTATCTGCTAATCAGACATACGTGTAATCCCTAGCACTCCCAACACACGTACTGGTGTGGCGTGCAGTGTGCCTTGCTGCCATTGACTGTAAATGTACCCACACACATCCTGAGTCAGTGCTACTCCAGACCAAACGCCCTCAAAAATCCTGCCCACCAGAATGGATGACATGTGATTACAACACCTTGTAATCCTCATTGGCTTTCGTGACATTCCCTGTAGACTGATGTACCTACATACTTGCATGATTGAATGTCTTAGTACAATGTGTGCGTGATGTAAAGTACTGTCACAGCCTACACTGATATCAGTAGTGCCATACAACAAATGAAATGCACATGAGAGAGTGGCTATGGAGAGATGAGGGGCGCTGGACGAGGGTGCCAGAGAGGGAATCTGAGGAGGAGGGCATGAGTGAGAGCATGAGAAGTGTCACATGCCTGATACTCCCACCTCAGGAAACCTCCTCCTCCCATCAGGAGGACCTGTTATGGAAAAAACACACTTCTTGAGAGTGATAACATCTAGAAAGAGAATTTGGAAGGAAAGAATGCGTCTCCCTGGCCCTTGTAAAACTGAGGAGAGATAAAGGAGGGCCCTGAAGCAGGCCTGGCAAGAGACACAAGTGACAAATCGGGCATGCAGTGGCCCACCCGAATGCCTCGTTGGACCACACAAATAAAGATTCCTGGAGCCGGCCCTGCTTGGGAGGCATCCCAAATGTTGATGGGAGCCATTGACGGTACACACATTGGCCCCGTACCACCACAGGCAAGTGAACCCATCTATAGGAACCCCAAACACTACCACTCCATCAACGTGCAAGTGGTATGACAGGCGGAGCAGATCATCTCACACGTGTGTGCAGAGTATCCGGGGTCGGCACATGACTGCTACATCTGGCGGACCAGCAACATCACCCCTGCTCCCAACTCACACATGCCCAGTGACGATGACAGTGGTGAGGAAGAAGGCCTTGACCAGCGTCAACAGATCATCGTCAACTACTTCCGTTGAGTGTGAATCAACAATGAGCGAATATGACTGTGTCTGTGTGCCTTGCTGTTGTGTCACAGACTTTGACAAATGTCCCTGAGCTTCCGTACATATACTGGACTATGCGCAAGATTTGAGAACTTGTGCATGCAGGGACTGAGCCCCCCTTCGCACCCCTACGCACAGGACACCATTGTCATACTGCCTCACTTGCTCTCCTACTCACTCTGAGGCATTCAAGCGCCTGTACACAAGCAGACAAGTTGAAGACAAGAAACGTTTCCAAATGTGAAGTTTTTACTACAGTGTCAAAGCATGCAACATACGTGCCACAACAGTTTTAAAAGGCATGAGTACCTAACCAGTAACCACAGTGACATATCCATTTAACATGAAGCAAGATGTCGCATCAATAATCCCTCTGGACGTAGAACCATGAGCATATCCCCCCACCCCTTGCAGGAAGGAGTTGCATGGGATGTCCTTGGTCTATGGGCTTTGTCAGCAGAACCCATTACTCAGCCTATATATGGTGAAATTTACACCACATTTGCTATGCCGCTCTCATCACTGGATGGATCACCCTCCAAGTGTGGGGCATCTAGCCCGCATTCCCATGTTACCTAAAGGGGATCCGTGTCCTCTTGCAGCTGTGAGACTTTGTGGAGTCGGAGTGCCATGGCCTGAACAGACCAGAATGACAACGGACAATGTTCTCTGACCATGGACAGAATGTTCAGACAGTACTCCATGACCGCGCAGAGAACAAGCTCTGCGGACACCTCTCATGTGACAGACATGTACTAAGGTACTTGCGGGGCACAAGTCCTAAACAAAAAGTGGGGGGACTGACCAAGTAAGACAAAATGCAAATGACCTCACAACGTCACGACGTAGCGCTATGAAAGAAGTAAAATAGTGCGACTAACATGATTTGTGCAAATACTGGAACAGACTAACCCATCTGACAATCTTACAGTGTCTGCATTGCTATACAGGGACAGAACTAAGGCAAAAGCATGCCTCCCTTAAGTACCTGTGAACAGAAGGAAAGCTGTGTGCCTATGTTTCCCTCTGTGGCATCTACATTCAAATGTAAGGTTCAAGGTGGCCCCCAGTCAGCATGTACAAACAAAAGGAGGCCGGATGGCCCCTTTTCTTCGGTCCGGCTGGAGGTGAAAAAAGGCTCACTCGCTGCCTACACGTTGCTGCTGTGAATGGAAAGCAGTCAACATGCAGGTGCTGCTGAACGTTTCCTGGTATCTGGAAAGTACACCGGGACAAGTTAAGCATAGTCCTGAGGGGACCAATGTCCTGGCAGGGGGGACGGCGTCCACCCCGTGCAAAGAGGGGGGGGACGCCGTGTACCCCCGACTCGAGCGCTGGGTACTTGCAAAACAACAACGCCATGTAATCTTCGTGCGCTACAGGCGCATAATGGAAGCCGGGCTCATGCCAGACGACAATGTCCACGACGGTCAGATGACAGCCTCCACTTGCTCAGGTCTGTGGTACCAAGCGAAACAGACCGCAGAGCTCAGCATAGCCCAAGCCAATGCAGACAGGGCTAAAGTCAGAGAGCTGGATGACAATTCTTGTCAGGAGGCGTGAAGAAAGGGAAACGATAATTGAATTAGTCACCAACAGTTCCTGCTGCTGTGAAGTAGTTATGAATCCAAGAAGGCACAGGCAGCTTCGAAGGCAATCAGTTCCAAAAGACGATCCAATTCATCTTCAGCGAAGAGGACCGCCATCCAATCCAGCAGTATGAAGGAACAGATGTGCTCCTCGCACCACGAGGATGAAAGGAGCATCCCATGGCACCCGGGGAGAGGTTCGATGTAGGCATTGCACAGGAGCCATTGCGCAAAAGCACAGGCGCAGCTGTCAGCCTGCCTGACACATTGAAAGGCATCCCATAAACGTGTCACACCGAAGCAGTCTTGCACGTGGACCAACAAAGGAGTCACCCACAGCTCATGATCCAGGTCAGCAAGGTATGTGTTGGAAAGGCAAACATCCATGGCCCACTCAAACAGACATCTTCTGCAGGAAAAGACAGGTTGCACGCAGGTGAAATAGGCATAGCGGAACGTTAGCCTATAACTGATGCCCAGCACAGCCAATGGGACACATCCAAAGAGAAGCTGCATGCGGTCATGGTACAGTTGCAACTGACCGGGCTCGGCCTGGACCACAGGACGGTCAGACATGGCGTGAGAGCAATCTCAGAACCAGCGCTCAGCTGTACAGCCAAAGTAATGATCTGAAACCGCTAAATGCAGTGTGCAAATTGGAGGAATGACACCCGGTGATACTCCCGGAAAAGCATGGAAGGAAGGGACAAGGCCAGTGCCCAGAAGTCTGATAAAAAGTGTGCAACGGCCTTCAGTATCAGACGCTATCAATAATTTGTGTGTCAGTTCACCGCGAAAATAGTGGGAGAGCCGTGTTCAGCAGTGACTGAATCGTGTGGGACGGTCAAGACACCTGGAATTCGAAGGCCTCCGGTCTGGTGTGGGAGCGACTACTTGTCTAAACAGAGGCCCATTGTGCATGCACACTTATTGAAGTATGCTTTCGCTGTGGGAATGTGAGGCCACAAATGACTATCCACAATCACCTATGGGGGAGTTAGCAGAACATTGCCACAAAAAGGACACGTTGTGCAACTGTTCCCATATACGTGATGCCTGGCCTGTGCACGCAGCTGTTGTGCTCATGCAGGAACAGCTAAGTACGTTTGGAGAATAGATTTGGCGTGGGTATGTTGTCAGGGACTGGTATTCATGTGGTGAAACATGCATAAATCGCACATGTCTTATGAAAGTCCATGTACAACAGTACTTGAGTGTGTGAATGCGACATTGTCACCATCGTCCACATGACAGGATGTGGTGTGATGCTGGCTCCTGTGGGCACACTGCTAAGGATTTCATTGGTCTGCGCTATGTGATCTGTGACGACTTCCGTCATGTCCATGTTATTAGGGGGATGGGAGCACACTGCTTCACCTCCCAGCACAGTTCATCCCTTAGCATTCTGGTAAATGCAGTTCAGTCATGATGCTTACTCGTCATGGGACTGAGGTGTTTCACCTGAGTTGGGCAGGGAGAGGTACAGAGACCCGAGTAGATTGTGGCAGCTTCCTCAGCAGACACCAATCACAATTTATCTTACCTCTACTGATGTGGGAGGATAACGTGACACACATGTGTCTAGGGAATTGATCCAGCGGGTTACTAGCAACGAGCATTCATACACCAGATACTCACTTGGGCCCATACATTCATACTACGCTAGCAATTTCCGCTGGTGGGTCAGTTGTACTCTTTATCAAAATCCCTGCTACCAATTACTTTTCTGATTGAAGAGTAATGACTTACCAATGGACCCCTGTTAATTGGGAAGTTTAAAATGAGTGACATTCATTACAATATATAATCCTGAAATAATCACTGAGTCAGGAAGTTTTAAAATGTTTATCTATAGATTTTGCAGAGTAAAGTACAGAACCACATGATACTTAATCGTATATCAAGGATGAAGCATAATAATCAATTTATCATTCTATGACGGTCCCTCAGAAAGGAGAAGTTAGAGACAGCAGCGCAACTAAGGTTTGCATTTATATTTACCTAAAAGTGCGAGAACCAAACCCCTTGGCCAAGGAGTTGGAAAGATAGGACCCAAGGAGGATGAAGAGCAAGGACCTCCTCCACATTCAGGACAGGACCGGTGACCTCTCTACCAACGACGCCTGTGTCGTTCCCCTCTCTGATACTCCGCTTCTCCTCGATTCTCCCGTGCCTTCCTTCTAATGGACTCCGCCGCCCCCTCCTCAGGACCTCTCTGGACAGCGATTCAGTCTGCAATCAGTCAGCTTGTCATGGATCTCGAACCTCTAACTCTAACTAATTAGCTAATACTAAATCTATTATACCTTTCTACGCCCATGTACCTCCCCTTAATGTTGCAAAAATATGGGCCCACTACTTCTGATTGGACGGGGTCAGGGGGTTGATCCTCACACCATATCAATTTAGTTTGATTTCTTTAAGCCCATTGTTTTAAAATACCGCCCATCACAATTAATACATTTGCTTTATTTCCCACCCGTCTCACGACAAGTTTAATACATTGTTCATATAAATTGTTTCTTTTCGGTAGGGACATCGTGGGTACAATGGTGTTGGCTATCAGGTCACAGCCTTGGACGACGTCCAGGTTGACTTCATCCTTTTCTCTCTGGGCAGCCACGCAGGGCGCATGCGCAGAACCATTGTCTCTCGAGTTTTTCAGTTCACCAACCCCAGGCCCAATTTTACGAACTAATAAAAAGTCAAAGAAGAAAATATTAAAATCACAAATAAATTGTTTCACTGTATACCCACTCTTTCTATTCTATTCCCATTTACTTATAAATTCTATCCCGCATTAATAGCGTTAGAATACCACAGTTTAATTGCAACATGTGAGCAAGCTGTAGCACGTGAAAATATAAAGCAGCCATTTTAATACACACTGCGCAGAAGCAAGAATTTCCCACCAAGCAAAGAAAGACGTCACACCACGTGATATGGTTGAGACATGCGCAATAGAGTTTCCCGCGCTTTAACGGCCATTTTAGAATAGACAAGCGTTATTTGTTAGTTTAAACACATATACAAGCTTCCTTTCTACTTGTATTCGTGTATGCAATTGTTAGTATGAACAATACAAAGTTTAATAAATTAATACTGTGAGAAGATTGCCTCCGAGCAAGTCTCATTTGTGAGTCCTTGCTCCATCAATCCCCTCTCTGATGGCGTTTCTGAGCCATCAAATACTACCCACAACCAGATGCCAACTTTTAGCATAAAATTGTTTCAGTTTCATTTGTACACTTTCTATTTTTCACATCCCCTTTCAGTTTCTTGTATAATTCACTTCTCAAATCTTCTAGTTCAATTTCGTCAAACTTTTGTTTCTTTCCTTTTCCTGTCACATTATACGATTCATTCTTTCTACAACATTTGCACCATATTATTATTGACAATCCTATTATTGCTATCCCTGCTAAGGGTACTAATATTTGACCTATAAGTCCTTTCCCTACATTAGCAAACCAGGTACCAATTGACGCAATACTATTTGTCAATCTTTCCCATACACTATCAACTTCCAGTGGTTTTAGTTCCTTCTCAAGTTTTGTTATATTCTGTATATATGTTCCAATTTCTGCACTTTTATCAGGTATATAAGTGCAACAGTGCTTTGTCTTCAATAATTTACAGACTCCGCCCTCTTTGGCCAATATAATGTCAAGAGCAAGTCGATTTTGCATAACCATAGATCTAATCGCAACCATCTCCGCATTAATCATTAGAAATCCTCCAGCAGTGTCTGTTGATAAACGATCAACCACCGTAGATAATTTACATATTTTCCTTGAGTTCAGAATTATTCCCACTGAAGGTATCAATGCACCAAATATATCACCTACAATTTCTGAAAAACTAGCTCTTTTACTACGTGTTAATTCACTATTGTTTTCATTGCTCCCAGTGTTTCTTTTTACGTGGTATATCTTTGGAAATACTATTCCAAAGTAACAACTTCCATACCACCGTGCAGGAAGCCTAAAGTAAGCCTTATTCCCACACACATAATAGATTCCAGGAAAAACTGAATCTGTTCCTCCTTTGAGTCCCCAACCTCCAAGAATTAAGAAATTGTGTTCACATTCACTGGTACCGATGAAAACATTGTTATAATCAGTCTTTAACCTATGTAGACAAATTTTCCCTGTCTTTACAAAATCCAGAGACATAGCAGCTTGAGCCTTGCCAGGTGTGTAACTACCCTCTTTCTCAGCCCAAGGTGGCAAATGAGCCTTATGCTCAGAAGCTTTCTTTTGGAAATCTTGTCTTCTATCTTCCACTAAATTCAAAAATATCTTTTCTTCTTCATGTAACGAACAAGTTAGATTGCTTCTATGTGCATGTGTTGTATCTATCGATTTCATTGTTAAGAAAAATTCTCCCATAAATTGTGCATCTTTACTGCTAAGCAGTGGATTCATATTCTTTCGAATAGGAACCTCAGAAAATATCACATCTATATTTGAATAATAATACTGAAGTCTCCCTGTCTTATAAAATAAACTGGTCAAAACACTACATGATATGCCATAGGTTAATGGCAAGTGATGATATGTTAACCCTTCTGCTACTGATTCTGGTAACTTCATACAAACATAACAATTACTAACTTCCATGGTGTCTGCATATTGAAACAATAATTTTGTAAAAACATTCAAACTAGTGTCGTTATCTGTTACTTCATGATGAAATTCTGATTCATCGTTTGCCTCTAATTTTACTCTATCACTTTTCAAGTTATCTATCCTTCCCTTCGTTTTGTTGTTAATCTTTTTATCCGTAATCAGAAGGTAGGGAGTTGCTACGATCAGAACTAACCATACTACAAGCACCATTACTAGACTGCATATGCATATTGCACAGCATCTTTTACAACATTTCTGTTTTGATCTCCCAGTAACTCTATCGTCGGACATTTTGACAAGGAAGATTGCTCTTCTTATCTATTTTCAATTCTTCTTGTTTTATCAGGGTGGTCTTATTTCTTTTTCATAGGTCAGTTCTGCACTTGTCCCTTCGTCACCACTTTCACTTGATTCTGAGCTCTCGTAATCTTCGAGGATAATATAAGTCCAATCAGGACCTTTAAATTTGTTGTTCACAAGTTTCAGTCTTTTGCTTCTTCGTTTTTCAGTTTTACTTTCTTGTCCCGTTTGGCTTGTCACTTCGTTTACTTGTTCTGGATCTTCACTTCTTGTTGTTATATGGTATTTTACTCTTTTAATGACACTAGGCCAATGATCACCTTTTCTGGTTTTCTTTGTTTGCACTGTCTCTTTACCTTTTATTTCTTCTTCAGAAATTCTTTTATTTTCAGGTTGTGGCACAGTTTCGTTTTCTTCAATTTCAGTTTCTTCTGCTACTTGTTCCTTTTCAGGTCTTATTGGTTTCTCTTCAGCTGCTCCACTGTGAGTCTCTAGTAACTGATCTTGTTCTTGATTTATGTTTTCATGTTCGAGATTCTCGGGTTCTTTTTCCTGAATGTATTTTTCTGGATCTAACTGGTTCTGATCAGGGCTTATTGCACTTTGTACTTCTGCAGCCTGATCGCGTTCTTCTAAACCTATCTGTCCCTGCTCAAATGTTGTTGGTTCGTTGTTGATTTGAGCCTGTTTTCCTCTCCCTATCTGATCCTGCTCAGGTTCTTTTATTGTTTCTTCTTCTTCCTGAGCTGCTTCTTCTTCACCTATCTGATTTTCTTCAATTTCTTCTAAATGGGCATGACTCCTTGTTCTGTGGTAAACTTCAGGAATTTCCACCACCGGTATCCAGTCCTGACTTCTGCTCGGTTGTTCTTCTTCAGCTTCCCTCGAATCTTGTTCCTGAGATTCTTCAGCTGGGCAACCTTCAGCTTCCTCAGTGATCGATGCTTCCTGAGGATTTTCTTCTTCAGGGTCTGGTACTCTTTTGGTGTGGCTTACATGAATCCAATTAGGAAAGCCTGCACACTTTACTGCTGTATTCGTAACTAGTATGACTTGACGAGGTTCATCCCACCTGGATGATAGACACGTTTCTCTCGTGTGGTTCTTCACAACCACCCAGTCTCCGGGATTCAGATCATGCTCTTGTTCAGGCTGCCTGGAAACTGCGTCTTCCCCAACCTGGTGAGAGACAGAACGCACTAGGTCAGCCAATCCTTTGCAATAATCCAGAACCATATCATCAGTTATATTCAGCAATTTATTTGTAGGAACATGTGCTTGTCTCATTGCTCTTCCCATGATTATCTCGTGCGGACTCAATCCGGTATTTCTATCAGGAATGCTTCTGAGTCCCATCAAGACAAGTGGCAATGCATCCGGCCAATCTAGCGATGTCGATGCACACATTTTTGCCAGTCTGGATTTTATTGTGCCATTCATTTGTTCAACCACTCCGGAAGCCTCTGGACGATATGCACAGTGCAATTTTTGCTCAATTTGGAATGCTTCACAGATTATTCTAATCACATCACTGTTGAAGTGCCTTCCTCTATCTGATTCCAAAGTTACTGGGAAACCAAACCTAGGAATGAGTTCTCGTAGCAACAACTTTGCGACTGTAATACTGTCATTTCTCCTGGTAGGGTAAGCCTCCACCCACTTTGAAAACAGACATACTATGACAAGTACGTATTTCAGTCCTCTGCATGGTGGTAACTGGATAAAATCAAGCTGTAATCTCACAAATGGACCCTCTGCCTTTCCAATTTTCCCAAACCCAATTATTGTTTTTCTTCCTGGGTTATGCATTTGGCAAGTTAAACATCTCTGGCAAAGCCTCTCTGCTACGGCCCTAAACCTTGGATTGTACCAATTTTGTCTGAAGAGCCTAATCATTGCATCTCTCCCTACATGTGTGTCTCCATGATACATTCTGGCCATTTGTGAAAGCAGACAGTCGGGCATGACTGGTCTGCCATCGGCATAGATCCATACATCGTCGTCTGCCCTTTGGGAACATCCCATTTTAATCCATGCATTCCTTTCACTCTCATCAGCATCATCCTGTAATCGTTTTACATCATTCCATGTTTCAGGAGGTGCATACAGCATAAGTTGGCAGCTGATTCCCATTCTTTCAACCCTTTTATTAACTGACAATCTGTTTTTAGCACAGTGTTGAGCCACCAAATCTCCATATCTGTTACCGACTACCACCCAGTCATCTCCTGACTGGTGTGCGGCACATTTCACCACAGCCAATTCTTTTGGTGATTGTATTGCCTCCAGCAGTTCCTTTACGAACTGTCCATTTTTAATGGGGGATCCTGAAGATGTCATGAAATCCCTCTGCATCCAAAGTTGGCCAAAATCATGCACAACCCCATAACCATATTGGCTATCTGTAAATATAGTTACTTTTTGATTCCTCCCAATTTTGCAGGCTTTTATTAACGAAATCAATTCAGCTACTTGTGCAGATTTTACTCCTGGTAAATAGGATGCTTCGACTATTCCAGTTAATTCACATACTGCAGTCAGTTTACCATCTTCATGCCTTTGGCACGAACCATCAACAAACAGCTCCCTGTCTGGCTCCCTGAGGGGTAGTTCCTGGATGTCAGGACGTGGTTTCGTGCACAATTCTGTGACTTGTAAACAATCATGTTCCTCTTCATCATCTTTAACTTCCTCATGATATGGGTCTGGTAGTAAGGTAGCAGGATTTACTATTGTGCACCTTACAATGGTCACATTTTCAGCAACTAATATTATTCTTTCATATTTAGTCAGCCGACTAGGAGTAAGATGCTGAGTTCGGGTTCTTGTCAACAGAATCACAACTGAATGTGGGACAAACACATTGACAGGGTGTCCCATTACAATTGATTCACTTTGTTCAATGCTCAAACATGTAGCCGCTACTGCTTTTAGACAGCCAGGCAATGCGGCTGCCACTGGGTCCAATGTAGCAGAAAAATATGCTATAGGACGTCTGTCCAAACCATGTCTCTGGGTTAGGACTGAAAGTGCACAATTTTCTCTCTCATGACAGAATAATGCGAATTTTCTTTTATAATCAGGCATGCCTAGGGCAGGTGCTGTACACAAAGCATTTCTCAATTTTACAAAAGCTCCTACGCTCTCATCATCCCATTCGACTGGGTCCTTTGCCTTCTTTTTCGTCATTTGAATCAATGGCTTTGCTAGCAGAGAGAACCCTAGTATCCATTGTCGACAATAACCCACTAATCCAAGGAACATTCTCACCTCTCGTTGGGAGACAGGCATTTGCATTTTCTTGATTAATTTTACTCTTTCAGAGGTTATTCTTCTTTTTCCCCTCTCAATCTGGTGTCCTAGATACTTAACTGCTGTTGTACAGAACTGCAATTTTTCAGGTGAAACTTTATGCCCTTCTTCAGCTAAATGATTTAATAATGCAATGGAGTCAACAACACAGTCCTCTCTGGTGTTAGATACCACCAGTAAGTCGTCTATATACTGCACTAAGACTGAACTTCCTGGCATCACTAGTTTCTCTAGGCACTTTTTCAATATCTGATTGAAGATGGAAGGACTTTCCGTGTACCCCTGAGGAACGATTCCATACATAGACTTTGTTTTCAAATTTGAATGAAAAAAGATACTGGCTATCCGGTTGCAAGGGTATTCAAAAGAATGCTTGACATAAGTCAATCACAGTAAACCATCCTGCACTCCAAGGAATCTGGTATAGGATTACTGCAGGATTCGGCACTATAGGACAACAAGGTTCAACAATCTTATTTATTTTGCGTAAATCTTGAACAATCCTATACTTTCCACTAGGTTTCTTTAAACCCATGATTGGTGAGTTACAAGGGCTACTCATTACTTCTTTTAGTATGTCTTGTTTTACCATTCGGTTAATTTCTTCAATAACTCCTGCCTTTACTTCTGCACTCATTTTGTACTGCCTGGTATTTGGGAAAACTGCACCCTCCTTTATAGTAATTTTAACCGGGTCTATTTTGGCCATAAGTCCTACTTCCTTTCCTGTAAAATCCCATACCATGGAATTCATTGTAGTTTTTAGTTCTTCTGGTAACTCATCTTTTGTTATCAAAGAAAACATCTCATCTACTTCTGTACCTTGCTTTGCAATCATAAATTTATATACATGGTCTTCATCTGGGGTCTGAACTGCCACACCATCCGGCGTGCAGAAAATTGTGCAGTTCATTTTACACAACAAATCTCGGCCCAATAAATCTACTGGACTGGAATCACATACTACAAATTGATGCATTTCTCTAAAGTTTCCAATTTTTACTTCCATTGGTTCAGTAAGAGGAGTTCTAATCTTTCGATTAGCTATACCAACAACTTGGATAGCTTCTCCAGAGAGAGGAAGGTCTGGGATGTCTGCTGTTCTCACAGTAGAACGGGTAGCACCAGTGTCCAAAAGGAAAGTAATATCATTACCTTTCACATTCCCTTCGACATATGGACCTGACTGATCTACTGGTAAGGATGCGCCAAGTACGCACTCCTTCTCCCCCTCTCCTAGGCACCGTCATTGACTATATGAACAGAAGTCGCCCTGTAAAAGAAATTGTGAGGTTACATAATCATTCTTACCACTGCCTCCTTGATATCCGAAGTCTGTACCGTGCTTTGCTCTGCTTACATTACCCTGTATAGGTGCAGGTGGCAACTGACTGAGGATTTACACCCTGCTGTGAGTCATTCTGCGTCTGTGGATTTAAATTTTGATTTGGGCCATTATTATTCCGAATCTTTTTACATTCATCCTTCCAATGCCCCAATTTTCCGCATCCATGACAAGGAAATTTCTTTTTAGCCTCTTCTCTGCTCATTCGTCCTTTCATTTTTCCACCATTCCCAGTGTCACCATTCGTTCCATAATCTTTCCCCTGATTATCACTTGGATTATCCAAATTGATTCCCTGTTTCTCGGCCATTTTTACCTGAGCCCACATCACTTTCTCTTGCAATTTCTTGTGTCTAACCTCAATGTCATCTCCACAATATTTCGCATATTTCAAGATCTCGTCGATCGGTTTCCCTTGCCAGCACAACATGTGCTGCTTAATCATCTGACAAATCTCTGGTTTTAGTCCATAAACAAATCGGTAAACAAACTGACTCATGTTTTTATCTCCAATATCCTCAAATCCACTATACTGTTTGAATACCTGCAATAAATGTTCGTAATACGCATGTACCGATTCACTGGCTTCTTGGGTAGTTCTGTCTATTTTCACCCAATCTGTTTCTTTTGGTGGTATTTTCCCTTTCAGGTAAGTTATTACCTGCTGATACTTTTTCATGACATCACTTGACGGGGCACCTGTCTTTGGATCTCTAGGATACTCTTCACTTGGCCAATCGACTGTGATTTTACAATCTGTCCTCAAATCGGCAGGTACCACTATGTCGAACAAACCATCCAAGTCCTTCAACAATACCTTTGACACCTTCACAAACCTCTCAACCTGCTTGTACCATTCAATTGGCTTTTCTCTCAACTTTGGAAAATCATTTGTAAATGACAAAATATCCTGTCTGCTCCATGGGACATGTACATATCCCCCTCCTGGAACTTCTCGCATCGGGTACATTTGATCTGCTTTCCCTGTTTCCTTCATTAAATATTCAGAAGTTGTTCTACTGTATCGTGCCTCTTCCTTTTTCTTTGTCAATCTAACTCTCCATTTATCTAGATCTCCCCATTTTTGCAAAACTGACATCAATTCTTTTACTTGTAGTTTCCTTCCAGAGGCATTCATGTTTTCTAAATCTTTGTCAGAAAAATCTGCTCTATAGGGCTTCTGTAACACTTTTGACTTCCCTATTTCAATTCCCATTTGCAAAGCCAAATCTGATAATTTTTCATGAAATATTTTTACATTTCTAGTGATGCTTCTGCACATGAACAATAGTTCTTCTTCATCGTAAGTATTTAGGCGATCTACCCCTACATTTCCTGCTATCATTTCTTCTAACTCAACCTTAAATTTATAAATGTCCATGATCTTTGGGGGCGAACTCTGTCTGTCTGATCCTTGTGCCCACCTTTCTAAGTCTTCTGGTGTAACTACTGTGGCACTTTTGGTTCCTGATGAGGTTACTATGTTTACATCTTTTGAGCAACCAGGTGTAGCTCTTCTGGGGGTACTATTTGCAGATTCTCGAATGGGCAAGTCCATTAATGAGATCATTGATTCACAATCACTAAAGTGATCATCAACCATTACTACTGCTTCAGGTTTAGGAACATTCATAGGTGTAGGCATAACTAGAGGTTTTGGATAATTTATTTTGTCACCATATAAGGGAACCACTGGACCAATTGTTACAGGTATGGTTAGTGAATCAGGATGAACACTCAATTGTGTTACTTTCTGTATTAATTCTGCTCGTTTTTTATCTATGGCTTCCTTTTCTTTATCATGAAGTACCCTACTAACTGGGGAATCATGCAATACTTGTGGTACCAATGGTGTCCTTAATAGTGGTGCACTTGGGGTGCATCCACTTGTCCCTTCCTGATATGGTGGCGGGTTCTTTAACATTTCTTCCATAAATTCATCTTCGGAATCTCCAAATCTAGTCAAGTGTTTTGTCTTTTCTGTACATTTGCTCCCTAACGATTCTTCTGCCATTAATATCGGATACAGACCCTCTGTAAGCATTGCTCTTCTCCACTTTTTCATCTGACCGTCCCTTGACTCATTTTGGTGCCTAGGGAAAAATCCCCGATAACCCCTATTACTTCTGGATCGGTCCCGCTCAAATGCCTCAGTTTCCCACTCCTCTAAGGCTTCGTATTGGGTTAGTCTAGGTCTGGGTTCTAAATCATTCATCCTCAATCTTAAATTTTGAAGAATTCTCCCATTGAAAGTACCATTCTAGGGAAATGCTAATATTCCATCATTTTTGGTATATTCCATCCAATTTTCTATCCATACGCAAGTATGATAACCTCTCTCCATCATCATGAATGAGGCAGGCGTTTTAGCTGGTGTAATGATAATTCCTTCTCTAGTTTTGATTGGTTTATCCTTTTAAAAAAAATAATTTTTAATCTGTTGTAGAAATGACATTTTCCTCTTCTCTCCGTACATTTTTGGCAAATCTCGGTGTATAAAATTATATTCTGCAAAACCTAGGAATCTCCTATCCGGACGAATTCCTATTAAAGTTGGATCACGTCTTAACATACAATCGCCACTATCCACTAGGATTTCGACTTCTATGGTAACAACCAATCAGATTTCAGCTATCTTTTGTATCTGAACCAATCCTAGCGCTGCCTTTCTTGTGACGTTTGTCTGCCAAACCCTCCTTTACAATCTGCGCTTCTCTGTCCCTCGCTGTTTCGACCAATCCCAGCGCGGTACCTGTGACGTCAGTACTGCTCCCGACTACTGACCCCTCCTTTGCAAGAGTCTTTCCACGCCCGCTGTTTCAACCAATCCTAGCGCGGCGTTTTGTGACGTCAGCTTCCTCTCCGGCAGCTGACCCTCCCTTTACAAAATCGTACGCAAAACTTTATTTTCTCTACGCCTTTAACTAAAATTCAGTAACAACATAAAACATTTGCTATCGTGCCAGTTTCTCTAAATTGAAAAAGATAGTTTTGTTCACACTTAGTAAAACCTTTCCGTTTACTAAACATACACTACGAGTAAAAACCCTTCCGTTTACTCTTCACGCAAGCTTCAGAAGTACCTGTTACTTCTTCAATGTTACCCTTTCTAGGTGATATAACATAAAAAAATGTACCAGCATATTCCTTTTGCTATTACTCACACGTATAGAGTCCCTAACGAGTACTGATAGCCCTGCCTAACTTTTCAGTACTATTTCTGCCTGACAGATAACCTCACTGCAGTATGGCTTCCATTTACCATCCGCTATTCAACTTTTCCCTGGGGAATTCTGAACAACATAAAACAAACTTTGAACACACGGATGTTAGTTCATAAAAATACAATTCTCATTACCCAATTAACAAAGTACAACCAAAACCATCCTCTGCTAGCCAGAAAACTGATCCAGCGGGTTACTAGCAACGAGCATTCATACACCAGATACTCACTTGGGCCCATACATTCATACTACGCTAGCAATTTCCGCTGGTGGGTCAGTTGTACTCTTTATCAAAATCCCTGCTACCAATTACTTTTCTGATTGAAGAGTAATGACTTACCAATGGACCCCCTGTTAATTGGGAAGTTTAAAATGAGTGACATTCATTACAATATATAATCCTGAAATAATCACTGAGTCAGGAAGTTTTAAAATGTTTATCTATAGATTTTGCAGAGTAAAGTACAGAACCACATGATGCTTAATCGTATATCAAGGATGAAGCATAATAATCAATTTATCATTCTATGACGGTCCCTCAGAAAGGAGAAGATAGAGACAGCAGCGCAACTAAGGTTTGCATTTATATTTACCTAAAAGTGCGAGAACCAAACCCCTTGGCCAAGGAGTTGGAAAGATAGGACCCAAGGAGGATGAAGAGCAAGGACCTCCTCCAGATTCAGGACAGGACCGGTGACCTCTCTACCAACGACGCCTGCGTCGTTCCCCTCTCTGATACTCCGATTCTCCCGTGCCTTCCTTCTAATGAACTCCGCCGCCCCCTCCTCAGGACCTCTCTGGACAGCGATTCAGTCTGCAATCAGTCAGCTTGTCATGGATCTCGAACCTCTAACTCTAACTAATTAGCTAATACTATATCTATTATACCTTTCTACGCCCATGTACCTCCCCTTAATGTTGCAAAAATATGGGCCCACTACTTCTGATTGGACGGGGACAGGGGGTTATCCTCACACCATATCAATCTAGTTTGATTTCTTTAAGCCCATTGTTTTAAAATACCGCCCATCACAATTAATACATTTGCTTTATTTCCCACCCGTCTCACGACAAGTTTAATACATTGTTCATATAAATTGTTTCTTTTCGGTAGGGACATCGTGGGTACAATGGTGTTGGCCATCAGGTCACGGCCTTGGAACACGTCCAGGTTGACTTCATCCTTTTCTCTCTGGGCAGCCACGCAGGGCGCATGCGCAGAACCATTGTCTCTCGAGTTTTTCAGTTCACCAACCCCAGACCCAATTTTACGAACTAATAAAAAGTCAAAGAAGAAAATATTAAAATCACAAATAAATTGTTTTACTGTATACCCACTCTTTCTATTCTATTCCCATTTACTTATAAATTCTATCCCGCATTAATAGCGTTAGAATACCACAGTTTAATTGCAACATGTGAGCAAGCTGTAGCACGTGAAAATATAAAGCAGCCATTTTAATACACACTGCGCAGAAGCAAGAATTTCCCACCAAGCAAAGAAAGACGTCACACCACGTGATATGGTTGAGACATGCGCAATAGAGTTTCCCGCGCTTTAGCGGCCATTTTAGAATAGACAAGCGTTATTTGTTAGTTTAAACACATATGCAAGCTTCCTTTCTACTTGTATTCGTGTATGCAATTGTTAGTATGAACAATACAAAGTTTAATAAATTAATACTGTGAGAAGATTGCCTCCGAGCAAGTCTCATTTGTGAGTCCTTGCTCCGTCAGAATCACAGCACTGACCTGCACCAACCTTGGTGACACACGACTACGGTGACACTAGTAAGCATTTCAGCTGACCTGCATTGACCAGGATGCTAAGGGGTGTACTGTGTTGGGAGGTGTAGTCATGTGCTCCAGTCCCCCTACTGTCCATGTTGATGGTGTTGGCCGGTGTTCCCTGGAAGGCATATTGTACAGTGTTGCCTAGTGGTGTGCTTTTGCGGTTATTCCATAATATGTCTACGCACTGTTATTTCCTTGTATCTTTCAAGCTCCCTCCACTCTCTCATTGGATTTTCGCTTTTACATATTTGGATACATTGCAATGTGGGTTAACATGCTACTTACTGTAATGAAAATGCTCTTGACACCAAGGCATACTGTTGTGAGTTGTGTTCCTTGGCCAATGTGTGACAGGTGAGAGGTGAATTTGAAAGTGATGGTACACGGATCGTTAGTGTAGGACACACAATGGTAGAGTCCAAATGTAAAACCGAACACTCCCATCCTTGTGGCAATGTGGGTTCTGATTTACAACAAAGTAAATGTTCGGTGTTACAGTGGTGACATCAGCGGTTGCTCCGAATACTGGTATGGCACGGTGCTGTGCCACGTGTTTGTCCCGGGGTCTTTTTGGGACGCCCCCTCAGCCGTTTGCCAGGGGGGGGAACCTGCTGCATGCTCAGAGGTGTCTGAGGATTCGCTGTGGTGTGACTCACCCCTCCCTGTGTCCGCTGCTGCGGTGGTGTGACTGACATCCGGCTGGCCAGGGGGGGCGGTGGCCAGCTATTTGTGCTGCATGCATGTCCCTCAGGACAGCCACAGGCTGGCCCATGTACTCTGCAATTTGTCCCAGACGAGTGTCCATGGACCTCTGCAGCAGGCTCTGTTCCCGCAGTACTTCAAGGCCCTGGCCCATCTGTCCCTGGTTCTGCTGGTATGCACCAAGGACAGTTAGCATGGTGTCCTGTCTCTCTGTCTCGGCTTGTGGTGTGCAAAGGATGCTGGTCCAGGAAGGGGTTGGTTTTATACTGTGGTATGTGGGTGTGTCCACATGGGTGATGACCTCCAGATGTCTCTCCCATGCTGCGTATGGCTTTCCTTACCAGGAGCAAGTTGGGGTGTATCATTGTGGCGTGTGTGTTGTGATTGAGGGCGGCAGGGAGTACAGGCACACTTCGGGCGTTGTTGTGCAGTTGGTTCCGTCCGCCATTCATTTGGCCTATGTGCGTGCACGGAGGTCGGACGCAGTGCTCGGTCCGCCAGCTCCGCATTCTCATCGTAATTCGCCGTGCGGTCATGCCGTGGCAGGAGTGGCCTTTTCAAGCCGTTGAACAGCTTTCCCCGTCCGCCGCGGTCGGATTTGCAGCTTTTCCGACCGTGGTGGACGGTCTGTTGTGACATCCGTCCGCCGCGGTCTGATTTTGCGTGCATTGCATCGTAATTTGACCGAAGGAAATGCCGCGGGTGCTGCGGGCGGATTTTTCATGACACCATGGCGGTCGGACGGCTTTTTCGTACGCCATCGTAATTGGGCCCACAGTTAGTCAATTTAGTTTCTGAACCAAATCTAAAGAACCCAAATATCTCTTATTGCCAAGGTATGCAGATTATGTCATGGAATATTGTGGGAATCCACCAGAAACTTGATGAGGACTGGCTGACTTTTTTAGCTAATTTTGATATTGTGTGTTGCCAGGAAACATGGGCTCTGAATCCGATTGCTTTAAATGGTTTTAAATCATATTGCTGCGTAGCTACGCCATCAGCAGCAGGAAGAGGAAAGGGGAGTTTAGCCTTGTTTGTGGCATGTTCCATTAAGAATTTGAGTGTGAAAATATTGGCATCAAGGCCATGTTACCAAGTCATAAATCTTAAATTGCCTAAGGGGAAAATATTCTTTTAATACATTTTTATTTCATTTTTTTTTCAGCACGCCCAGTTGGTATAATCCATGAGATGGGGGAAGTAGTTTCAGATATTGCTTCTTCCAAGAGGAATTCTATTTCGATAATATGGGCAGGTGATTTAACATTGCTAAATGCCCGTGTAGTGGGAATCGCATATGTGGATATTCCAGTAATCAAGGGGATGATACGACTCTTTTTATACCTTCACTTTATGGTGAAGCTTTAAACCAGCTTGTATTAACACATAGGGGCCAATTACGATGCCGTCCGGAAAGGCTCCGAACGGGATTCGGATTCGGTGAATCCGATTCGGAACCTATGTTTCCGAACTAATGGAACACATTTCTGAACGACCGATTACGATGCAAGGAAACCGTTTGGGCTGTCTGAATTGGTCCTGAATGGCATTCGGACAGCCCGAGTCGTTCGGAGCCGAATCGTATAGCTCTATGGACACAGTTTCCGAACGAGTGATTACGATGACCGATTCGGACAGCCGTTCCAAATCGGGTTGTCTGACAAGAAACGGTTGTCGGAATCTGACTTTGAGGGCCCGTAGCAGGCCCCTCTTCACCCGTAGGCCTCCGGATGGGGCCCGTGGGGGTACCCATGGGACCCCTCTTTACAACCATGCACAGTGTGGCAGTCACCATGGGGTGCCCGCCACAGGGTGCAAGGTTTTCCCCGACCACCCCTTTTTTCAAAGGGAGCCTGTGTTCTCGTTCGGAACACAGGCTATCATTGAAGTCAATGCGAGTCCGACCGAACGATGTTCGGAAGCATTGTGATCGGTCGGATGGACTCCCAGAACCCGATTCGGTCGGAAACTATTCCGAAACCGATTTGGTCGGAAGAGTTTCCGAACGACATCCTAATCGGCCCCATAATCTCACATTTGCTTCAGATTTGCCGGGAAATAGTGCAATAAATGTGCCCACTTTTATAGGTAAAGGCAAGGGTAGTATAATAGATTTCATTCTTCTATCACAGAATCTTGTTCAAACTTTGATGAGTTATGATGTGCTTACACTTCCCCACAGTGATCATAACCCTATTACACTGAGTTTTGTATACCCATTTCTCGAGTGTCTTCCTGTCTGATTGAGTCCAAGATCAGTTACACAGTAAACAAGGGGGTATGTTTAACTTGGGCCACTATTGACTCATCAAATATTTTCATTGAATTGGTTAAGAAAGCCTCCAGCAATATTTTTTGCTGCCTCTCATTAAAGGCAGAGCATTCTGAAATCCTCTACAGTTTTGTGGGGTTATGTGGGGTCATATCTAGGGGCCTATTTTCAAATAAATTACCAAATGAACAAGCCGCTCATACATGGTTTAGCTCTGAATATACCACAGCTCTAAAAGCCCTAAAGTTGGCCACCAATAAAATACCTCGTGACATAGCTGATGTCAGGGAAGCAAGAAACATCTATAAGCAGGCCATTGAGAACAGGAAATAGAAGATTCAAAGGAGGATCTAAATCGCCCCTTTTTTTCGGAATGCTCGCATGGCAGTATTGAGTGCTCTGTTAACGAACAATAATGGATTAGCCATTTTTCCCTGATTTTTTATCAAGATAAGGTGGAAGGAAGGGGACAATTGTTAAATAGGTCTGACTTCCCTGCCCCACAAGAAAATTGGGTGACAAATTGTATAGATCTTAAATCTGTAACCAAAGCAATAAAAGGGTGCTGTGAGTGGGAAAGCTCCAGGCCCGGATGGGGTACCCATTGATCTGTTTAATTTCAGTGAGGAGTTTTGGGCACACCTTGTCACTAATGTACTGAAGACAGCAGTGAGAGAGAGAGGTGATTGATTCCTGGAGAAAAGCCATCATAGTGTGCATTTATAACAAGCATTGGCATAGCCAATAGGTCTCGCCTTTGGAACCTTATAAGTGTTTAGCCATGCAACAGTTGATGTTGTTGCACAAAGGATATTGTGCTGGATAACTAAACACTTATAAGGTCCCAAAGGCGAGACCTATTGGCTATGCCAATGCTTGTTATTTGGAGAGAGTGGATGTATGAACAGAGACACATCTGCAGCACTGCCTAGAGGACTTAGACATTTTTTTTTACAGATGAGACCAGAGAAGCAGGTAGCATCACTGTGTAGAGGACTTAGAATGTGGAATTACCGATGAGACCAAAGAAGCAGCTAGCAGAGCTGCCTAGAGGACTAAGAATGAGGGATTGCCACTGGTAACAGAGATAGAGCTGCAGCCCTGCCTAGAGGACTTAGAATGTGGAATTACCAACAGAACCAGAGTAGCAGCTAGCAGCACTGCTTAGAGGACTTAGAATGAGGATTTACCACTGGGGCGAGAGAAACAGCTAGCAGCACTGAATGAGGAATTACCACTGTGACCAGAGACACAGCTGCAGCACTGCCTAGATGACTTAGAATGAGGAATTACTGACCGGACCAGAGTAGCAGCTATCTATCAGCACTGCCTAGAGGACCTCGAATGACGAACTACCAACGGAAACAGAGTAGCAGCTTGCAGCAATGCCTAGAAGACTAGGAATGATGAATTACGACTGGAACCAGAGAAGCAGCTAGCAGCACTGGCTAGAGGACTAAGAATGAGGAATTACCACTAAGAACAGACGCTGCTGCAGCACTGCCTAGAGGACTAAGAATGTGGAATTACGAATGGGAACAGAGACATAGTCGCAGCACTGCCTAGAGGACTAACAATGAGGAATTACCGACGGGACCAGAGTAGCAGCTAACAAAACTGCCTAGAGTGCTTAGAATGAGAAATTACCTACAGGACCAGAGAAGCAGCTAGCAGCATGGTCTAGAGGGCTTAGAATGAGGAATTACCGACGGGACCTGAGACGCAGTTAGCAGCTTGCCTAAAGGACTAAGAGTGAAGAATTACCACTGTGATCAAAAACACAGTTGCAGCACTGCCTAGATGACTTAGAATGAGGAATTACTGACGGGCCAGAGTAGAAGCTAGTAGCATTGCCTAGAGGACTTATAAATGAGGAATTACCATTGGGACCAAGTAAGCAGCTGCAGCTTTGCTAGAGGACTTAGAATGAGGAATTACCTCTGGGACCAGAGGAGCAGCTGAAACAGTGTGTAGAGGACTAAGAATGAGGAATTACCACTGGACTAGAGAAGCAGCTAGCAGCATTGATTAGATGACTAAGAATAAGTAATTATCACTGGGAACAGAGACACAGCTGCAAAACTGCCTAGATGATTTTGAATGGGGAATTACCACTTGGAAAAGAGACACAGCTGCAGCACTGTCTAGAGGACTTAGAATGGAGTAATTTCTGACAGGACCAAAGAAGCAACTGCAGAACTGTGTAGAGGACTTAGAATGAGGAATTACCACTGGAATTACCACGGGGAACAGAGACACAGCTGCAACACTGCCTAGATGACAGCTTTATAATCATGTCCTACAGTAGTTTTATTGTTACATGAATAGATTTCTACAAAAATGTATACTGATATTTCTAAATATTTACTTTTGCACTTTAATTTGACTTTTTACTGCATGATGCAAAAATTATTGCCAATAATGCAGAACTTGTGTTAAAAGGAGCTTTTAGCTCTGAAAAGGCTAAAGGTACTATTCTGTACAATATATGTTTGTTCTTTCCTTCGTAGCACATTGACTTGTGTTTTTCAGTTTAAAAAATAAAAATGAATTCATGAATGGTTGAAGGGTTCTAACTCGTGTGAACTGCTCCTCTCTTGTTACAAGAGGAAACAAAAAACTGTGAACGCTCTGGCATTTTTAAGAGCCCATGCATGCCATTAATATAGAAGTGCTGATGGCATTTTTTTATTTATTATGTTTATACATCACTGTCATACAAAGCCCGAAGCAACTAGTTGGAGGAAAACAACACCTGCAAAAGCAGGGTGAGCTGGCAGTTATCGCAAAATGTATTTTGGAAAGAGGAACACAAAGTAGAAAAACCAAGAATCAAAGAGCAGTGTGAAATGAGAGAACGAAGCACAACAGGGTGTTGGAGCTTTCTTGTTACTAGTGTGTAACAGAGGAAGGAGCAGTTTCTCCCAGCCTGGAAAACTAATCTGAATGGTGCTGCTTCCGTGTTTACTAATCCAGACGAGACCGCTTCCAGGCTTCTGTGGCAGCCTCGCTTTGGAAGCTTAGCTGGGGAGACATAGTCCTATTTTTATTGCTCCTTTGTAATTGTGAGAACTCTGAAAAAGACGTTGCATAAAAAAACACTAGCATGGTACTTGCAGGCTGCCACTCCGAGTTACAAGCATGGCCGGAGATGAGAAACTCTGGATCTCACTGGTGAGCTCCGATACTTTGGGGCGATATTGTAAATGTTTTAATGTCTCAAAAACACATAAATTAAAAATGTGTTAACATGGATTAGAGGGCGCAGCATCTCCGGTTGTGTGGACGCATTGCGGGGAGAAGTAAAAGCAGGTGTCCTGGAGGGCTTTAAGTGGGGTGAAAAAACTGGAAGGGTCTCTCTAAGGGACGTGGCCAATGTAATTAAAATGTTGGCTTAAAACATGTAAACTGAAAATCTGTGCGTAGCATAGTGTGCTGCCAGACTGGTATTTTGCTGCTCCTGTCACTGCATCCAGATATTTAATACAACATGTAACATTACACCTACAACAAGCTAGGGTTATTGGCTTTGTCAATGGTTCTCTGATGTTCTAAGGGACAGTTTTGCTGATCGGGCTGCACACAGGCTGGCAGGCCGGACCTGGCAACTACTATGTGCTCCTAATAACCAGCGGTGATGAGGTGGCCAGCTGTGGGGAATCTCGCGCTGGCCTGGCAAGTTTGCTGTTCGGTTCCCTGATGTCCAGGGTAGCGTGGATCCAGTATAGTGACACAAGCTGGTGGTGCCGAGGCTGGTAGCGATGATGCCTCTGGCTGACGTGCAGACTGAGGGGCATATTTACAAGCCCCTTGCGCCACCTTTGCGTCACTTTTCCCATGTTAAAAGTGACGCAAAAGTGGTGCAAAGGGCTTGTAAATATGCCCCTGGGTTTGCAGGTCATAAGGTGACCTGAGGCGGCACCGGTATGCAGGCGGTGATGGTGTCTCACTGCATGGGATTGTCACGACTATGAAGGGCACTCAGGCAGAAGGGCTGTGGCACCCTAAACCACTGAGGACTGCAGGGGGTGCTGCAGTCTGTCACTGCTCCATGCAGTGGTGGGATGCGGCCGGTCAGGGTTCCATACCCGCGTCGATGCTGCTGGTTGAGGCTGTATGATCGGTGTAACCGGTCAAGGTTCTGTGAGGGTGGTGGAGCCGGCAGGAGAAAGATGCTGGCCACGCTCTGAATCGGCGTCTATCTAACTCCATTTGTAAGTAATTGGCAATACTTGCATTCCAATCATGTCAGTAAAGCTGGGATTGTGAGCGGAGTGAGAGGGAGGCGGCCAAGCGCAGAGGGCACGAGACGGGAGCGGGACACGTCTATAGAGGCAGCGCGAAGAAGGGAGACAAGAGAGATGCTCCCTTGACATCCAAATAATATCGCTGGCGTAGTACATGGAAGACACAGGTAGATTAAGTGATTTGCCCAGAATCACAGAAAGTTGAGCAGACGCCGAGACGCGAGACGGAGAGGGCTGAGCGAGTGAGTGGCCGGGACGTGTGGGCGAGGAGAGAGGCACGCGCACGCTTGGGAGAGCAGTCTGCTCTTTTTGGAAGCACATACTCGTGCTTGTGGCGCGCCCCTGCTCGCTCCCGCAAGGTGGATGCCGCCACAAGCATGAGTATGTGCTTCCAAAAAGAGCAGAGCGACGGCTAAAGGTCCTCCTATGCAGTGCATGCGCGCTGCGTAGGCGAGACCTAAAAAGGGAGATCAAAATTTACTATCATGTCACTGTCCAATCTCATTGTTCGACTCCAGAGTAAAGATCTTGAGGCGTGTAATGTTGAATAAGTTGGAACATTGGGCAGAGGCAAAACTCCTTTTTCTCACCAACACAATACGGTTTTCGCTCTGGCTTACGAACAGTGGAACAAACATTATATCTCACTCTTATCACAGATAACTATATCAAAGCCAGGAGAGATGTGCTCTACACATGGCTTTTATGGACCTCTCCTGTGCTTTCGACCTGGTTGACAGGGATTTGTGGTGGGACATGATGGCCAAAGAGGGTATTGAGGCCCCCCTTTTAGATCTCGTAAAAAGTTTACATTGGGACTCCACTACAAGAGTCCGTTTTGCAAAGAAAGGGAATTGTATGGCCCCTATTGAAATTACAAGTGGGGTCGGGCAAGGCTGCATTTTAGCCCCTTTTTTAATTTTTTATTTTATATTAACTCTTTGTGTGAAGTACTAAGTTCATATAGTAAGGACATACCCAAAATTGGTTCAAAACTGGTTCCGGCGTTGCTTTACACCGACAACGCGGTTCTTTTAGCTATAACTGCAAACAGGCTTCAAAATCTATTAAATGGATTTCACAATTTTATGACTAATCTGAATTTAAAAGTGAAATAACAAAAATCATTTGTTATGATATGTGGGCCAAAAATACTAAATCTAAAAGCTTTTTTATAAGGGCTCCCCAATTGAAAAGGTACCCATTTTTAATTATCTTGGGACTTTGTTAGAGGCAAACGATTCATGGGACAGACTTAACTCAGAGAGTGCAGAAAATAGGGTTGACGTGATTCCGTTTTTAGATTTGCTAAAAGATGGGCCATAAGCCCATTAATGAGATGATCCAACTGTATAAAACCATGGGCCCGACTACGATGGCTGGCGGACCCTGTCAGAGATTGGGACCGCCCGACAGGCTGTCGGCGGTCCTGCAGTAAGCATTTTGATGCAACTCCCACCATGGTGGTTGTATTGCCCATATTTTGCATGTCCCTTTCCGCCAGCCTTTTCATAGCGGGTTTACCACCATGAAAGGGCCGGTGGAAGGGAACATCGTAATGCCTATGGCAGTGCCTGGTAGGCACCCCCACCATTGTAGGCATTACAACGCCTCCGATGGACCGACGGTCTCCTTTAGCCCGTTGGATCCGTGGCAGTCGGTCTTTCCGACCACCACACAGCTGCCCGGCATCCAAATGTGGCGGGCCAAAAACTTGTTTGCAACGGCGGTGGGGCCACCACCGAAGGGCTGTCGGTGGCGGGCCCACTGCCATCGTAATCGGGCCCCAACTGTCTATCAGTGGCCTTATAAGGAACTGGAGTTTGGGGTTATGCTGCCCCTGGGAAGCTACAAGTAGCCAAAAATAGTTTCTTCGTAGGCTCTTAGCTATCCAAAAATCTACCTCAAATCTCATCTCCCACCTAGAACTGGGCATAGTCTTTGTGGAGGATCAAATTAAAATTGGTCCGCTATTATTGTGGTTAAAGCTATGGCACAACCCTAGGGCAGAGTTCTCCAGGCAGGTGCTAATGGACTGTCTCAGTCTAGAAAATATGATGGCCAGCCCATGGTTAACATATGTTAAAGATACCTTTCATACTTTGGGTCTTAGTCAACTGCTGGATACACCATAGATTATTACTGCTAAGTCTAAAGAAATAGTTAAACGGGGTGCCGAAACATATAGAGAGGACATGAGACTAGGAAAAACACTTGACATGAGTTCAGTTACTAGATATCTGGAAATTGTTACAACTATAGGTGCAGAACCCTATTTATCCTGGGCTGTAAATCCTGAGCACAGATTTTATTTGATTAGGTGAAGACTTAATACGATAAATTTTTTAGTAGCTTTTCCTGTAGCTGGTACATGGTTTAAATCTCTCCCGTGCTGCCCTTGTGATGGCACATCTGCTTAATCAACCGCACATTTTTTACTGTTTTGCTCCCATTTTAACCCCTTCCATGCTCATGACGGAATGGTTCCGTCATGAGCATAAGTGCAAGTGTGCTCATGACGGAACCATTACGTCATGAGCACACTTTAAAAAAATCCCTCTGCTGTAAACAGCAGAGGGATTTCCCTTTTTTCTTTTTGCTTTGGGAGGTGGGGAAGAACTTCCCCAACCTTCCAAAGCATGGTTAGGATTTTCATTGTAATGACGATCACGCGCATGGCGCGGTGTCGTCATTACAATGAAAACAAAACTGAAACTTAGTTTCAGTTTCAGTGTTTCGGTGTTTGTGGGGCTATCTCAGCCCCCTGTGCAACGAAAAACATGGGAGAGGTATCGTTGGAAAGGGGAGAATCTCCCCTTTCCAATGGTACCCTTCCTTAGTGGATCCCTGCATGGGGATCGCTCCAGGAGGGGTGGGGGCTGCCCAGAATGGGCATGCCAATGCCCCCACCCCAAACAAATGCTACAGTCTTTCTGCCCCCCCCCCCTCCCTGGGAGGCAGATGGGGCAATAGCCCCTTATCTGCCACCGGGGGGGGGGCAGAAAGCCCACTGGGCACCAGGGATTTTTTCCCCCAAAGTATACATAGTGGTGGGGGCTGCCCCTTCTGGGCATGCCAATGCCCCCACCCCAAAAAAAATTGCCACCGTTTTCCTGCCCCCCGGGAGGCAGATAGGGGCAAAAGCCCCATATCTGCCTCTCGGGGGGGGTATAAAGCCCAATAGGCATCAGGGAATATATTCTTTTTTAATTCAGGGGTATGGGCTGCCCAGAATGGGAATGCAAATGCCCCACCACCCCCCAAAAATGCCACAGTCCTTCTGCCCCCCCATAGATGGGTGCAGTAGCCCCTGATCTGCCCCACCAGGGGGAGTCAGAGAGCCCACTAGGCGCCAGCGATTACGCTGGCTTTTTCTATGCGTGGGGGTGGGGGCTGCCCAGAATGGGTGTACCAATGTCCCTACCCCCCAAACAAATAGCCACAGTCTTTCTGTTTTTAGCAATTTGCCTACCTGTTGATTTTGGGCCCTAGCGCAGCCGGCACATAGGGAAACCTAGCAAACCTGTACATTTTTGAAAACTAGACACCAAGGGGAATCCAGGATGGGGTGACTTGTGTGCCTCTCACCAGGTTCTGTTACCCAAAATCCCTTGCAAACCTCAAACTTAGATTAAAAAAAACCATTTTCCTCACATTTCTGTGGTGGAAAGTTCAGGAATCTGCGTGGATCCACAAAATTCCACCCACCCCGCATTCCCCAAAGTCTACAGAGAAAAATGGTACCTCACTTGTGTGGGTAGGCCTAGTGCCCGTGACAGGAAACGGCCCGAAACGCAAAGTGGACACCACATTTTTACAGTGAAAACTGACCCTTTTTTTGCAAAGTGCCTAGCTGTAGATTTGAAACCCTAGCTCTGCCGGCACCTAGGGAGACCTAGCAAACCTATACATTTTGGAAAAATAGACACCCAGGGGAATCCAGGATGGGGTGACTTGTCTGGCTCTCACCAGGTTCTGTTACCCAGAATCCCTTGCAAACCTCAAACATTGTTAAAAAAAACCACATTTTCCTCACATTTCTGTGATGGAAAGTTCTGGAATCTGCGTGGATCCACAAAATTCTAGCCACCCCGCATTCCCCAAAGCCTTCTGATAAAAATGGTACCCCACTTGTGTGGGTAGGCCTAGTGCCCGCGACAGGGAATGGCCCAAAATGCAACGTGGACACACCACATTTTCACAGTGAAAACTGACCCTTTTTTGCAAAGTGCCTAGCTGAAAATTTTGAACCCTAGCTCTGCCGGCACCTAGGGAAACCTAGCAAACCTATACATTTTTGAAAACTAGACATCCAGGGGAATCGAGGATGGGGTGACTTGTCTGGCTCTAACCAGGTTCTGTTACCCAGAATCCCTTGCAAACCTCAAACTTTGTAAAGAAAAACAAATTTTCCTCACATTTCTGTGATGGAAAGTTCTGGAATCTGCGTGGATCCCAGCGTTCCCCCAGGTCTCCCGATAAAAATGGTACGTCAGTCGCGTGCGTGGGTCAAGTACCCGCGACAGGCAAGGGCCCAAAACGTATTGCGGAGACATCAAACTTACCTATCACAAAACAACCTAGTTTTGCAAGGGGGGTCACCTGGGTTTTTGGCCCCGGGCTCAATGGCCATCTTGGGAAATGTTAGAAATGGGATTTTTGATAGGCTAGGGCGTGGGCCAAAGCCAGGCAAAAACCACCACTCTAGTCAGGATAAGGGAGTTACACGTCTAAAATAACCCCTGCTCACCCCCTTGGTAGCTTGGCACGAGCAGCCAGGCTTATCTTAGAGGCAGTGTGTAAAGCATTTGCACATAACCGACAGTAATACAGTGTTAGCACTACAAAAGGACACCACACCAGTTTAGAAAAATATCCAATATTTTTATATACTTAAAACAAGACCAAAAACGATAAAAATCCACAATACAGTACTCAAAAATCTTCAATGATCAAAATATGCTTGAAACACAGTTCCTTGATGTCGATAGCTCCGTCCGGGGCTATCACGGTGTCGTGAGCAAACAAATCCAAACAGTTCTAGCTGACCGCGGCGTCGCGGGCCAGCTACGGTGTCGGGAAGACTTGCAAACAGTACCTTTTAGAAATGCAGGGCGTCGATGACCTCTCGTTGAGCTTCCGAAAACACGGCGTCCGCAGGCGTCGGTTCCGGAGGTCGGTGCAGGAGTCGTCGGGGCCCTCGAAGTCACACGCGTTGCAGGTCGATCTCCTCTCTGATGAAGTCAGGAGCGCTGGCGTCGTCAGGCGTCGTGTGCTGCGGTGCAAAGTGCAGCGGTGCGGCGTGCGGTGCCCTCAGGTCGCGGTGCGAGCAGCGGCTTGGTGACGGCGTCAGATGGCGTCGTCGGTGAGACCAGGGTCGTGGTGCGAGATGAAGGCGGTGCTCATCACGGTGCTAGCAGGTCACGGTGCAAGCAGCGGCGTCGTCGTTGCTGAAGCGCTGTCGTCAGCTGACGAACTGGAGTCGATGCCGCCGGCGTCGGTAGGCCAAGGCTGCGGTGCGGGATGAGGGTGGTGCGTCGTGTAACTTTACGAGCGGTGCCCTCGAACCATGGTGCAAGCAGGGGCGTTGATTTCGGCTTGAAGTGGCGGCATCAGGAAGGCCCTGGAGTCGTTGTGTAGCGAGGCGGTGCGGAGTGCGGTGCCCACAGGTCACGGTGCGAGCAGCGGCTCAGTGGCGGTGTCAACAGGCGTCATCGGTGAGACCAGGGTCGCGGTGCGGCGTTGCGGCGGTGCTCTCTGCGGTGCCACAGCTTCGGTGTGAAGCAAGGCGGTGTGGAGTGTGGTGCCCACAGGTTGCGGTGCAAGCCGCGGCTCGGTGGCGGCGTCAATAGGCGTCGTCGGTGAGACCAGGGTCGCGGTGCGGCGGTGCTCTCTGCGGTGCCAAAGCTTCGGCGTGAAGCAAGGCGGTGCGGAGTGCAGTGCCCACAGGTCGCGGTGCAAGCAGCGGCTCGGTGGCGGCGTCAACAGGCGTCGTCGGTGAGACCAAGGTTGCGGTGCAGCGTTGCGGCGGTGCCCTCTGCGGTGCCTTCAGGACACGGAGTCATCAGCGGCGTCGTAGACGTCGTCGAGTTGGGTTTCTTCTGGTTGCAGCATGAAACGCACAGTCCCCAGTGCTGCGGGTAGAAGAACTTGAAGTCTTTGCTGTTCCTGAGACTTCGTGAACATGGGGCAAGCTCTACCTCAAGCCCTTGGAGAGACTCACAAATTAGGTTGCAGAAAGTCCAGTCCAGGCCTTTCACTGCCCAAGACAGAAGCAGCCACTGCAGGTCAGCCCAGCAAAGCACCCAGCAAAGCAGTCGTTCCTTTTCGCAGCTTCTCCGGCTCTTCTTCTTGGCAGTCTTCTTGTTCCAGATGAGTTCTGAAGTTCAGGGGTCTGGGACCCAGTCTTTGTATCTAAAAATCCTTTGATATTTCAGGCAAAGGGTGTCTGTGCCCGGCCAGAACCAGTTCTGCCTTCTCTGGTGTGATTTCCTGGCAGGAGGTGGAGATGGCATTGTCAGAGGCAGACCAGGCCCTTTGAGGTGCAAGGAAATCTCCTCCCCCTTCCCTCATCGCAGCCCAGGTCTATTCAGCCCTTTTCTGACCTACCTAGACTATCTGGAGCCCCTCCGGCCCCCCAGCCTTCTATCATCCAAAACCCAGACAGGCAATCCACATTCCAGCAGAGGCACACGGGATGACTGAGCAAGAAAATACCCACTTTCTAAAAGTGGTATTTTCAAACGCAGAATGTAAAAATCACCTTCACTAAAAGATGCATCTTTAGATTCTGAGTTCAGGCATACTAAATTTTATTTCCTTACCGAATTCCCTGGGCCAGTTGTGTTTATAAGATGTTATAAACAAACCCCCCCATTCTGTCCTATGGGGAACTGGTAGCCTTGCAATAGTGAAAAACGAAATTGGCTGTAATTCACTATTAGGACATGCCACACACACCAGGGCATGTCCTACCTTTCACATACATTGCACCCTGCCCACAGGGGTACCTTGGGCCTACCTGAGGGATGTCTGACATGTAAGAAAAGGGAAGGTTAGGGACCGGCCAGTGTGTGCACTGGCCAAGTCGACATGGCAGTTACAAACTGCACGCAGACTCTGCAATGGCAGGTCTGAGTTACCGTTTTCAGGGCTACTCACGGGGGTGGCACAACCAGTGCTGCAGGCCCCCAGGTAGCATTTGATTCACCGGCCCTGGCACACGCAGTGCACTTACTAGGGGCTAACAAGTAAATCAAGCATCCAACTACGGAAACACCAATTCATAACACAATTTACACAGCGAGCATATGCACTTTAGCACTGATTAGCAGTGGTAAAGTGCCCAGAGTCCTAGAACCAACACAAACAGGTCAGGGAAAAATAGGAGGAAAAAGCAAAACGTTTGGGGATAACCCTGCAAAAAGGGCCATTTCCAACACAACCCCCTTCCAGCCTAAAGCCAGGGGAGACCAATCCATACCTCGATGGACTTCCCTGCTTGGGGCGATAGAACATGGGACCTGGCCCGCAACAGCAGGGTTTTCTTCCTGTTCTACTCCTTCCTGAACCTAGTTGGATCCCTCTATCCATACTCTCAGGGCCCACTAAGCTGACCCATGGGGAACCCTTCTCCTCACCTGTGGACCCATCTGTGCAGCACCTAAACTTACTTTGCTCACAGATGTGTCCCAACAGGCAGACAGTACCCACATGGCCAACACAATGGTGTGGCCCAGCCCACCCCGGGGTGTGACTCCTGTCCCCTCCCAGGGGCAACTCTGTCCACCAGGACAGCCAGCCACAGTGGCCACTGACAAATGTCAGTGATGAGAGGCAGGCCTTATGCCTTTCAGGCCACTCCAACCACTGTGGCGTCAGAGAGTGGGGGGCGGGAGCACCAGGTGCCTGGCACCCTTTCTCCACTCTCTCCCCCCGCCAAGTCTGGTACGGCCTCCTGACACTGGCCTACCAGCCCAGGGTCTGTACCCTGTGGCTGGACAGGAGACTGGAGTGGGCTCTCCCACACCCTCTCCTTCTCCCTGGGGCTCTGTACCCTCCCCCCTCCAGAATTGTCAGGGCACCTGTGGCAGGTGTCCTGCTCAATTCGCCCACCAGTTCAGGGGTGCTATCCTGCAACTGGTACACCAGCCCAGGGTCTGTACCCTGAGGCTGAACAAGGGACTGGGGTGGGCTCCACAACACCCGGTCCTCCTCCCTGGGGCTCTGTACCCTCCCAGCTGGAGCGGCACCCCCAGAAGACAACCTGGTAGGGGCACTGTTAGCAGTCGCCCCTTCCCCCAGGTCAGGGGGGAGCCCCTGAACCTGGTCCTCCAACTCAGGGTCTGTACCCTCAGGCTGACCAGAGGTCTCGGGCGAGGCTCTCCTCCCCTCACCTCTCCTTCTGGGGGTCCTGCACTCTCCTCCCAGGAGAAGCACCCCCAGAACCAAAAACTGTCAGGACGCTGGAACCGGACCTCCTACACAGTTCTTCCACCAGTTCAGGGCCTTGACCCTGCAACTGATCCACCACCCTCAGATCTAAACCCTCAGGTTGAACCGGGGTCAGTGGCGAGAACTCCCTCCCTCTGCACCCCCTTCCAGAGTTCTGCACCCTCCCACCCGGAGTGGTACCTATAGAAGACAAACCAGTCAGGACACTGCTTACAGTCATCCTTCCCTCCAGGTCAGGCAGGACCTGAACCTGGCCTCCCAACCCAGGGACTAAACCCTGCGGCTGAGCACCTGCCCGGCGCACCAGGACTTCCTTGGGAGCACGCATGCCCCCCCTGAGGGTAACACATGACTCATGTGTTGTGTGACAGTCCGCCTGGCGCAGATCTCCCAACCCCTGTCCATCTGACAGTGCGCAAAGATCCCCCAGGACAGAAGTGGTGTCACCATGGTCACTCCTAGGAGGCTCAGCCCTTCTGGCTGGCCCCTGACCCACTGGTTTTCCCACTGAGGAACGCATCCCCCTCTCACCCCTCCGTCCGGACTTCTGCACCCTCCACTTAGGAGCGGCACCGCCAGACACCAGGACCGCTGGAGCTCTGTTTACATACACTCCACGTCCTCCTGCCACTAGGAGATCCCCCTCAACAGACGGCCTACCAGTACAGCCTAGGCTCTCCACCTGGTGTTCCCTCCTGGAACCACCCAGGCTCTGGGACCGGGTTTTGGGCACCTTGGGCCGCAGCCCATTCCCACTCCTTCTCCGCGGAGAGAGGACGTGAGTCCCTACACCCTTCCCACGACTCCGGGACCTATCTGGGCTACCACGAACCTTTCCCACCACCCTTGGTTGGGAAATACCTAAGCCACTTCCTTCCGGGTCCCCTTCCAGATGCTTCTCCAGACCCTCTGGGATCCACCAAAAGGTCTGCCTCCAGTGCAAGCTCCCTGGGGTCAGAGAACTCACACTCCAGTGGGTGTTGGCATAGCTCTGGAAAACAGGGACTTAAAATATGCTCTCCAACAATTGAATCACACAGCCCCACACAGGTGTTAACCAAACTACCCTTCACCCAATCATCCAGTGCCACAGAAAAGTACCCCACATCATTCCCACAAGACTGGTGAGACAGTGTCTGACTGTTGCTGTCTCTTAACCCTTACTCTTCTGGCTGGTCTCCATACTCACTTACTAGGGCTTCTATCATGGGGGAACCCCTCTTCCTGCACCTCTCATCTAGAGTCAGTAGAGTGTCCCTCCCACTACTAGGAAAATGATCCCCTGTGCCAGTTCCCCAATCCACCTCAGGGACACTGCGCACCACTGGAGTAACCTCACAATCCTGAACCCCCTGGTGTATGTCAACCCCCTCCTTGAAGTAGGGCCCCAAATCTGTGTGTGTGTGTACCTCATCCTCAGTACTGGACCTAACATTTTTGCTGCCACCATCTGGGCTGGGCCTAGCCCTACTGGCTTCCCAGTCCAGCTCTCTCATTTTAATGTCATGGTCTAACATCATCCTTTTCTCCTCCAAGGCTAACTTAAGCTTCTCCAGTTTCACAGCAATTCTCCTTGCTTCCCGCCTGTCCTCCAGCTCCTCTGGGGACAAACTGCTGCTGCCTGGTTTAGAGGGTGCCCCCCTTCCCAAAAGCACCCCCACCCTTGGAATAGGCTCCTCTGCCTCCATGCCGAGATCCCCAGACAGCTCACTCGCATGTCTGGCTGCTACCCAGGCCCTCAGCGCCTTTTGTAGCTCCTCTTTTCGGGTGAGGTCCCTTATTTGGATTTTGAGGTTTTTGCAGATTGCCTTCAATCCCTTAACATTGTAGGTTTCTAACCTCTCCTCCTCAAAGGCCACTTCCAAGGAAGCAACAGATGATGCAATTGATTCAGGCATGTTGTACTGGAAAGTTCAAGTTCAAAACCAATGGAAAGGCAAAAATAGACCAAAAAAAACCCCAGTATGTGGTACGTAATGGTCTGCGATATGGTAGTAGCGCACACCAATCACTGTAAGTCAAGTGCAAACGCAAGTCCTATCCTCACCGCTGACAACCAATGTTAGAAATGGGATTTTTGGTAGGCTAGGGCGTGGGCCAAAGCCAGGCAAAAACCACCACTCTAGTCAGGATAAGGGAGTTACACGTCTAAAATAACCCCTGTTCACCCCCTTGGTAGCTTGGCACGAGCAGCCAGGCTTATCTTAGAGGCAGTGTGTAAAGCATTTGCACATAACCGACAGTAATACAGTGTAAGCACTACAAAAGGACACCACACCAGTTTAGAAAAATATCCAATATTTTTATATACTTAAGACAAGACCAAAAACGATAAAAATCCACAATACAGTACTCAAAAATCTTCAATTATCAAAATACGCTTGAAACACAGTTCCTTGATGTCGATAGCTCCGTCCGGGGCTATCACGGCGTCGTGAGCAAACAAATCCAAACAGTTCTGGCTGACCGCGGCGTCGCGGGCCAGCTACGGTGTCGGGAAGACCCCCAAACAGTACCTTTTAGAAATGCAGGGCGTTGATAACCTCTCGTTGAGCTTCCGAAAACACGGCGTCCGCAGGTGTCGGTTCTGGAGGTCGGTGCAGGAGTCGTCTGGGCCCTCGAAGTCACACGCATTGCAGGTCGATCTCCTCTCTGATGAAGTCAGGAGCGCTGGCGTCGGCAGGCGTCGTGTGCTGCGGTTCGAAGTGCAGCGGTGCGGCGTCCTCAGGTCGCGGTGCGAGCAGCGGCTCGGTGACGGTGTCAGATGGCGTCGTCGGTGAGACCGGGGTCGTGGTGCGAGATGAAGGCGGTGCTCGTCGCGGTGCTGGCAGGTCACGGTGCAAGCAGCGGCGTCGTCGTTGCTGAAGCGCTGTCGTCGGCTGACGAACTGGAATCGATGGCGCCGGCGTCGGTAGGCCATGGCTGCGGTGCGGGATGAGGGCGGTGCGTCGTGTAACTTTACGAGCGGTGCCCTCGAACCACGGTGCAAGCAGCGGTGTCGATTTCGGATTGAAGTGGCGGCATCAGGAAGGCCCCGGCGTTGTTGTGTAGCGAGGCGGTGCGGAGTGTGGTGCCCACAGGTCGCGGTGCGATCAGCGGCTCGGTGGCGGCGTCAACAGGCGTCGTTGGTGAGACCAGGGTCGCGGTGCGGCATTGCAGCGGTGCTCTCTGCGGTGCCAAAGCAAGGCGTGAAGCAAGGCGGTGTGGAGTGCGGTGCCCACAGGTCGCGGTGCAAGCAGCAGCTCGGTGGTGGCATCAACAGGCGTCGTCGGTGAGACCAAGGTTGCGGTGCGGCGTTGCAGTGGTGCCCTCTGCGGTGCCTTCAGGACACGGAGTCGGCAGCGGCGTCGTAGACGTCGTCGAGTTGGGTTTCTTCTGGTTGCAGCATGAAATGCACAGTCCCCAGTGCTGCGGGTAGAAGAACTTGAAGTCTTTGCTGTGCCTGAGACTTCGTGAACAGGGGGCAAACTCTACCTCAAGCCCTTGGAGAAACTCACAAAGTAGGTTGCAGAAAGTCCAGTCCAGGCCTTTCACTGCCCAAGACAGAAGCAGCCACTGCAGGTCAGCCCAGCAAAGCACCCAGCAAAGCAGTCGTTCCTTTTCGCAGCTTCTCCGGCTCTTCTTCTTGGCAGTCTTCTTGTTCCAGATGAGCTCTGAAGTTCAGGGGTCTGGGACCCAGTATTTGTATCTAAAAATCCTTTGATCTTTCAGGCAGAGGGTATCTGTGCCCGGCTAGAACCAGTTCTGCCTTCTCTGGTGTGATTTCCTGGCAGGATGTGGAGACGGCATTGTCAGAGGCAGACCAGGCCCTTTGAGGTGCAAGGAAATCTCCTCCCCCTTCCCCCATCGCAGCCCAGGTCTATTCAGCCCTTTCCTGACCTACCTAGACTATCTGGAGCCCCTCCGGCCCCCCAGCCTTCTGTCATCCAAAACCCAGACAGGCAATCCACATTCCAGCAGAGGCACACGGGATGACTGAGCAAGAAAATACCCACTTTCTAAAAGTGGTAGTTTCAAACGCAGAATGTAAAAATCACCTTCACTAAAAGATGCATCTTTAGATTCTGAGTTCAGGCATACTAAATTTTATTTTCTTACCGAATTCCATGGGCCAGTTGTGTTTACAAGATGTTATAAACAAACCTCCCATTCCGTCCTATGGGGAACTGGTAGCCTTGCAATAGTGAAAAACGAAATTGGCTGTAATTCACTATTAGGACATGCCACACACACCAGGGCATGTCCTACCTTTCACATACATTGCACCCTGCCCACAGGGGTACCTTGGGCCTACCTGAGGGATGTCTGACATGTAAGAAAAGGGAAGGTTAGGGACCGGCCAGTGAGTGCACTGGCCAAGTCGACATGGCAGTTACAAACTGCGTGCAGACTCTGCAATGGCAGGTCTGAGTTACCGTTTTCAGGGCTACTCACGGGGGTGGCACAACCAGTGCTGCAGGCCCCCGGGTAGCATTTGATTCACCGGCCCTGGCACACGCAGTGCACTTTACTAGGGGCTAACAAGTAAATCAAGCATCCAATTACAGAAACACCAATTCATAACACAATTTACACAGAGAGCATATGCACTTTAGCACTGATTAGCAGTGGTAAAGTGCCCAGAGTCCTAGAACCAACACAAACAGGTCAGGGAAAAATAGGAGGAAAAAGCAAAACGTTTGTGGATAACCCTGCAAAAAGGGCCATTTCCAACAGGACACCTACCAAACCCACACATTTCTGAAAACTAGACAACCGGGGGAGTCCAGCGAGGTATGGCTTGTGTGGGCCCCCCAACGTTTTCCTACCCAGAATCCCCTGCAAACCTCAAATGTAGCTGGAAAAAATCACTTTTTTGTCAAATTTCTGTGTGGGAAAGTTCTGGAATCTGCATGGATCCACAAATTTCCTACCACCCAGCGTTCCCCCAGGTCTCCCAATAAAAATGGTACCTCACTCACGTGGGTGGGTCAAGTACCTGCAACAGGCAAGGGCCCAAAACGTATTGAGGAGATATCAAAATTACCTATCACAAAACAACCTGGTTTTGCAAGGGGGGTCACCTGGGTTTTTGGCCCCGGGTTTGGCGGCCATCTTGGGAAACTATAAACGTCTACATGAAGTAATTGCCAGCAATGATCAATGAATTTCAGCTCACATGCTATAACTACACAGATGACACACAAATACTTCTTAAACTGAAAAGCCCCAAAGACATTGTAAGCTTAAAAATCTTCAGTTGCCTGCGAGCCGTTAATCAGTGGATGACATGGAGTCATCTCAAATTGAATGCGTCTAAAACTGAAATACTCACATGCATTGTTCGCTGTAAGCTGTGCGCACAAGTGCACAGGGCCTTTCCCAAGCGTGCACACAGTTTTACAAAGTGCGCATGTCTCCACTTCACAAAAGATTTAGCCCGTTCACCAGCCATGGCCTTTAAAATGGGAGTGCCGTGAAAAGTACAGACTTTTTTTGGTGGTGAAGTGCAGTGTGCATCTACAACACAGGGGGAGCAGCAGTTTTGCATTTTCAGGTTAGGGCCTGTGGAATGCCATAGAGTCTGGAGCAGGCAGCAGTTATACATGACGCTTGCGCTTTTCGTGTCGGAGGGGTGAGGGGCCTGCACACATTCACCAGAAATGTTTATTTTCATTTCAGTGAGTCTGCTCGGTTTGTAACATGCGCGCAGCTGGCGCGCATGTTACAAGAAACTGTGATTTCTTGTTTCATGTTCGTTTGTATGCTTGTAAGTTCTTGTCGAACTACAGCTGTTCGCACTGTAGAATCGGAGCTGCTTTGCACTTGCATTTTTAGAACATGCCAGTCCCAATAGTGCAGGCCATATTTTATCTCTCCCCGTGACACCCTCCCCACCTCCCCCACACCTATACATTAAGGTATGGAATGGCCCTTGGTCGAGGTTGCTAAAATTAAATAACGTAACTGCTGTGTTTTAGGATCGCACTGTGAGCTGGGTAAATATTGCCTTTTTTTTACTGCTTTAAAAAAAAAAAAAGTTTTCAAATGATAACTTATGATGGATAGCTCTGATTTTTTTTATAGCATTGCTCTGTTGCTGTGCAGCTTTTTACACTTGGTGCAGTCATACATGGAACTGACCTTGTGGGGTGGGGGGTAATGTGCTCAAAATAACTGTTCGGTTTAAAAGCAGGTGCTTCAGATTTCCTCGGGTGTCCAGCAGTCTCATGCAACAATAAAAGTGTCAAGATACCTCTATTGATTAATGCTACTGCTGGAGAGAGAGTGGAGTTTTGTCTAGTCGCAGTTTCAGCTCATCCTAAAGTAGAGGAAAAGGTTAATGTGCCTGCTACATAGACGTGTAACATGCAGATCACAGAACGAAGGGGCAGATTTACAAGAAAGTGACGCATTTGTAGAGATGTGTCACTTTCCCTGCGCCACCCTGAGAAACCCTTGCGCCACCATGGATGCGCCTTGTTTACAATATGGCGCACCATGGCGCAAGGATTGACAGATGCGGAAGAAATTCTGACGCATCAGCTGACATAAAAGTCACACATTGCTGGAGGGTGAGGCTGTACCATTCACCCGAAGATCTCTACGAGGGGAACCACCGCAAAACTTTAGCGGGGCTGCGAGCGGCAGTTGCCTTCTGGAAGACCCTGCCCTTGGCCCCCATAGGGTGTGTAGCCTTAGCAAAGATGATCATGGTGCCCAGACTGCTCTACTCCTTCACCAATCTCCCGGTGATACCGTCACGCTCCTTTTTTTACAGAACTAGACACACTACTCACGACGTTGATATGGGGAGGTGGCAGACACAGAGTAGCCTTACGCACCCTCTACTTACCTACCACACAAGGGGGTTTAGGGGCCCCCTCCTTCGAAGCTTATTTCCTAGCGGCGCAGCTTCAATGGCTGTCCCATTGGACAGCGGAACGCCACATAGAGGAGACATTTACTAACGAAGGTCGGATACCTCTCCCGGCCATCCGGAGATTGCTGATGCCGGGCACTAAGCCTATGTGTACACACCCCCTACAGGTGTCGATAGCCCGCAAATGCATGATGCGAATACACCGCATGTCACGGGGCATACCCCTCTACTCCCCACTGCTCCCACTAGTGGGATTCCCACAGAGAGAACTACTACACATCCGGAGCCCTCCGGATATGGACGGAACACGAAGTGACGGAGATTGAAACGCTGTTTGAAGATGGGCAGCTGAAAACATATGCCCAAATGAGGGATAGCTATGATCTCCCTCCAGGACAATTCCTAGTGCACATACGATTAGTAGACAGCGCCCGACAATGCTGGGATCTCACTGAAGGGGAACCACCGACACACCCGGTACTACATACAATCCTACGTATGGGCAGGGGCAGACACTTAGTCACTTGGCATTATAAGGCAATTAGGGAACTGACCACGGCCCCTCTGCAGGCCCTACGCCAAAAATGGGAGGACGAAATAGGACGAGTGCTTCATGACCAAGAATGGGAAAAAGCTCTAGAATACCCAAAGAAAGTTTCAAGGAACGCCCGATTCAAAAACATCCAATTCAATGTTTTACATCGCGTGTACTTAACACCACACCAGCTTCATCGTTTTTTCCCCGACACACAATTCGCATGCCCCAGATGCCAAACACCCGAGGCCAACTTCAAACACATGTTCTGGGACTGTCCCACAATTCAACCATATTGGGGTAGGATACATCAGGTACTGAGGGCAACCGTACACCTCACGCACATTACCACATGGGAGGCATGCGCCCTGGGAGTCTTCCGCAGGCGGAAGACAGACAAAGTGCAGGGCAGGTTTGCATCCTTAGCCATACTCCTGGCGAAACGGGGAATAGCCATGTATTGGAGAGCACCAGCAGGACCCCCTGAGGCAGCCTGGATAGGGGCGGTTAAAAAATGGGGGGCAGCGGAGGAAACAATCTTGTGGGAGGAGGAGGTGAAAGGGATACGCAAACACCCCATCTCCATGGAATGGGCACAACTCCTGTTTCAGTTCACGCAAGAGACAACACAAGAAGAATCACCCGGGGCTACCGCATCCCAATCCAGACTCCACCCCTGTCCCCGATGGTACGAGCAAATGCGAACTCCTAGTAGCCACATTAGAAGAAGGACTGCTCCTATAATAGGGTCCCGCCAGACTAGCACCCCGACCTGTGACAGGAGACATAATCTACCCTAGGCATCCTTAGTTCCCCGATTCCGATGCTACAGACATCTTGTAGGAGAACTGGAACCGACCACAAGACAGACACTTACTACAATGTTTTTTATTTGTGGACTCCCCAGACCCCTCCCCCCCTCCCCACCCGCCCTCCCCCGCACAGTTCACTGTTTCATGTTCACCCTATGACATCGCAAAGTTAGCTTCTATATATTGGGAACAAAAGCATGGTCATCAACCAAAGAGATAGACAGGGATGGAGTGGGGTGCTACATATCAATCCGCACCCTTGCGGGAACCCACATATACAGACACATGGCACTAATCAGCCTACCAAATTTCGCATCAGACCTCTGAAGGTGTAATCCATGTACAATTTAATGTTTCTCACTTGAACTATGGGATACACGACGAGATGGATGCTCCATAATGTAGGTTTTTTGATGTCTGCACTGCCTGAGTTCACCTGTTATTATGTATAATCAACGTAATACAATGATGTACCATGGAAAATGCAAATCCCAATAAAAAAAATTAAACAAAAAAAAAAAAAGTCACACATTGCTGGAGTCGTGTCGCAAGCAAGATGCAACTCCAGCAATGCATGTTGAGGCCTATCCTCATTGTGCTGCGTCACTCCTTACGCCTACTCCAAGCAGGCGTAAGGTTTTGACGCAGTGGGGTCCTAGAACTGGCGCAGTGAAATCTTGTAGATTTCACTGCGTCACTTTTACGAGGCTTTCCTGCATGGGAACGCCCACCCTGCATACATTATACCTGACGCAGGTATAATGTGACGCAGGGCTTTACAATGTGACACATCTCCCTAGATGCGTCCGGGTGTAAATGGGCCGCATTATTACGCTGCCGCTACGTCACAAAAAGTGACGCAATGGCGGCGCAAAAATGACGCAAGGGGCTTGTAAATCTGGCCCTGAGTGTGAGTGAACAATGACTAGATCTATAAAAAATGAAAAGTATGTGAGATAATGCTCAATATGTTTTCACTGAGTATCCTGTTTTTTCTTTATCTTATATGAAAACATTTCTAAATACTTCTATTTAGAAAGTGCACTGTACAAATAAAGTCTTGTGTTTGTTTAATAGCCTATACAGTTTGCCAAGTAAATGTGGAGGAGGCGTGGCATAGCTATCCAAGTTGTTGATATCTTTTCTGTCCCATCACTGTCCCTATTGGGCACTCTACTTTTCCACCGGAGCTATGAAATATGCAGCTGTCCTGTAAGACTCCTAGCATAGATTTCTACTGCGCTATCTGTTAGGTAACACCTAGGTAACTCTTAGGTAACACCTGAATCACTACACTAAACCTGTGCAGGATGGACTTGAACAAGCACATGGCACAATGCAGTATCACAAGTATAAGGTATTGCCAGGGCCACTTAAATCATGTGATTCTGCGGCCACTGCTTTTTTTTAACATAATTGTGGCTTTGCCACATAATCCACCATCTGTCATATAATCTGCAGTTTTTAACACAAAAAAATAATTGTTTCTAGCTTGAACAAATCAAAAGTTGCTAAAAACATTGTGACATATGTTTACGTGCATCGAAGGCCCTTTGCAAAGGATAGCTGGTCATCTTTCAGTCACTTATTTCTGTACTTGGTTGGTGAACTGGTACTAATGAGGTGAAATCATTGCCAAGACAGGATTAGCATGTTTTTACATTTGTTTTTATAAAATAATGAAGCAACACTAGAAAAATGTGCTGTAGTATGCCACATAATTTGGCTATTCATGCTGCATAATTTAGTCAACCCTGCCACATAATTTGGTACTTTCCCCTACTGCATAGTTCTAGTGGCCCTGGGTATTGTTGTTCAGCTTTTGTACACCACACAATGTGCAATTACATAATTCCATTAAATATATAGACAGTGACAAATGTTCTTTCACTTACCTTCTCCTACAGTCTTGCTAAGCAAACACAGACTTTCAGGCTGACTCTGTCGCGCTCTCTCTATCTCCTCTGTTCCCTCGAACCACCCCAACCAACAAGCCATTCCAGTTCAGAACGGACCTTTGTATGAGGAAGCAAAAAATTTACAAAAACATTGAAAAAATGCATTAGCAAAGAGGCAAATGGCAGATCAATTGGCTCTTCTGCTTTTGTAATTCTGGTGTTATCCAAGACCTTTTGATTTTGCAAACGTTATGTGTGTTACATAGTTATAGGGCTTTTCAGTCAGGCGTCCTCCTTTAGTCTGTTGTTGTGCCATTCACATTTTTTTCTACCCATGTATCATGGGGCAATGAGTCAGTTCTCTTCAGCCATTGGCTGACTTCACTATAAGTTACAACATGGTGCCTTTTCAGTAGTACAGACACACAAAAAGTAGTTCTTTTCAGAGCCAGGAACTAGTAAAGTGTGTTATTTGCAGACCAAGAAATATTTTTACTTTTAACCAGTTGTTTAAATTTTTCTAGATTGATGAGGGCACACCAGCTTACCCCCAAAAATATTTTTGCAAAACCAAACCAGAAAAAAAACGAAATTGCCAAAGCCAAAAGCAGCGGCTAGCACCATGCTGCTTGGCTTTGCTGATGCTTGTTTATTTTCGAGCACAAAAATCCCTGCTCGACCAAATTGTGTGATCCAATGAAAATACTTTATTTCCTGCACCTCCGTTTTGTTCATTATTACAAGACCACCTTCAAACATGTGAGTGCAAGATGTGCACTATACAGAAACCTTGGTGGTTTTGATTTAATAGTCTATAATATTTCTCCAGCTATAGCACAAATCAAGCCACCAACTAATGTATATATGATAATGGACTTGCTTCTTAGTTCAGTAGCATTCATTGTTATTAAAATGGGGCCAGGAACATAAGGTGAATCATTTCTTTGTGTTAAGGAAATTCTTTCTTGAGTTTTGAATGCACCTTATCCTGCTCTAACGTGTTTGTTGAATGATTTAGAGCTAGAGCCAATCCTTGGCTCTGCTCTACTGATTAATTTCTTGGCTCATCCACCTCTGCTCTGAGGTATTCCTTCTCCTGTATTGCTATATTCTGGGGTCAGTGCATTAAAAATTACTGAAATTGGGATATTCAGGGTAATTGAGTATTTCTTATGTTGCTCTTTTGTCAGCCTTCCACATTACTACGTGGTTTTGTACAGGCCCTAAATGATGCATTTGTCTGTCACCAAAGCAGACATACAAGCTGCTAAATGTACACAAGAACTACATTTTATCTTTCTTTTCTCAGGTTTGCTGAGTGCTATTGACATATACTGTTCCACCATTCTTGAATGTCCAACCAGTAGAATGTTTTGCATTGTGTAGCTTGTCAGTAACGTTCCAACATTTCAATCATCAAGTGCAGACTGTGATCGAGGATTCAGTCTCATGAACATTATCAAGTGTAAATCAAGAACTAGACTGGAGGAGAATCACTTAGTTATGCTGATGAGGACAAAGGCATACCTCTTAAATGGCAAAGCAGACCTTGATAGAGTTTATCAGCACTGGAAGAATGGCAAGGACTGGCAAGAGAAGCAAATGTGTCACACATCTAGTGATGGCACTCGACTTGCCTGAGCCACCCTTTCCCAAAGTCTGTTTGGCCTGGATGGGCACATTTCACACACTTCCTCTTAGCAGGGACATTAATCATTGGGTCGTACATCAAAATGTACCTGTGTTATGTAATTGTCAACTTGCTAATTATATATTCTCTTGCATAGTCTTCCAGCAGTCCCCCACCAAATGATCAGTGCTCTAATCAAGAATATTCAATAAAATCTTATAACGGTGCTCCCTTCTGAGTCCTGTCCTTTTTTAAGCCTGGTGTAAATGTGCAACTAAAAAAAGCAATTAATATCATGAAGATCTGTCTCCACACTGCAAAACTGTCTTCAAGACTCAGTTAATTAGAGCTATATGTGTGAAATGCACTTGTTCTCGATCTCATTATAAACAAAAGTTTTGAGTGGTAATTGCCACGGATTTATATACTTGCATGCTGCACTCACATGCTTGGTGCACACAGCCTTGGCTGCATCGCACAGAGATCTTGTACTGCCACACACAGAGGAAAACAATTAGAGGGAACAGTGCTCACATGTGGTGATTGGAAAAATGATGACCCACTTTGAGCCTGAGCAGATGATCTAGGATCACCTCCTAAAGTACCCAAGGAAGTAAGAAACCTTGGAATTACCATGGACTCCAATCTATCAATGAATGCCTAAGTGGATAAGTTAGCAAGATCAAACTTCATTACTGTGAAAACTCTGTGACGCACCTCCCCTCACCTGGGATTTCCACACAAGGAAGGTCCAAGCTACTATCTCTCTTGTACTGTCTAAACTTGATTACGCCAATGGCCTCTACAATGGATCATCTTTATCAACTATGACAAGACTACATCAAATTTAGAACTCTGCTGTCAGACTACTCCTACATGTAAAGCCACATTCCTGCATCTCCCCTGCTTTGAGGGCCCTACATTAGTTACCGGTTGCCAGAAGATCCACCTTCATGCTGCATAGTATTACCCACAAAGCAATACAACATGGCCACTTTTCATCAGGAATAAAACAGAGCCACTTTTCATCAGGAATACATTCACCAAATACATACAAAAAAGGAACCTCTGCTTTAGATTGGCGCCCCCCATCAAAGCTTCAGCATACAAGAAAAAAACCCATGATTGGTACATATTTCTCTGTTCAAGCAGCCATACTATGGAATTCATTACCCCCAAACATAAGATCCATGGATGACGATCTTATCTTGAGAGGAGTACTCAAAAGTTAGCTCTTTCCTCCATGAGCACCATACTCAAAACACAAATATACAGCATACGCTTGTGTATGTAAACACGTATAATTTTTATTTTAATTTTATCTATCACAATGTGTAAATACGAACATAACAATTGTATCTATAAGTGCTTCACTATTGAAATATCGGGGAACAATATAAAATAAATATAAATAAATAAATAATAAAATAAATGAATAAAATTATCCCAAAAAATAAATAAACAAATTAGCTTTGTGCACAGCAACCCTTGAAAGTCTGAGTTTCGAAATTTTATCCATACACCTACATATAGGACTTTATATAATACAGCTTTATATCTCTTTATTCTGTTCCACATAAATGTATACTGTGAGAAGTTGGCCTGGCATATGCTGTCCACTAATTATAGTGGGCACCTTGCACCAGTCCAAATCGACTCTTATGGTAGGTAGGTTAAAGACAACCTTATTGAAAGCTATCCTAGTGGTAGCTATGGAGAGCAGCCTTCAGGCTAAATCTTGAAGGAATGTAAAGCAGCTTGTTTTACCAGTCTATAATCTCTTGAGTGACCAAATGAAAGAGCACCACACCAGGTATATATTCAAAATATATGTATTTATTACTAAACACACCCCTCTAGTCTCTTTATGAGGCTAGAGTTCGAAATACATAGGTTATAAGATCTTAAATCACAGTAATAGCACAAATACACGTTTGGGCCCTAGGGGCGTACCAAACCATATACCAATAAAGTGGTATGCGAACCACGACTGAACTAGACACTAGGCCTAGAGCCTCTAGAAGTGCTTGGACCACAAGGAACCACCCAAGGTAGTGACACAGGGGACCCACGGGAGACGCGTGCAGTGTAAATACACAACCGCGATACGCCGTTAACTTCTATGGAGAAAGTCGGGATCGGGAAAATAGAGGAAAGGGACACTTAGAAGAGGACTAGGACAAAACCCTTTGAGATCTAGGACTTTGAAGAGTCTCTACCCACGGGAGCACCGGAGTACTCGTGTTACCTCACCCAGGGAAGCCGGGTGCATAGGTGCCTTTCGGGGTCGGGTTTCGTCGTCGGTTCTTATGGCGATCTGCTGCAAAGTGCTGCTGGCGACCAGGAGAAAAGTGTCCGGGTGGATCCAAGAGTGGATCGGAGTTCTGAAGAACCTGAAAGCAGAGGGGACAGAGTCTGGGTCACTAGCCAGTGACCAGGGAGGCGATGGACAGATGCCCACCGATGTCGAGTGCTTCAGATTCGATGACGGTCGTCTTGACTCTTCAGCCACGAGGTCCGGGAGGCGTTGTCGGCGACCAGGAGCAGGATTCGGGCTGTTGCTCGATGTCTGTCGAGTGCAGAGGTGTCGGCGACCAGATTGGACCCAACAAGCCTTGGCAACGGCAAGTCTCGAGTAAGATGTAGATCGTCGATGATGCAGACCAGCAAGGTCTGGGGAACTCACCCAGCGAGGGTAAGTGAGGGCAGGCCTGGAGCAACCAGACTGCCAAGTAAAGAAAATATTGGCCTTCGTTAAGGGCTACTAGCCAACGGGCTAGCGACCGCGAAGGAGCCTCGTGACGCCGCACGTGGAGCTGGCTTACAGGACACTCGTGGAGTGGGGGCCAGTGATCTTCGGTGCAGGTGGTGCTGGAGGCTAGGGCTACTCGGAGCCCAAAGCACGACTTCTTGGGAGACCCAGAAGATGGTGCACTTGCAAATGTGCTCGGTGTCCAGGGGTCATGGTCTCACGTCACCCTCGATAGCCACGGGCCTCAGCTTTGCTGGGGACTCAGGGTAGCCTCGGGGAAGTCTGAGAATCCACCTCTGGTGATGCGATGCCTTCGGCGTCCGACGGGAGCTTCAGTGATGCGAACCGGACAGATGCTTCTTTGGTGCCTGCCAAGCAGGGGAGTCACTCCTTGACCCCAAGGGAGATTCTTCAGTCCTCTAATCGTGAGTAGAGCGTCGAAGGTCCAGGATTCTGTTTCAGAGTTTCGTCCAGGTATAATCTAAAGTCCTAGGGACTGGGTTCCTACCTTTATTCTAAGAATAGGGGATGGACTACTCTGTGGCCCCACCTATGGGTGGGTCAGGGCAGAGGGGTGGCTACACCCCTTTCCCTTTGTCCAGTTCGCGCCAAAGCAGGGGCTGCAAGCCCTGATCCGGTTTGAACTGGGGTATGCACAGGGACACCAAATGTGCCCCCAGTGCAGGACTTCAAAGCACCCGAAAGTGCTCCCGCCCAGCCCCAATACACATTGTCCTGTCTGGGGAGGTGGTCACACCTCCCTGGGACAGGAAACCTATTGTCCAGGCCTCCCCTGCCGGAGTTTCATCCAGCAGCAGGAGGCCAGACTCGTGTCTGTGGCAGCAGCATCCATTTTGTGATGCCAGGCTCTGGAAAGAAGTTACCGGACTCGTCAGAGTTAACATGCCTTTCCCTCTAGAAGGGTGGAATGCTACCCCCGCCGCCAGGATTGGCGGGGGGTAGTATTCCAAGATGTTTGACACCAAACACGACATGTTTAGGTGCAGCCATTCCATAGTTAGCATTTTACCGCGAGGATATAATGCGTTTAAGAGTATATGGTCAGGCTGCACTACAAACAGCATCAGAGATGGTCTCCGAACGCTGCAGAGGGGCCCTGCTCATGCAGGGGCACCCTCTCACATAGGAACCATGCACTCTGCCTTTAGGATTGATAAGGCCTGCCTTAGGAGTGACTTATAGGTTTATATGTGTGTATGCATTTAGTGATATAGGTAACCTATACCACAGCAAGGGGTGCATGCACCACCTTACCCAGGCTGCAGTAGCAGACCTGTGGTGCCAGTTTGGATGGCCTACCAGGGGTGGCATAATACATGCTGCAGCCCCTGGCAGGCCTCTGAGGTACCTATGCCCTTGGTACATAGTATACCATATACTAGGGACTTACAAGGGCACTCCAGATCCCAATCAGTGATGTGCCTAAGGCACATGGAGACCCTTTTAAAGAGGAAACAGCTAGGCTGGGGTTCTGAATAGCAGGGCCCCAGCCAGACTAATGTCGAAAACCAGTGAAGTATCAGCAAAAAGTGGGGGTACCCCTGTGAAGCAGATCCTACTCTCCTACACAACCCCCCCAAACGTAGGGACATTAAACTAACCTTGCCCAGTTAAGTCTTCATGTTCTAAGTGGAAATACCTAGAGAGTCCATCTGCATTCGCATGGTTACTCCCAGGCCTATGTTCCACTGTAAAGTCCATCCCCTGTAGGGAAATGGACCACCTAAGCAGTTTGGGGTTTTCACCCTTCATTTGTTTTAGCCATAAGAGGGGCTTATGGTCTGTCTGAACCAGGAAGTGTGTACCAAACAAGTATGGCCTCAACTTCTTCAGAGCCCAGACCACAGCAAAGGCCTCCCTCTCTATGGCTGACCAACGTTTCTCTCTAGGGGTCAGCCTTCTGCTAATAAAAGCTACTGGCTGATCCTGACCTTCTTCATTCAATTGTGACAGTACAGCCCCTACCCCCAATTCAGATGCATCAGTTTGAACAATGAACTTCTTGGAGTAATCAGGACTCTGCAGAATTGGAGCAGTGCACATGGCCTGCTTGAGGTCATCAAATGCCTTTTGACAGCTAACTGTCCACTGAACCTTTTTGGGCATTTTCTTAGAAGTTAAGTCATTCAAGGGTGTCACTATTGATCCATACCCCTTGACAAATCTCCTATAGTACCCAGTCAGGCCTAAGAAGGCTCTCACCTGAGTCTGGGTAGTGGGAGCAGTCCAGTCCATGATGGTCTGGATCTTGCTCTGCAAAGGTTGAACCTGGCCTCCACCCACAAGGTGGCCCAGGTACACAACCTGACTCTGCCCTATCTGGCACTTAGTGGCCTTGATAGTCAGGCCTGCCTTTTGCAGGGCCTGTAAAACATTCCTGAGGTGGACCAGGTGATCCTCCCAGGTGGAGCTAAAGACAGCAATATCATCTAGATAAGCTGCACTATAGGCTTCCAGTCCTGTGAGAACTGTGTTCACCAACCTCTGGAAAGTGGCAGGAGCATTTTTCAGACCAAAGGGCATCACCACAAATTGATAATGCCCACTAGGGGTTGAAAATGCTGTTTTGGGCTTTGCAGCATCAGCTAGTCTGATCTGCCAGTAGCCAGCTGTTAGGTCAAATGTGCTGAGATATTTGGCAGAGGCCAAAGTATCTATGAGCTCATCTGCCCTGGGTATTGGATGGGCATCAGTCCTAGTGACTGCATTGAGGCCTCTGTAGTCTACACAAAACCTCATCTCTCTTTTCCCACCACTGGTGTGAGGTTTAGGTACTAGGACTACTGGACTAGCCCAAGGGCTATCTGAGGGCTCAATCACTCCCAATTCCAACATCTTCTGGACTTCAGTCCTGATACAGTCCCTGACATGGTCAGGTTGCCTATAAATCTTGTTTTTAATAGGCAGACTGTCCCCAGTGTCCACTTCATGAGTGCACCAGGTGGTCTGACTGGGTGTCAGTGAAAACATATGCCTAAACTGATTGAGGACTTGCCTGCAATCAGTTTGTTGCTGGGTAGTGAGGCTGCCTGCCAAGGCTGCACCATCAACTGACCCATCGTCAGGGTTCTGTGAGAGCAGGTCAGGGAGTGGGTCACTCTCTTCCTCCTGCCCTTCATCAGTAGCCATGAGCAAGCCCATGTCTGCCCTGTCCACATATGGCTTAAGTCTGTTGACATGGAGAACCCTGTGGGGACTCCTGGGTGTTCCTAGGTCCACTAAGTAAGTGACCTCACCCTTCTGTTCAACAATAGTGTGGGGTCCACTCCATTTGTCTTGGAGAGCTGCTGGGGCCACTGGCTCCAACACCCACACCTTCTGTCCTGGCTGGTAAACAGTCAGAACAGCCTTTTGGTCATGCCAGGCCTTCTGCAGTTCCTGGCTAGCCTCAAGGTTTTTGGTTGCCTTTTTCATGTACTCAGCCATCCTGGAGCGGAGACCAAGTACATAGTCCACTATATCTTGCTTTGGGGGCTTGAGAGGTAACTCCCATCCTTCCTTCACCAAGCACAGTGGACCCCTCACAGGGTGGCCAAACAGAAGTTCAAAAGGGCTGTAACCAACCCCCTTCTGAGGCACCTCCCTATATGCGAATAAAAGGCAGGGCAAGAGTATGTCCCATCTACGCCTAAGCTTTTCTGGGAGCCCTTTAATCATGCCCTTCAAGGTTTTGTTGAATCTCTCAACTAAACCATTGCATTGTGGGTGATAGGGTGTGGTGAACTTATAAGTAACTCCACACTCCTTCCACATTGCTTTTAAGTAACCAGACATGAAGTTTGCACCCCTGTCTGATACTACCTCCTTAGGAAAGCCCACTCTTGAGAAGATTCCCAGGAGGGCCCTTGCCACCACAGGTGCTGTAGTGGTCCTGAGGGGAATAGCTTCTGGGTACCTGGTGGCATGATCCACTACCACCAGGATAAACCTGTGCCCAGAGGCTGTTTGGGGATCCATGGGACCAACAATGTCAATCCCTACCCTCTCAAAGGGCACCCCCACCACAGGTAGTGGTATCAGGGGGCCTTTGTAGTGCCACCTGCTTTGCCACTGGCTTGGCAGGTTACACAGGAGCGACAAAACTCCTTACTGTCTTCAGACATGTGGGGCCAGTGAAAGTGAGGGACAATTCTGTCCCAAGTCTTGTTCTGGCCCAGGTGTCCTGCTAAGGGAATATCATGGGCTAGGGTCAATAGGAAGCCCCTGAACTTCAAAGGTATTACCAACCTCCTGGTAGCACCAGGCTTGGGGTCTCTACTCTCTGAGTACAGGAGTCCATCATCCCAATACACTGTATGGGGACCACTAGCTTTCCCAGCAGCCTCAGCAGCAGCTTGCTGTCTGAGGGGTTCAAGGGAGGGGCAGCTCTGCTGCTCCTGGCTCAGATCTGCCCTAGAAGGTCCCCCTGTCCCCAAGAACTCAACCTGTTCAGGTTCAAGTTCCTCTGGGACAGTTCCTTCTTCAGGGCTGAGATCATCCCCCTCAAGGGACTGATCTTCCTCCTGAGCCAAGGGGAAGGCTCTGCCTTAACCCTACTACTCCTCCTCTTGGAAGGCACTTGGTCCATTCTTCCAGAATCCAAGGCCTGTTCAGTTTTAGACAGTTTAGCTTGTGACCTGGTCACAGCAAACACATCTGCAGGGATCCCCAGCATTTCTGCATGGGTCCTGAGCTCCACTTCTGCCCAAGCAGAAGTCTCTAAGTCATTGCCAAGCAAGCATTCGACTGGTAGGTTTGCACTTACCACAACCTTCTTAAGGCCAGTTACCCCTCCCCAGGAGAAGTTAACAACTGCCAGAGTATGGTCTGTTCTGACATTGCTAGCATTGGTCACTTGGTACATTTCACCAAGTATAACTTGCCCAGGTAGCACAAGGTCTTGTGTCACCATTGTGACACTTGCCCCTGTGTCCCTAAATGCCAAAGCCTCTCGTCCATTGATTAAAGGCTGTTGTCTGTACTTGCCCAGATTACTGGGACTCACAGTGGAGGTCACATCCATGCCTCCATCACAGACTAACACAGCCTGAGTCAGTTCCCTGACTAAGTCAGAGCCCAACTCAGTTCCCAGGGTGAACCCTACTAAACCCTTTGCTGGAGCACCTCCACCAACTGTACTAGGGGGAACAGGTGCCTTAGGGGCATTGGTGGGTGCTGGACTGGAGTCTTTGGACTTGGTGCAATCACTGGTCCAGTGGGTCTTTTGCTTACAGACCTTGCACCATGGTTTTCTTTGGCCTTTACCCTTGGTAGACTGGGAATCCCCACCAGAAGAAGATTTTTGGGGGCCTGATGAAGACTTTTGATCTTTACCCTTCTCCCCACCCTTGTCAGAGTTCTTAGCATCTTGCTTCTTGGTTTCCCCACCTTGGTTCTGTACCTTCTGCTTCACCCTGGTTCTGACCCATTTGTCTGCCTTCTTTCCCAATTCTTGGGGAGAGGTCAGATCAGAGTCAACCAGGTACTGATGCAACAGCTGGTTTTGACAGTTATTAAGAATCTGCTCCCTCATTATCAGATTATACAATCCTGAGAAGTCACACACCTTACTGCCCATCAACCAGCCTTCCAGAGCCTTGGCAGAACAATCCACATAGTCTACCCAGTCTTGAGTCTGTGCTTTTTGGGTGTCTCTGAACTTCAACCTGTACTGTTCAGTGGTTAGGCCAAACCCATCAATAAGAGCACTCTTCAAGACCTTGTAATTGTCAGCATCCTCCTCTCTAACAGTGAGGAGCTTGTCTCTACCTTTGTCAGCAAAGGAGAGCCACAAGATTGCTGCCCACTGCTCCTGAGGGACCTTCTGTACTTTACAGGCCCTCTCTAAAGCAGTTATCCATTTGTGGATATCATCCCCACTCTGGTAGGGAGGGACAATCTTGTTCAGGTTCCTATGGTCATAGGACCTTTCCCTATCTCTAGGGACATGGCTGCCACCATGGGACTCTAGTCCCAACTTTCTTCTCTCTTTAAGGAGATCTAGGGATTCTCTATCTAAAGCCAATTGCTTCTTCCTGATCTCCAGTTGAGTTTCCTCATACTGGACCAGTCTCTTTCTTCTCTCATGAGAGGATTCCCTCCTGTGAGAAGAAACAGAGCTCCCTATGGAGGTGCCAGAGTGGTTAGACTCCTGAGAAGGAGACCTAGACTTTCTGAGCACACTCATAATCCTTCCTGGGGGGACAAAGGTGTGGTTCTCCAGATCCTCATCTTCATCTTCCCCAGAAGGGATTGGGTTTTCCAGGTCAGGGTCATTGTCACCCTCCTGGTCAGTTTCAGAGGGGGGGCTGGGGGTAGTAGTACCCCTGGCCCCTTCCTCATCTGCTGGCCCACCCTCGGCTCCTACCCCTTCAGTCTCTGAAGACTTACTAAGATCATAAGCCACCAACAACTCCTGGAGGTGTTGGGTGGTGGGACTTTGGCCTGTCCTTAATTTCCTCACGTTACACAAAGCTCTCAGTTCCAAGAATGGGAGTGTGTCATACTTGGAGGGGAAGCTCAATGGCTTCCTGCAGGGCATCTTTGGATCCTGCTTTTAAAGACATTACTAGTGTGGTGTGGTGTATGCACTACCTACTCTAGTGTGGCCTACTAAACTCTCTTGAGTTGTAGAAAGGGTTGTGCTATCCCTTAACACACAACTCTAAGTTCAGTAGAACTTACTGATATTCTAAGCTTAAATTATATGTACCTTAGGTACCTTTAGTAGTTTTCAGTTGATCAATTCAATTGAGATTATCTGGTAAAACAATAGCAAGCTGGAATCCCACACGCTGCACACCAATGTGAGAAGTTGGCCTGGCATATGCTGTCCACTAATTATAGTGGGCACCTTGCACCAGTCCAAATCGACTCTTATGGTAGGTAGGTTAAAGACAACCTTATTGAAAGCTATCCTAGTGGTAGCTATGGAGAGCAGCCTTCAGGCTAAGTCTTGAAGGAATGTAAAGCAGCTTGTTTTACCAGTCTATAATCTCTTGAGTGACCAAATGAAAGAGCACCACACCAGGTATATATTCAAAATATATGTATTTATTACTAAACACACCCCTCTAGTCTCTTTATGAGGCTAGAGTTCGAAATACATAGGTTATAAGATCTTAAATCACAGTAATAGCACAAATACACGTTTGGGCCCTAGGGGCGTACCAAACCATATACCAATAAAGTGGTATGCGAACCACGACTGAACTAGACACTAGGCCTAGAGCCTCTAGAAGTGCTTGGACCACAAGGAACCACCCAAGGTAGTGACACAGGGGACCCACGGGAGACGCGTGCAGTGTAAATACACAACCGCGATACGCCGTTAACTTCTATGGAGAAAGTCGGGATCGGGAAAATAGAGGAAAGGGACACTTAGAAGAGGACTAGGACAAAACCCTTTGAGATCTAGGACTTTGAAGAGTCTCTACCCACGGGAGCACCGGAGTACTCGTGTTACCTCACCCAGGGAAGCCGGGTGCATAGGTGCCTTTCGGGGTCGGGTTTCGTCGTCGGTTCTTATGGCGATCTGCTGCAAAGTGCTGCTGGCGACCAGGAGAAAAGTGTCCGGGTGGATCCAAGAGTGGATCGGAGTTCTGAAGAACCTGAAAGCAGAGGGGACAGAGTCTGGGTCACTAGCCAGTGACCAGGGAGGCGATGGACAGATGCCCACCGATGTCGAGTGCTTCAGATTCGATGACGGTCGTCTTGACTCTTCAGCCACGAGGTCCGGGAGGCGTTGTCGGCGACCAGGAGCAGGATTCGGGCTGTTGCTCGATGTCTGTCGAGTGCAGAGGTGTCGGCGACCAGATTGGACCCAACAAGCCTTGGCAACGGCAAGTCTCGAGTAAGATGTAGATCGTCGATGATGCAGACCAGCAAGGTCTGGGGAACTCACCCAGCGAGGGTAAGTGAGGGCAGGCCTGGAGCAACCAGACTGCCAAGTAAAGAAAAGATTGGCCTTCGTTAAGGGCTACTAGCCAACGGGCTAGCGACCGCGAAGGAGCCTCGTGACGCCGCACGTGGAGCTGGCTTACAGGACACTCGTGGAGTGGGGGCCAGTGATCTTCGGTGCAGGTGGTGCTGGAGGCTAGGGCTACTCGGAGCCCAAAGCACGACTTCTTGGGAGACCCAGAAGATGGTGCACTTGCAAATGTGCTCGGTGTCCAGGGGTCACGGTCTCACGTCACCCACGATAGCCACGGGCCTCAGCTTTGCTGGGGACTCAGGGTAGCCTCGGGGAAGTCTGAGAATCCACCTCTGGTGATGCGATGACTTCGGCGTCCGACGGGAGCTTCAGTGATGCGAACCGGACAGATGCTTCTTTGGTGCCTGCCAAGCAGGGGAGTCACTCCTTGACCCCAAGGGAGATTCTTCAGTCCTCTAATCGTGAGTAGAGCGTCGAAGGTCCAGGATTCTGTTTCAGAGTTTCGTCCAGGTATAATCTAAAGTCCTAGGGACTGGGTTCCTACCTTTATTCTAAGAATAGGGGATGGACTACTCTGTGGCCCCACCTATGGGTGGGTCAGGGCAGAGGGGTGGCTACACCCCTTTCCCTTTGTCCAGTTCGCGCCAAAGCAGGGGCTGCAAGCCCCTGATCCGGTTTGAACTGGGGTATGCACAGGGACACCAAATGTGCCCCCAGTGCAGGACTTCAAAGCACCCGAAAGTGCTCCCGCCCAGCCCCAATACACATTGTCCTGTCTGGGGAGGTGGTCACACCTCCCTGGGACAGGAAACCTATTGTCCAGGCCTCCCCTGCCGGAGTTTCGTCCAGCAGCAGGAGGCCAGACTCGTGTCTGTGGCAGCAGCATCCATTTTGTGATGCCAGGCTCTGGAAAGAAGTTACCGGACTCGTCAGAGTTAACATGCCTTTCCCTCTAGAAGGGTGGAATGCTACCCCCGCCGCCAGGATTGGCGGGGGGTAGTATTCCAAGATGTTTGACACCAAACACGACATGTTTAGGTGCAGCCATTCCATAGTTAGCATTTTACCGCGAGGATATAATGCGTTTAAGAGTATATGGTCAGGCTGCACTACAAACAGCATCAGAGATGGTCTCCGAACGCTGCAGAGGGGCCCTGCTCATGCAGGGGCACCCTCTCACATAGGAACCATGCACTCTGCCTTTAGGATTGATAAGGCCTGCCTTAGGAGTGACTTATAGGTTTATATGTGTGTATGCATTTAGTGATATAGGTAACCTATACCACAGCAAGGGGTGCATGCACCACCTTACCCAGGCTGCAGTAGCAGACCTGTGGTGCCAGTTTGGATGGCCTACCAGGGGTGGCATAATACATGCTGCAGCCCCTGGCAGGCCTCTGAGGTACCTATGCCCTTGGTACATAGTATACCATATACTAGGGACTTACAAGGGCACTCCAGATCCCAATCAGTGATGTGCCTAAGGCACATGGAGACCCTTTTAAAGAGGAAACAGCTAGGCTGGGGTTCTGAATAGCAGGGCCCCAGCCAGACTAATGTCGAAAACCAGTGAAGTATCAGCAAAAAGTGGGGGTACCCCTGTGAAGCAGATCCTACTCTCCTACACACCCCCCCAAACGTAGGGACATTAAACTAACCTTGCCCAGTTAAGTCTTCATGTTCTAAGTGGAAATACCTAGAGAGTCCATCTGCATTCGCATGGTTACTCCCAGGCCTATGTTCCACTGTAAAGTCCATCCCCTGTAGGGAAATGGACCACCTAAGCAGTTTGGGGTTTTCACCCTTCATTTGTTTTAGCCATAAGAGGGGCTTATGGTCTGTCTGAACCAGGAAGTGTGTACCAAACAAGTATGGCCTCAACTTCTTCAGAGCCCAGACCACAGCAAAGGCCTCCTCTCTATGGCTGACCAACGTTTCTCTCTAGGGGTCAGCCTTCTGCTAATAAAAGCTACTGGCTGATCCTGACCTTCTTCATTCAATTGTGACAGTACAGCCCCTACCCCCAATTCAGATGCATCAGTTTGAACAATGAACTTCTTGGAGTAATCAGGACTCTGCAGAATTGGAGCAGTGCACATGGCCTGCTTGAGGTCATCAAATGCCTTTTGACAGCTAACTGTCCACTGAACCTTTTTGGGCATTTTCTTAGAAGTTAAGTCATTCAAGGGTGTCACTATTGATCCATACCCCTTGACAAATCTCCTATAGTACCCAGTCAGGCCTAAGAAGGCTCTCACCTGAGTCTGGGTAGTGGGAGCAGTCCAGTCCATGATGGTCTGGATCTTGCTCTGCAAAGGTTGAACCTGGCCTCCACCCACAAGGTGGCCCAGGTACACAACCTGACTCTGCCCTATCTGGCACTTAGTGGCCTTGATAGTCAGGCCTGCCTTTTGCAGGGCCTGTAAAACATTCCTGAGGTGGACCAGGTGATCCTCCCAGGTGGAGCTAAAGACAGCAATATCATCTAGATAAGCTGCACTATAGGCTTCCAGTCCTGTGAGAACTGTGTTCACCAACCTCTGGAAAGTGGCAGGAGCATTTTTCAGACCAAAGGGCATCACCACAAATTGATAATGCCCACTAGGGGTTGAAAATGCTGTTTTGGGCTTTGCAGCATCAGCTAGTCTGATCTGCCAGTAGCCAGCTGTTAGGTCAAATGTGCTGAGATATTTGGCAGAGGCCAAAGTATCTATGAGCTCATCTGCCCTGGGTATTGGATGGGCATCAGTCCTAGTGACTGCATTGAGGCCTCTGTAGTCTACACAAAACCTCATCTCTCTTTTCCCACCACTGGTGTGAGGTTTAGGTACTAGGACTACTGGACTAGCCCAAGGGCTATCTGAGGGCTCAATCACTCCCAATTCCAACATCTTCTGGACTTCAGTCCTGATACAGTCCCTGACATGGTCAGGTTGCCTATAAATCTTGTTTTTAATAGGCAGACTGTCCCCAGTGTCCACTTCATGAGTGCACCAGGTGGTCTGACTGGGTGTCAGTGAAAACATATGCCTAAACTGATTGAGGACTTGCCTGCAATCAGTTTGTTGCTGGGTAGTGAGGCTGCCTGCCAAGGCTACACCATCAACTGACCCATCGAAGGTCCAGGATTCTGTTTCAGAGTTTCGTCCAGGTATAATCTAAAGTCCTAGGGACTGGGTTCCTACCTTTATTCTAAGAATAGGGGATGGACTACTCTGTGGCCCCACCTATGGGTGGGTCAGGGCAGAGGGGTGGCTACACCCCTTTCCCTTTGTCCAGTTCGCGCCAAAGCAGGGGCTGCAAGCCCTGATCCGGTTTGAACTGGGGTATGCACAGGGACACCAAATGTGCCCCCAGTGCAGGACTTCAAAGCACCCGAAAGTGCTCCCGCCCAGCCCCAATACACATTGTCCTGTCTGGGGAGGTGGTCACACCTCCCTGGGACAGGAAACCTATTGTCCAGGCCTCCCCTGCCGGAGTTTCATCCAGCAGCAGGAGGCCAGACTCGTGTCTGTGGCAGCAGCATCCATTTTGTGATGCCAGGCTCTGGAAAGAAGTTACCGGACTCGTCAGAGTTAACATGCCTTTCCCTCTAGAAGGGTGGAATGCTACCCCCGCCGCCAGGATTGGCGGGGGGTAGTATTCCAAGATGTTTGACACCAAACACGACATGTTTAGGTGCAGCCATTCCATAGTTAGCATTTTACCGCGAGGATATAATGCGTTTAAGAGTATATGGTCAGGCTGCACTACAAACAGCATCAGAGATGGTCTCCGAACGCTGCAGAGGGGCCCTGCTCATGCAGGGGCACCCTCTCACATAGGAACCATGCACTCTGCCTTTAGGATTGATAAGGCCTGCCTTAGGAGTGACTTATAGGTTTATATGTGTGTATGCATTTAGTGATATAGGTAACCTATACCACAGCAAGGGGTGCATGCACCACCTTACCCAGGCTGCAGTAGCAGACCTGTGGTGACAGTTTGGATGGCCTACCAGGGGTGGCATAATACATGCTGCAGCCCCTGGCAGGCCTCTGAGGTACCTATGCCCTTGGTACATAGTATACCATATACTAGGGACTTACAAGGGCACTCCAGATCCCAATCAGTGATGTGCCTAAGGCACATGGAGACCCTTTTAAAGAGGAAACAGCTAGGCTGGGGTTCTGAATAGCAGGGCCCCAGCCAGACTAATGTCGAAAACCAGTGAAGTATCAGCAAAAAGTGGGGGTACCCCTGTGAAGCAGATCCTACTCTCCTACATATACCTTTTATGTAGTTATGCATCTATATATTTATTACTTTACTCCCACTGTATAAAATAAAAAACCTTCAACTCTCTCAAACTCACTACTCTATGCCTCATCCTAGTCCTCTTTCAATATATGTTCTACCACCACTCTCTGACTCATCACAAACCTAATTTTACTACTATGAACTCTCCAATAACCCTTTCTAGACTCTTCCCTCCTCTATCCCTCCTTTGACTCAATCCAAACCTCATTTTACTACTATGATCTCCCAAATAACACCTTTTAGACTTTTCCCTCCTCTATCCTATTCAATTCAGCGAACAGACTCACATGTCCACTGCTCCAATTAACAACATATATTCCCTTATACTGATCTACGACTAATCCATCTGGGGTTCCGGAGCAGCGATACTAGTCACCGAAAAGTGTATCAGCGCCTCGTCAAGGGTAGTAAGCGCTATCTATGAATACAATTACAATTACAAATTACAATCTCCATAACGAGGTGACATGAGATCCTCAATGAATGGGCAATGCCCTGGCTATATCTGTTTTTCACTGTCAAAAGTGTAGTGTCAGAATTACTGGACACTGGACTTTCTGCCAGAAAAGTCACTGGGACGTTTTCTCACTGAGATGAGACACAGGTCTCCTGTACACATTCCCACTGCTACCTCTTCTGCCTCAAATTCTTAGGACAGATCAGCTCCAATTCATCTTAATCACCCCTGACTTGGCCAGGAGAGAATGGTGGCAAAAGCTCCTGAGCATGAGTATTTGCCATCAAATCCAGCTACCACTTGGGAAGGACCTCCTTTCTCTGCAACAAGGAAGGGTCCTGGTCCAGAGCCTCTGAATCCTACATCTCCATGTGTGAAGGTTGAATGTGTTCAATCTTGCGGTCGAAGTAGTCAACAATATCCTTGCAACGAGATTTCCTTTGACAAAGTTCATCTATGCTTGGCACTGGAAGAAATGGGTTGCCTGGTGTGGTGCTTATCACACTGACCCGCTAAAAGCAACATTTTTAGATGTCTTGTTTGTTGTCCAAGCAAGGCCTTGCAGTGGGCACAATTAATGGCTGCCATCCCTTTCAGCCTTTTTTTTCTGTTTATCTAATCAACCCTCTCTATTTAACTCACCTGTTATGGTGCTTTATATCAGTGGTCTGATTTGCATGTTGCTGTTTGTCATGCCGAAATGGGACTTGAATCTGTGTTCGCTGTGGCCACTGACACTCAAAATGTTTTTTCCTGAGTGTCATCACCTCTGCGTGCTGCGCTCTCATTGCAACCTCTGTACACCACCTTCTTCCCAGACAAATTGGTGATTAGAGGATCCAGGCAGCCTTCTTACCCTCGGCATCAAAATGTGTCATGCATCAGCTAAGAACTAACTCCCTGATGGCCTATGTGCTCATTTTATGAGGGCTAAGTTGGCCACGACATGGGTGTTTGCACACATTCACGACACACTACTGCCTTGACAGACAAACTCAATGGGAGGGCTATTTGGCCTGCTCGAAACTGCAAGACTTCCTAATCCAAAGCCAGTCCTCAGACCCTTTGGGAGATACTGCTGTGGTATCTATTCTAAAGGTGATTGGCGATTAGAACTATCCATCAGAAGAGCAAGTTACTGGGGTAATGTTCTATCTGGTGGATACTGTCTATCCAGAGATTCCTCACAGTTATCATACCTCCTCATTCTGTGGAGTGGATTCTTGAACATCATAATAAGGGTCCATTCCAAGTTAGATTTTGGCAGGCTGTCACCTGCAATTTGTTTGAGTGCTCCGTGTCTGAGGGCGTGGAAGAAGAAAGAGTAAGAAAGTGACATCCGTGTGCTGGGGTGGTGCTTATATGCGGCTCAGCTCGGTGACTTCTGGGGCAGTGCAGAGCCACATTGTGGCACCTATCCGCACTTGGGAGCATTGCTGAAAAATGGTATGCTTTAGGCCTGGCACCCGGGAATCTTTTGAAGATGAGCAATCTGTGATTAAATAGTGTATCCACCAGAAAGTGTTACAGAGAATATGACTCTTTACTACGCGAGTCATTACATCGCGTGCCTTCACAACGCGGTCGTTACAACGACCGCGTTGTTACAACGCAGTACTATTACAACGCAAGTCATTACAACAACTTGCTCTAGATGGCGCGCTGGACTTAGGAATAGTATGATTTACTATTCCAACTCCAGTGTGTGCAACAGTAGGGAAGGTGTTGGAATAGTAAATCATACTATTCCTTAGTCTCGAGCGCCATCTAGAGCAAGTCGTTGTAACGACTTGCGTTGTAACGGCACTGCGTTGTAACAACGACCGCGTTGTGAAGGTATCGTGGTGCAGTGTCTGCGTTGTAAGGGTTCTTTCCCGTTACAGAGAGTAATTAAGTTCTTCTTCCATACCAGACGCATCAATGGGGCTCTGCGGAATTATTTAGGTCATACCCCCACATGAAAGCGTTCTAGAAAACTGCAGCTGTTGCAGGAAAGGTCACACATGGAGAGATAGCATGAATATTGTAGGAGTATATGGTATGAAAAAGGTAAAATGGCACAGTATAGGTAACAAAGATGGGCAAAATCCAGTTTTCTGGCATTGGATCTTTCACATTCAAATGCTTGAATTTGTTCCAGTAACCAGATCGGTAATCCTCTGTAGAACTGTTACTTGGTGACAATTTGCACTGTTTAACATGCTATGCAGAGTAGCTTATCCACAGTGTATAACCCAAATTGGCCAACAAACTGGAGGCTTTGAGCTCCACTCCTCAAGAAAGCTTCTGTAGTTTCACTCTTTATACCACACATCTGTGGATGAAGGGTATCCTCTGGGGCTTCATCTTTTCCACATTCAACCCTAATTATAAGGAAGAAAGATTTATATTTGTGTTCCTTGTTTAGGGGAGGTTGCAACCAGGGATGTATTTCTGATGACAGTCCTGATAAGACCAACAAGTACTTGCACAAACCCTATATAATAGGCTCACTGAAAGATGTACATATATGGCACTCATTTAGTAGTTTGATTTTCTTATGGATTCACATGCTGTGCATTATTCCACCAACCAGGGATTGGGTCCAGGACTATCCCTTTTCTTTCCTTTTGGGTATCAACGAAGCAACTATGTCTACCTCCTGTGACGTCAAACATAAGCCTGCAGTGCCCCATTATGTTTGCTGCTTTTGGATGCATTTTTCAGCCATTAGATTCGGGTGGCAGGTTCAAGAGCTGTGGGTCGACTGTCAGCAAGAAAAGTGGTTTAGGCAATAGCAAGATTCAACGGAAAAGACGGAGATAGAACATTAATGACCAATTGAGCAGATATTGAGAAAAGCCGGACCTACACTACAAATGAATGGAGAAAGGTTTTTCTGTTGACCTTCAAACACATGGTGTCAGAGAATGCATGGAAGAGGTGGGAGGGTGTAGACTATCCCCGAGTCTCTTCTGAATAAACAAACCGAAAGTGAATCAAAACACTTTATTTAGGTTCTGCCAAAATTGCCATCACCAATTGGCACTGAATGACACACCTAAAGTCTGTAATCCTTGGCAGTCCCAGGACCTAAAGTCTGAAGGGTGCAAAACCAGAAAAATGAAGGTGGCTCCTATAAGCAATGTCCCAGGCAAAACAAGAATGCCTCAAAGACCTCGATCTATAAGAAAATATGGAGATGCTGGAAGAGGTCCATAGGGAGCACGATCTGATACTGAGGACTCACCATCGTAGATTTAAAACCATCAGACTCAACACCTAAACAGCCCTGGACATAGAAACATTGAAGCCCCCTTGGGTCGAAATCCAAAGACTCTCGAGAGGGGTCACATTTTTGTTGTCTTCACTTTGAAAAGAGATTGGGGGAACGGAAAAGAACTGCTCAAGAAGAAAGACACTGATGCCCTAAAAAAGGCAGTGTGTAGTGGTAATAAGCATGTAGAAGCAAGCACTTGACAGAGAGATAATACAGCATCTTGTGACTGCATTAGCAGCATTTCTACAGAAAAAGGAGGAATTTGATGAGTAGCTAAAAGCTAAAAGATTTATAAGCCTATAGATTACTTTCTACAACAGCTAAAAAAAGACCCTGCCGTGGAACAAGAGTATACCTAGGAGCACCTCCATTAGTACCAGAGCCACAGGAGGAATTTTGTGATCATTCTGTTCTGAAAGAGTCTTTTAGCCCCAGATTCCTCACCTTTTGAATATTTTTCAGGCATCAGACTGGATCCGGAAACTTTTCAGCAGTACCTCTGCGCACCAGTAGATGGTTCTGTGCAGCTCCGTATTGATGCTGTTCCGCCCCGAAAATGGCGTGCGGGCCTATATATGGACCACCAGCTCCTTTCTTTCCACGCAACCAGATGCGGATCCGGAGCTACCTCTCATCTTATTGAGATCCTTACCTCAATCAAAATTCACTTTTTCAGTGTGCAAGAGGCATGTCGCCTCCCAAAACAACACAGTTAAAGCCCTGTAAGTACTGTCACAAACAAATATCTGTGACAGAATCTCATCAAATTTAGCCTGGGGTAGATCCATGACTCTAAGGCCTACAGTGACTGTGTGTAAATGAACCCGCAGGCCATACGAGAGTGTGAAGCGAAAATTTACATCGCCAAGCGCCGAAAGACTCAACAACAAGACCGGTCTGAGTTGAAAGTTCGGTCTCAGTCCGTTCGAGGTCCAGAAGTTGCTGATGTCGTTCTAGAGGTAGGTCTTTGTCTCAATCAAAATCCTTGGATAAATAAAAGAAAAAATACAAGAAATCTAAACGGGACTCGACTCATTCTCAACATTCACATTTCCCTGAGAAGTCAAGGAGGTGGCACCATACATCTCGATCTTGCTCCCAAAGTCCCAGCGCAACCCTAGTTTTTGGGGCCATCTGCCACTCCGACGCAGATCAAAGAGTTTAGCAAGCCTATGCTCTGACTCATTGGATCCTTGCCGACTCCCTCTGGCATGCCTGTGGGCCCCACGGAGCAGAGAGGCTATCCTCCTGGATTACCACCGGTGGGTTCATCTTCAGCGCCAGTTGCACCCTCCGAGCCCATAAAAGGACCGCCTCCGGCTCCAGTCTAGACTCCTCTTCTGATGTCATGGTCCATGCTAGTTCCCAATGCCAATGCCACTCCATCGACGTCGGAAGATGAGGCCCCAATTGTCCTTTCTGATGTTGAATCTGTGCCGTTTCACCCTCAACCGTAGCTGCTCCTGTCCATCGTTAGACTCCCCTTCCTCCACTTGATCATCCTCTACGACGACAAATTTACACCCTGCATTCTATCTTCAGCGCGGATTTGGAAGTTGGCTATGATGCAGGTGATGAGATTGACCAACCTTATCACAAGGAAAATTGTTATGACGTCCTGCAGGTTGTTAGTGGCCTTGATACATCCCCTGAGTCGGGCTCCTCTCACCCCCTAATCCTGCCACTGTGGGGTGTGCTTCCTATGCCATGGTAATGCATACGCCTAGTGAAGTCCTTGGCTTCCAGCTCCCCACCTTGCAGGTCAAGACCAATGTTCTGACAAAAGTCCTCCAGCCGGGGCAAACATCCATTGAGCTCCTCTTACCTTTTAACAAAGCCCTTAAGGATACCTTGTTGGAGGCATGTGCCAAACATTGCTCTGGTCCTATGTCAACCACCAAGTTGCACGACGCCACTGACCTGGGAGATCATGCATTTCTATCTCAGCACTTCTCACTTGAAAGCTTAGTCGTCTAGTGCCTGCAGGCAAAACTAACCCCAACACATTTCAACTACTCTCCTTGATAGGGAGTCTATATGGGTGGAGACATTCAGGAAGAAAGTCTTCTCGTCCACCAGCTTGGCGCTCCAGTCAGTAAATGGCAGCAGTCAGCTGGAGTGCTATACCTATGCCCTTTCGGATTGGGTGTCTCAAGTCCTCCCAGGCGTCCCTGAAAATATCTGACCTGTCCTCACCCAGTCCATACAGGAAAGGTGTGACGTGTACAAGTTCACAATTTTTTGCAGCTTGGACACCACCGACTGCATCTGGTAGCCCATTGGCATTCGCTGCCATGCTTAGCTGTGTTCCACCAGTTTTTCAGGCAATGTCCGGTCGCCCCTCATGGACATGCCATTTGATTGGATTCATCTGTTTGGGGACAAGGCAGACTCTGCTCTCAAGTGATTTAAGAAGTGCGGGGCCACGATGCATGTCCTGGACTTATCTGCCCCCCTCGCCAACCACATCAGCCCTACCACTCCTTTTGTGGCTTTGGCAGACATACCCCATACCGTCAGCCAAATCAACCCCCACAAGGTGCCCAGCAGTTTTGTGGTAGAGGCCGTGGTACCCACTGCACTCACGGTTAAGGTTTACTGGCTGCCCAGTCCACTAACCCCCCCTCCCCCATAGGCCCGTTTTTTAAACCCCTTTATCGTGCTCTTGGTGGAGCACTGCCACCCAGTGGGAGGCAGGATCCAATGAGCCATGCTGAGTTGGCAGGCTATAACATTAGAAAGGTGTGTCCTCCAAATTGCTCGGGAGGTCTATGCCCTACGCTTCCTTTCACAACACTGCACCATCCACAATCCCCCCAGCGACTGACGGAGGACCTTCTACCCATGTTGCGGCAGGAAGTGCAAGCCCTTTTGGCCAAAGGGGCTATCGAGAGGGTGCCCAAGCTATAAGTAGGACATGGTTGTTAGTCCCGCTACTTTCTAGTGTCCAAGAAATATGGAGGCCTTCATATTATTTTAGACCTCTGCCCTCTAAACGCCTTCCTCCAGAAGGAAAAATTGAAAATGCTCAGGTCTTGCCTGCCCTTGACCCTGGAGAATGGATCATGGCATTTGCCTTGCAGGACCCGTATTTCCAGGTTCAGACTGGGACAAAAAATAGGCCCGGGCACCAAAACGAAAGTGGCCCCGATTAGCAAACCAGATAGCTAAAAAGTGGCCCATGTTTGGAAATCAAGCTAGTCTTGAGCTGGTAAAGTTACGCTGTATGGGTATTTTGGAAAGTACGGGGGACTGCATGCATCAGTGTTTGCTGCAGGCAATGTTTGTGATGATATGAAAAACCGGCCCATGAACAGCTAAAAATCCGGCTCACACACTCATCTGTCAGACCAGCCCATCAGGCACTGCCTTATTGCCCTATAGGCTGGTCCGACGACTGCCATTTCCATATACCTGTCCTTCAGGCCTATCAGCGCTACCTGCGGTTCATGGTGGAACTGTAGCATTTCCAGTTTGCTGTGCTTCCCTGTCCCACTTACAATTTAAAGGAGAACTCTCCAGCACACTCACAAAGAACTTTACACCAGCCTATTGTCAACCTAGAACTCTTGGAGCCTGGGCAAGGGAGGAAGGAAATATCTAGAACCAGATGTGGAGGGAAGTCTAGAAGTTTCTCGCATTTCAGAGGCTGGCTCCAGGTATACATATTGGACCAAGACCCTCAACAGCAATTTTCTGCCTTTTGGTATGTCTTTGGCAATCGGCGTAGTCATGGTTGATAGCATCATCATCGGGTCTTGTTAGCCTCCACTAGGAGGTGATCCCAAGGAAATAGTTGTGATCTACTTTGTAAAAAATGTGAATTAAAATTACCTCTTTATCATAGACTTAAATTTATTCAAAACAATGATAAGGGTAAAAACAAAGGTGGATGTGAAAAATAGGACCTGTAATGTGTCCTTCAGATCATTTTCAAAAAGGTCAAAAGAATGGCCTACATGTTTCAGCCAAAATGCGCCCTTGCCAGGTCGATGGCTTTCATCAGGACCAATTAAAGGGGAGAAAGGATAATCCCCCCTTGTTTTTTATATTACTCACGTCAGGTGGAATACTATCCCCTGGATCTGATTATTCTGCCAGTTGTATTTATTCCGGCAAGCGAGAATGCATTTGCTCTCAGCTGTAAATAAAAAGAAAAGTTAGTTCACACATAATGCCAGACATCGTGTAATATGTCTATTTTTCATCCTATAAATGTGTGAAGTCGCATGTTAATTTTGTGCCCTTAATGATGGTTGCATTATTTTAGTGTGCTATTTGCACTTAGCAAGATTCAGTATCTTTCTACTAAGAATGAAAATCTACACGTGACTGTGACTCCTCCATATCTGTGTGAAATATATAATATCTCCAACGTTGATGTCATGTGACTCCAATATTAAGATTCCAAGTATAGGAATCTACACACTGGTCATACCAATTTGCTTTTAGGGCTGTGCGTCTGGGGGTGCAGCCACTCTCAAAAGCAACTGATGTCAGTGAGTGGGTGAGTTGCCTATATAGGACCTGCACTTCATTTCTGGAGTGGAAAGGTGTAAATGCAGAGCAGCACAGTGCCACTTGCTGGTGTACAGAGGTACTGCTGAAAAGTTCCTGGATCCAGTCTGATGCCTGAAGAATATTCAAAAGGTGAGGAATCGAATTATACAGTCCTGTGGTCAAAGCAGGAGCAGTCATGGAGTGCAGCTTGAGGAAGAACATGAGGGGGCTAGCTTCGTAATGGAAACAGTTACCATAGCAAAAGGAAAAACAGTTTATTCCTGTTGGTCTTGGCCCTCTCTGCAGGGTCACAAAGGAATTCCTCAGCACACGTCTGTTATGTCACAATATACATAAACATGCTTGATGTGAGCATAAGTAAAATATATGCCTGATGGTCCTATTTATACTCAGGGCGCTTTCTGGTTTCTTTACAGGGTTATACATAGGAAGACAATAGCCTTGATAAAGTCGCGGGAATAATTCCCATGTAAGCGACCGAAACACGTGTCGGCTGTCTGAACATCGGAAAATAAAAAGGAAAAAGAAATAAGAACTTACCTACTTGTATTTTACTTATGCTCACATCAAGCATGTTTATGTATATTGTGACATAACAGACGTGTGCTGAGGAATTCCTTTGTATATCTGTCAATTGGCCAAGGCCATTTTGTGTTTTGGGGAGGTCAGTGGTTCTCTTCACCTTGCAGCAACGTGATTAATACAGCAAGTAAATATCAAATATTTGTGTTATCTCTCCCGAGTGGCGCCTTCATTTACCCAACTAAATACCACTGCTTATTAGGTGCTCTCTGCAGGGTCACCCCATACATTTTCCCTCCTCTCCTCCTGTTTTCTGAGGCCTTTTTTGTTGGCTTTCAGGACTCGGTGCACTTTGCCAATGCTAATCAGTGCTAAAGTTCCTGTGCTCTGTCCTAGAAACATGGTAAAACTGGCTTACACCCAATTGGTACATTTAATTTACATGTAAGTCCCTAGTAAAGAGGCAAAACATGTACCCAGGGCCTGTAAATTAAATGCTACTAGTTGGCCTGCAGCACTTATTGTGCCACCTACTTAAGTAGCCCTTTTAAACATATCTCAGGAAAGCCATTGCAGCCTGTGGGCAGTTATAAACTGCCAATTCGACTTGGCAAAATAAACCTTTTGCTAGGCCTAAACCTCCCTTTTAATACATATATGTCACACCCAAGGTAGGCCCTAAACTGCCCATAGGGCAGTGTGCATTGTATTTAAAAAGTTGGACATAGACTTTTAAGTTTTACATGTCCTGGTAATGAAAAACTGTCAAATTCATGTTTTACTACTGTGAGGCCTACCTCTCCCCCCAAACATAACATTATATTACCTTATTACATTTGATATGTGCTAACTTTTGATTGGGAATAGTTATAAACATCATGGTTGGTCTCAAAAGAATTCTAATGCAAAATCCTCTTCAATGGTAAAGTCGGATTTTAAGTCACAATTCTGAAAATGCCACTTTTAGAAAGTTGACATTGTCTTGTCCCAGCCATTTAGTACCTACAGCCTGTGTCCTGGGTCACATAACTGTGAATAAAGTGGCAATTGGCCTTTGTGTATTCCTCCCAGAGAGTGAGACAAAGGGGAACTAGATGTTGACAGGACAGGCCAAAGGGTTACCTCCAGCACATTCACAAAGAACTTGACACCAGCCTTTTTTCAACCTAGACCTTGTGGAGCCTGGGCAGGTGAGGAATGATATTTCTAGAACCAGATGTGGAGGGAAGTCAAGAATTTTCTCCCACTTCAAACTTCAAAATTGGACACTCAAACCAACTCTTCAGTTCATTCCTGGACCTGCGGAGGACCTCCAGAAGAACTGCCTTGTACTTCAGAGGACTGCCCCGCTGCTACCAGAGGACTGCCCTGCTGCTTAAATCCTGCTATGTACCATCATTCAGCTACCCTGCTGCCGAAGCCTGCCTTGTACCCTCAGATTACTGCCGTCCTGCTTGAGGCCTTCCTTGCTGCTTGGCCCCAGGGTCAACAGAGTGACTCTAAGGGCTACTTTGCTGGCCTCCTGTTGTGAGATATAGGGACACAATAAGATCCAACATTCTTGAACCTGTGCCTGGACTTGGCCTGAAGTGAGTCCTGCCCTCAAGTGGTGCTCATCCAGGTGTGGACCCTTAGAAGTAGTGATAAAGGTGCCCTAACATCCACAACTTGTACCGTAGAAAATTTTCCACTAAACTTTAGTCTGAGAACCAACAGAAAACCGGGACCTACCTGCTGACCGATCCGCCCAAGGTACATCATCGGTTAGCCTGACTTCATGGCAGCTCCTGCTATGTACGCATATCCTGTGAGCGGCTCCTCTTTGGAAGGGTATCCGGCTTTGTGGAGCCCTTGTTGGCTACAACCTGCAGCTTTATCCTGCTGAAGATTTTTGACTTCCAAAAAAATGCCAAAGTCCGAACATAGAAATCTTCACCTCTACTTTTTCCACTGGCTCCTCGACAACGCTTCCTCTTCGGACACTGGGTCTGCCTTCCCCTGCTAAACTTTAGCTTCTCAGACATTTTTCTTCAAAAATTCCTTTAAGTCTGAAGGTAAGCCAAGAGTGAGTCCAATTCACCGAGTGCATCCTAACCAGGCTCCATTTTGGTCAGCCAATAACTTTTGACTTTGTTCTTGTCTCACGCAACTAGATGTCTGCGGTTGGTGCTTTGATCTTTTAGGTGCTAGTTTCCACTAAAACCTTTTTCAAAAATCATAACTCCCTTTCTACTGATTGGATTTTTATTAATTTTGGTATCATTTTATTGATCAAAATGCTGTTTATTTTTCTAAATTGGTATGGGATTCTTCTTGTGTTGTGTTTTCACTTTAATTTCTGTTTAAGTGCTGCATAAATGCTCTACAAAATGCCTCTAAGTTATGCTGACTGTTTTTGGACCAAGCTACCAGAGGGTTGATCACAGGTTCATTTAGTGACTTTGTGGTTCACCCTGACAGGGATTGTGGATGTTGCTTTAGAAGGGTCTTCACCCCCCCCTCAATCAGAAACCCAAATTCCTACATTTCCCATAATCCTAGCATCATAGACCAGGACAAATAAGTCTATAAGGAACCAGCTTCTTCAAAGACAGTAACCCCAAGGTTGAGAAGAAATACTAACCTTCAAGCCAAGGCCTGCTATATTTAAATACCAAGGCGCCAGTGCACTCCTTGATAGTGTCTATGTCTATGAAGAGGGCTAACATGCCTGAATCCACAGGACCACCACCAGACATGGAGAGCAAAACATTGGAGGCTGTTGGATGGGAAACAGAGAAAGGAGGAATGGACCATTGCCTCCTCAAATTCCCTGCTCAGTAGGTACGGCCACTAGCAGTGGGATGAGATTTTGGTTCTCCTTCAATATCTGCCATGGCAATTTAGAACATAAGGAATTACAGTGGTCGATATTTAAAAACATTACGAAAGGCAGATATTTAAAGAAACCAATCCCCACAGTGAAGACCACCATGGATCCACAGAGAGGATCTTAACATCAGAGGGTGGTGGACACCACACGGGGCAGGCAAACACATAATTGTGCTGGAGCACAACACAATATGGGCATATTCTCAAGGAGCTATCGCGAAGCCAACGGCACTTTATCGCAGCCAAATCCGTGATAAAGTTATCACCCCATTCCCAAGCTGGTGCTAACAGCCCATAACACCAGTTTACCTGCGATAGCAGGCGCAAAAAACATCGCCACAGAGGAGCCTGGCAACTAACGCTAATGATATGCAGAGTAGGCGTTCTCGTGCAAAAAGCCGCGACAACACCACTCCACAACATTCTCAACGACCAGCCAGATCGGCGATAAGATCACAAAACATGCACTAAGGCTCGTTAGCAGCAGGAAACTAACACCTGCTCCTACCTGGTGTAAAGTCGGACGACAACCGGCACCAAACAAGGGAGCACAGCCCAAAGCCACACATGAAGAACAACAGATGCCCTGGAGCAACCCATCATGCAGGCCTGAGCCCCAATAGGTCAACAACACCCACCGCCACCACCCCCAGGACCCCCCCCACCCCCGGGCCCTACCCCGGGCACCCCCCACACCCACCCCCCTGCCCTACCCCGGGCACCCCCCACACCCACCCCCCTATGGACAAAGATATTGCACATCAACTCCACAAAATCATGAACCAAACAAATCGCCTGAAGTCGCACAATCACAACACCCAACATACATGTGTGGCCAGAAAAAGGGAAATCATACACCCATATCAAAATATCCAAACAATACGTTTATTACAGAACAAACCAAAAAAATAAATCTGAAGAGGCATGGCGGGTCGACTCAGGACATTCTGTAAGTCGCAGCCTGCAAAACAGAAATCTGGATCAGAAGGTGTGCCATGCGCCCATCAAAGTACAGAGAGAGAGAGCGAAAGAGAGGAAGGGAGAGAGAGGGAGAGAGGGAGAGAGAAAGAGAGAGGGAGAGGGGGAGAGAGAAAGAGAGAGGGAGAGAGGGAGAGAGTGCCGACACTGCAGACCTAGGCCTCACTGCTCACCTGCTGCCACTGATGTGTCTCCAAGAGGGCCCACCACGTTCCGGAGGGATCTCCAAGCCCAGTGCCCGTGACCATGGCACCCTCCACATCATGTAGCCCCGCACCACGGGCCACCAGGTCACACACCTGACTCTGGGTCTTGATTACGCAATGGCAGAGACCACATCAGTGCACACGGCATCATCGCAGGTGGCACACCCGCTCAGCGCTTGAGGTGCCACTAACTCTGTGAAGTGCAATGCAACGCCACGTGGCGGGAGGGCCGCACTGCCCGCTGGCCCAGGCCTACACTGCGGCCCAGCAGGGCTCACACTAATCCTTGCCAGTCCGGACCGCCAGGACGGCACATCATCGCAGGCTGCACACCCGCTCAGCACTTTAGGTGCCCCTATCTCACTGCACCGCAAGACACCGTCCCGTGGCGGGGTGCCTGTGCCTGCCGCAGTGTATCCGGTGCCACCAAGTCTGTGCCCCGCTAGCCATGGACCCTGAATGATTGAGTCCCGTTGTGCGGACGCAATCATGTCACCCCCGGCACTGGGCAATGTGAGGTGGCAGTGCCCTAGGCCCTCATGCACACATGAGAACTACACGGAGACACCCAGTCAGAGAGAGTGGAAATGGCGTCCAGCACGTGCGCCAGGCCATTTTTATTGCCAGGGTCACATGTCCTGTGACGCCAGTGCTGGATGGGTGTGGTGTGGGTGTACACCAGCCGTGAGGGAGTGGCTGTGGCATGCTGACAACTAGACCTGTGAGCTGCAGATCCCCACAGTGAAGACCTAGGACATGTAGCGCTGTCGTCCCCCCCCTGTGTGCGTAATCGGAGTGGGCTGTCCTGGTGTATGCCAGTCCAGCGTAAGGGTGTGAACAATGACCCCGGGGCTCTTGGCGTGGTTCCGTCTTGGGCTGGACAAGGAAGTGACTAATTGATGTGTCTCCGTTGTAGTGTCGGTGCCACCCAGACCGGAATCGGCAATCTGTCACCCTGTGACAATAGTCCCACAACATAGGCAACATGGACGTAAGGGGGAATCACTGACCCTACATACATCCATACTTCCACACTTGAAAGATCATAGACATGACACATCTGTGTGGATATGAATGTTTATTACACATTCAAGGGAGTGTTGCAGCTGGAGCAGTACAGGGCCATGCCAACTCCACTTCACATTGTCGGCCCGTGGAGGGCCAGCCAGAGTCCTTCAGGGAATGACCGGTACATCAGGAGAGGAGGACTTCAATCCGCAGTCTGATAGCTGTGTCATTGGTGACCAAACAGAATATGGTAGTCCATGTCGAGGTCAGAGGTGAGTGTCGCAGAGTGCATTGGGGGACAGTGGAAGGTGATGATGCAGAGGGCAGAACCAAGCAGAAACAGGCCACATGGCGGAGATGAATGCTACTGCGTCCTCCTGACCACGAGGGTGGGTTCATCCGCATCTTCGTCCTCTGCTGTTGCATGTGCCTCACATGTGGGTGGTGGTGTACTGTCCCCAGTACTGTGTGGCACAGACACATCAGGGGCCGGAGATGTGGATGGGGTGGTAGCAGCAGCATGCATCAGCGCCAGGCCTTGTGGCAGCAATGCCATGAGGAAGGTCTTCAGGGCATTGAGGGACCCAGCTACCTCTCGCTGGTGTGCAGCCGTGGCAGCCGCACTTTCCGCCTGCGTCCGCTCCATATTCTCCATGATCCTCCGCATGTGTCCCAACTCCTGGGTGAGATCGCTGGAGGAACTCTGGCTAGACAGTCGTTCTTGTCGCAGAGTCAGGACTCTGGCGATGTCAGCCATGGTCCGTTGGAGAGCATGGAGCGGACTGTGGGCGTCCGTTAGGGACTGTGAGTGGTCCCTTGATGGGACTCAGACACCCACGTATGGCGTCTAGTTTGGCTGGCATGCGGTCGAACCCCACCTGCACCTGCTCAGCCAGCTTCTCCTGGCACCCCAACACACGGTGTTGGTAGGCCATGTGTTCGTCGCAGGGGTCCTGGTAGGCCGCCGTGGTGGTGGTTGCTGCCTGCTGTGCGTACTGTGCAGGGGGGGGCTCCTCGTGGCAGCTGGGTTGCCCTGATCCTGGAAGTGGGCTGCGGAGGCTCTCCATGAGCTGTTCGAGGGCGTCTGAGTCGAAGGTGTGGTGGTCCTCTTCGTCATCAGAGAAGAGAGGTTCGGACTGCTCTGCAGGAGGTGTTGGATTTCCCCTGCAATGTGAAGGGGAGATGCAGTTTGACATCGTGTACACATGTATGTTGACGCATTGTACATGTCTGCATTCAGACTGCATGACAGTGTACATTGTGACTGTTTGGGGGGAGCTGCCTATTTGATGCGGGACAGTGGACATTCCGACTACATCACGGATGTGAGTTTGCACTTGTACATTGTCTACTCACATTTCCCTGCAGTGCCATATGTGATTGGCCAGTTTCTACGCACATGCAGCACCTGTTGTGCCCTCTGTTCTGTTGTGGACGTGTTGCGGTTTGTACCACCTCGTTGTCAATGTTGAGGTGCTCTGCATGTTATGTGTGCGTGCCGCATTTTGGGGGAGTCGCCCCTGCAGCTCTGATTTAGCTGCCCTCCTCCCTTCCATGCGGTGTGCCTCTGGGTTCTGTGCTTCTGCAGTGCTGAGATGTTGCATACCTGTGTGCATTGGTCTCTTGGTGGGAGTTGTGGGTCTGGGGCATGGTTTGTCCGCAGGTGTGCTATGCTTAATTGTGCATGTGTGCCATTGTGCCCATCTCCCCCGTCCCCCAGTCCCTGGTGGTTACTCACCCTGTTGCTGTTGTGTCCGGTCATGTTGAGCAGTGTCCGGTCCCCCGACTCCTGCCACCGTCTCCCCACTGATGACTGTGGACACCATTTCCTCCATCTCGTCCAGCTCCTCCTGTGGCGCAGGGCTCCCACCTCCAGTCTGCATTGCTGCCTTCCGGTTGTTTGCGAGTTTCAGCTTGGTTTTGCGCTTCACATCATTCCAGCGCCTCTTGACCTCGTCCATTGTCCTCTTCAGCACTCCGACTGCATTCACCTTGTCCACGAAGGTCTGCCATATTCCATTTTTAGTTGCCAGTGACACAGTGGAGGTGATGAACAGTGATTGATGGTGCTCTATCACCTCCGTTATCAGGATCCTGTTTTCCTGCGGACTGAACTTCGTCTTCTTCTTGTCCTTGCCCTTCCCTGACCCCGAGGTCCCAGACTGGTCCTCCGTGGGGCTTGTGGGGTTCTGGTTGTCCTCTGTACTTGCTCCGGCTGCCTCTATTGTGCTTCGCTGTTGTTTGGCTTTTGTCTGTATGTTTTTTTCTACTTTTATGGTGCATCTTCCCGCATGACGCGTGGGAATTGCAGGCCTGTGGCTAGTTTACGTAGATTTTTGTATCGCGATTGGCGTCATCAATACTATTTTCGCGTAGGGGTTTCGCGTTTTTGCGGCGTCGCGTTGTTTCTAACGCGTTCATTTGATGCGTTGTCCTGTGACTATCGCATGGTACCGCCGTGTTGTGAATACCATGTTAACACATAGTTGTTTTCCCGCGATGGACTGCGATGTGTAGGGTTGCGTTAAGCTACACTTGCGGTAGTTATCACACGTTCTTGAGAATATGCCCCTATGTTTTTTAACACTAAACGTACTCCGCAAGGAGATAATGGGGAAGGTAGTGCAGATTGAGGCAGGCCACACCACCATTCACCATTGGGTTATTACCTGAACAAACGGGGGAAAAAGGGTCACATACCCAATCCAAGCTAGCCCAGGACATCTGGAGATGAGCATTCCAAAAGGAACCCATTTGGTGGCAATACAGCTGACCTCAAAACATAAAGACAAACAGGCCTAGCAGGCAAGAAGAAATATTTCACTAATGGGAGGTAGACCAAAGGCAGACAGTAGGAATACCACAAATAGACTTGTTTTCATCATGGGCAAATACAAAAATTACAGATCTTCACAATGGTGTAACCTGACCATCAAACCCAGGGGAAGTGCTCTGTCAATAGAATAGTCAGAATCATTGGCATATGGCTTTCCACCAATTACACGGATACCAGTTGTGATAAATAAATGCAAACAAATATGACATTCGTTCTGGTTGCCCTGACAGACATGGTACTCAGACCTAATGGACATGGCTGTCAACACAATAAGAGATGCCAGTTTTCCAAACAGTGTCAAACCTGCAAGTAGGGAGGGTATACCATCTGGATCCTGACACCCTCAGTCTGGTGCCATAGCTCTTGACGACCTAGAGGTTAGTGTATGGAAGTGTTAAAGGAGGCAAGATGGCCTACCACATGCAGATGAGGTGCAGCTAAATGGACCAGATATATTCACTGGTGTTTGAAATAGACCCTATTAAATGACTGAACAGGTAATATGACAATTGTCAAATTCTTGCTGTACCTACTTGAACCAAAATTCTCTTATGCTCTTATATGAGTCCATTTTCTCAGCTATTGTTGCATATACCCAAGGCTCTTCTGGAAAAAACACAGTCAGCCAGACCAATAATTAAAAGGTTCTTAAAAGAAGTAAAAAGATTTTCTGAATGGGCATGTCCAACCGTCATGGCCGCAAGGACATAATCCAACAGGGCTCCACTGTATTTCTTTTAGATTCAAGGCAACCGACGCTAATGCCTCACAAGACACTTCTCACCAACATGCCTGAGCAGTGAAGAAGTAGGGGACGCCCTGGGGCCTCCTTACAATCACAGCGGCGGACAGGTGAGCGTAAGCACCGGAATTTGCTAGGACCAGCGGTGGGCCGCCTGGCAGCCGACTTTGTGGACTCGCCTACTTGCCTCACGGAGGTTTAGAATCCGGTGATCTCCCAGCCCGACACTGCGTCCCCGCTATATGGGCAACAAAGACACAGAGGCATGATCCTGGGATGGGAGCGGCGGGCCAGCGGCCTCGAAACAAGATCGGTGCATGACCCTGACATGGCGGATGTCTCCCGGAGTGAACCTGCAGAAGAGTGATCGAGACCCGCACTACAAATCGCCTGCCGGGGGTAAATGGCTGAGGAGACAGAATGCTGGGGCTGGACTGCCGCACATGCTTCCTCAGACGCGGCATGACACGGCACCTTCAGAGACCTGGTGAGAGCTACTCATACTGCTGCATGTGACTCTTCATCCTAGGCATCGTGCGCCATTTGCTGCTATTGCAGAGACTATTCCAGATTGTCAGGGGCCCACCTCTAATAAGCGAGGAATTATCACAAATGTTGGACGCCTAGAGTTTGGATTGAGGCCTGGAGGGCAGTATTGAGGAGGATGGAGACTAGCCTCCCTGCGGCCCGGGAACTCATCTATAATTTTCATTGCTACAGTCCTCTGCCATTTGGGGGCCGCAGACCACAGAGACGAAAGGTGATTAGGGAGGGGGCTCTGACTACTTTAGAACCACGACCGGCTATGGGGTTAAACACACCATCAGCTCCCTATACCTGTGAATACTCAATAACGGTGTGAGGAATAACAATCTGCCCTCTCCCACTAGGCTAACGGAAGGGCACCCTCCAACACTTGCCTCCTGGGGCTTCTTACTTTGTGCCTGCCTACAGACTATATGCCTCCGAAAAAGGTGCAAACTAACAGGGTGTCAAGCTGTTTTACCCCAGCGGAAGCAAGAAACTCATGCCCCACCACCACCCCGGCGGGACAATGGCCTTGACTAAAGAAAACCTCCTCTCATCCCTCCTGGACTTTAAGCTAGAGCTGCAGACAGAGCTGAAGGCAGACCTTGCCACCTCCTTTGAAGCTCTCAAATACAATGTCAATTCGAAGCTCACATCCCTTCAACATGTTGATGACTCGGTGGGCACCCGTATCATGGACCTCAATTCTAAGTGCCAGGGGCTGGAACAACGCATTGGCCAGATGGAGGGCTCCTCAGAACGGCTTCGGCTTCAACTGCACTCCACCCTTCTGAAATGTAAAGACCTCGAAAATCACTCACAGCGAGACAATATCAGGATCCAGAATCTGGAGGAGGGGGTTGAAGGGCTGGACATAGAGCTTTCATGTTGGGCATGTTTTCTGAGCTTCTGGGAGAGGACCGGTTAGACTAGATTGAGTGCACAGAATGGGCCCTTTGGCTCCTGAAGAGTAGAGACATCCCCGAGATGTTCTGGCAAAACTCCACTCCTTCAAAAAGGAACAATCAATATTACAAGCATTCCAAAAAACGGATACAGTCTTGTTCCAAGGAGCGAAGTGCTCACTCTTTCAGGACATTGCCCCTGCTACACAGGCACACTGGCTGCAATTTAAGCCTGTCACAGAAAACTCCACCAAGAGCATATCAAATACAGATGGACTTATCCCTTTGGTCTCTCCTTTGACTACCAGAACAAGGTTTATCATTTTGCGGATCTGAAGGAAGCTGCAGACCTTTTGGGGATTTCGACTCTTGAGTGCCATGGGACGGATGGTGATCTAGGGGAGGCCTCCAAAAGCTCTGCGAGTAGTTCAGATAAGGGGAAATGACAATTGCAGTGCTGAATGAAGACTCAAGGGAAAAGGTGGGCCTAGAGCCAAGCCAGCACTGCTGGAGATCCATTCTTTGCCAGGAGAACTATATGGGATTAGCTCACACAGGACAATGATCATCCTTCTTGTTTGCTTGCCTTCCCTGGGTGCTGTACACGGGAGAATGATGGATGCTGCTTGCTTGCCAGCAAGGCCGGTCAGGTATCGGGGGCAGAACTCTGGACCATGAGGGGGTGGGTTCTCCTGCACATAGCCAAAATGTCGTTCTGTCGCCAGTCTGCCTTGAACTTGGTGTGCATTGTCTAGACCACTTTAGTGGGTTATGACCTAAATTCCAGATCCTACTAAGTCAGAAGTTATTGCACTTCGTTGTTGGGAAACCTGGTTCCCGTGTTTTATTGTTTTACTGTTTTTGTTTCTGTTACTTGAGTGGAAAATATACGAAATGACATGGGAGGGACAGCGGGAGGGATGGGGGTGGTATTCTGGGGTGGCTTTTTGGTCTTTGTGTAAGTGGTATGGGTTTGAGACGGGACTACAACTCACGCCAAGTCTGTGGTTATGGCATATGCGTGTTGATATATTGATTCTATGGTTTTGAATACCCAGACATGGAACATTAAAAGCCTAAACTCTCTGGCTAAATGCCACAAAGTCTGGAAATACATACTTGACCGGAGATACAACATAATAGTATTGCAGGAAACATACCTTAAACATAGCGATGAACACAGACTTCGACACTAAGCATATCCCCTGTTATAGAGATCTTCAGCAACCTCTAAACCCAATGGAGTAGCTCTCCTCTTCCTATCTTCCTTAGAGTTCCATTTGCTGGGTAGTAAAGGGATAAAGAGGGGAGAATGGTGATGGTTAAGGGAACAATTAGAGGCGGATGTGTATGATAGACTTGATATATGTACCCAATATGGGTCAAGCCACTTTTGTTCATTCGCTTATATCCCTCATAGAAGGATTTACGTAAGGAGAGATTATCCTGATGGAAGATTTCTATCTTACATGGGATCCTGCCTTGGATGGCTCCCACCGACATAGAACCCACACTGGGAACTTCTCTAAGGCCTTGAAACAAGCAATCCTCCACATAGGTTTGATAGATGCCTGGAGAGCCTCCCACCCTACGGCCCGGGACTATACCTTTTTCTCCCACCCACACCGCACATACTCTTGAATAGATTATTCCTTCATTAGTCAATCTCTGACAAACTCTATTATGGTGGACAGATTCCACCCTATTACTCTTTCTGACTACACCCCTGTAGAGCTTACCCTAGAGTGGGATGCTCTGACTCCCAAATTCCGACAGTGGTTCTTTCCGGGGTCCCTAACCTTCGATTACCTATTCCTAGATAAACTCAGTAAGCTCATCAAGGAATTTTTCAACTTAAATGACTCTTGAGATACTAATCTCTCCACCACCTGGGACGCCTTTAAAGCGGCAATCAGAGCAATATGTATGGCAATAATGTCTACCCTGACAAAGCAGAAGACAAAGGATAGGTTGGCCCTCGAGTCTGAACTCCAACTTGTGGAATGAGCTCACAAAAGGCTCCAACCTTGCCTTCACAAAGAAAGGTCTAGGCCTTGCGGGGGAAGCTAAATGCATTTTACACAAACAGAGCAGAATTGACTCTGTAGTGCCTTAAAATAACAACACATGATCAGGGGAATAAGGCTGGCTCACACTTGACGAGGCAACTTCGGGCTAAACATGAGAAAGAATACATTTGGCAGCTGTGCCTGGAATCCGGAACAACTGTTACTACAGAGGAGGACATGGCAAGGGCTTTCTGAGACTATTATAAACAACTATAGTCTTCTGAGCCCGCAGTTGGGGCTGCGCAGCTGGACTATTTAGCTGGTGTGATGCTTCCCCAGGTAACTGATGATCAAAATGAGATCCTAGGAAGTCCCATTAGTGAGGATGAGGTTCAAGCCACTATTGACACCCTTAAGCTCCACAAATCCCTAGGGCCAGATGGGTTTACAGCTCAGTTTCATTAGACTTTTAACTCCAATCTGGTGCCTCACTTGACTCCCTTATTTAACTACATAGCTGAGGACCACCGAGTGACACACACAAATGGCAAAGCTCTCATCTTGGTCAACCCGGAGCCAGGAAAAGGTCCTCCTTTTTGTGCTTCCTACCACTCCATTGTGTTACTGAATCTAGATGCCAAACTAAATACAAAGATACTGGCTACTAGGTTAGAAGATATCATGCCTGACCTGTTCCACCCGGATCATTCCAGTTTTATTAACGACCGTCAAACACACAATAATCTTCCGAGGTTGGTCCACCTGGTCAAAAAATCAACTAAAAATGCATCCCAGTGATTCCTTTGGTACTTGATGCCAAAAAAGCCTTCGACCAGGTGAACTGGTCCTGCCTTTTCCATACACTTTGACGCTTCGAGGAACAGTTTATAGCCATGATTCAGGCCAATTATGTCAACCTGCAACCTGGGTCTTGGTGAACGATGTTGACTCTGAACATTTTAGTCTGGAGCTCAGCAAGAGGCATGGGTGTCCAGTATCCCCACTTTTATTTGCCCTCAGTATTGAACCCTATGGCACTCAAGGTAAGAGCAACGCAATCAATCTAAGGCATCCCATTTGGATCTGATGAGCATAAAATATCGATGTTTGCAGATGATGCTTTGCTATCCCTTACCTCCCCCAAACACCCCTGGCTGCCCTACAAATTGTATTAAAAGATTATGAGAGGGTGGCAGGGTTTCAAATGAGTATACACAAATCCTTTCTCCTGAACTTGACTCTTTCCACCAGCGAGATGGAGGCAATAGTTGGGTCTACTCATTTCCATTAGGCTAAAAGAAATCTTACTTACCTGGGAATCCAGATCACTCCAAGAGTGAATGGTCTTTATTGAGCAAATTATCCTCCACTCTTGCAACAAGTTAAAGCTGGCCATAAGCTCTGGGAACCCCTGTACATATCTTGGCTTGGTCGCATTAACGCAATGAAGATGACTGTCTTATCTAGGCTTTTATATCTTTTCCAGGGTCTCCCCATTGGGTTGGACCGAGACTTTTCCCCTACCCTCTGCTCACTGATGACTCAATGTATCTGGCAAGACTGCAGAGCTCGACTCCCCTATAAATTATTGAAACTACCGAAAGATTCTGGCAGACTGGTCTTACCCGACTTTACACTATACTATAAAGCAGCACAGTTGAGGGTAGTATCTGAATGGTCGCTAAGGGAGTCAGATGAACACTGGCTACATATGGATAGAGCGGTGGAGGGTAGGTAAATTTGGGATGTCTTGTGGAAGCCAAAGATGGACAGACCTCTTAATGCTTATATTAGTCCTCCAACCAGGAGAACCCTTAAGGTGTGGGATAGTCCGCTGGGTGGCCTACTTCCCCTCGCCCTTCACCGCTATACTTTAACTCAGCCTTTCCACCAGCACTCGTGCCTGGGCCTTTTGATTTATGGCAGGAGGGGGACTGCCTCACTATAGCCGAACTATTCCATGGATGGGACATCCTCACCTTTGAAAACTGTCGGAGCAAGTTCTCTCTTCCGAGCACTGAGAGATACCGCTATACACAATTAAAACACTGGGTACTCCAACCAGAGATGGGGATAGCTGCCACTAAGGAATTTGCACCAATATAGACGTTTGCAAGACAGGCAGATGAGTTGAGGGGCTGTATTTCTTTCCTATACTCGTTGTTGACTACTACCACCCACAAAACTAGGCCTCCTCATATTGCTTTCTGTGAGTGAAATCTTGGGGAGACAATCACTTAAGAGAAGTGGCAAAGCTATGGAGAGACATCCCTAGATTAAACCACTCTATGGGGATGAGAGAGGCGCACTACAAAGTGCTTTTTGACTGGTATCTGTACCCTACTAAACTTTAAAAAATGTACCCGAACACGTCTGATCTGTGTTGGAGGGTATGTGGATTACTCTGGGATTTTAAACATATTTGGTGGGATGGCCCTGTCATTTGGCCCTTCTGGTCCAAAATACTGGCCCTGATTAAGGATATCCTGGGGTACCCACTTCCAAAGACTCTGAGGCTTGCCCTTCTCTGGCTGCGCAATGAGATTCTCAAGTACCAGTCCTCCGGAGATCGCTTGATCCTGTGGCGGTACCTTGCTGTTGCAAAGACAGCACTGGCTGCATCTTGGAAGAAGACCAAGGCTTCTTCGATGTCCCAATGGAATGTGCGTCTCTGGCAGCCCATAACCATGGAGTGAGTGGCCGATATACTTCTAGACAATTACAAAAACTTCAAATACACATTGGGGGCCCCCTTGTGCAGTTCCTCTTGATTGGCCTTCCACTCTTTACATGTCCCACTAGTACTAGGGTGCTCCACCAATTCCAGATCTAGAGTCCGCAGGAGATATCCACCATCCTTTGTAAACTCAGTGATCTGCTCCAGTAAACCTCCCACTGTTAGTGGGCTGTGCTCCTTCCACGTCAATTGCTGCTGCAGCGCCTACACTCATGTTCATTTGTTCTGGGGTATATGGGCGGGTAGGGGATTGAGTGAGGTAATGCATTTATTGGACTCTAATACAAAATCGACGGTATTGGCTCATCAAGGATACCTGTATGTAATTGGTAGATCAATGTCTTGCTGAAACTGTGTACTACACTAGCAATTTCACTAGTAATTTCGATGTATAACGAACGAGCGGTCGACGTCGATGCTGGGGAACCGGGTTCGAGTCTCGGCAACGACCCTCAACATCCTGTGATTCTGGGCAAATCACTTAATCTCCCCGTGCCTAACAAAAATGAACGTGTCCTTGTGTTACGAAACTGGTGCTATGTAAAGCGCTCTGATACCCGATATCTTCGGGTCTTGTTCGCGCTATATAAAACTCTATAAAAAAATCTCCTTCACTTGAATTACTGTCGATGTAGTGAAACATGCCTTATTAAACTCAATAACGAAAGTATCAGAATAAAAGGTTGCCCCACCAGGATCTGCGCCTAACCCCGTGTGCAGCATTAACCTATTACTGGCACAGCTCATGGACCATCATTCACACTGATGCAAGAAGCATAGTTCCAGTATCTCACACTTAAAACGGCCTTTCTTGCTGGGATCACAATACCTATGTGAGGGGAGTAGAAGCTATGTATTACTTGCAGTAGACAAAGCCATAGAGGAATATAAAACTGTTTTTGTAGTGCACACACCTACGAAATAAAGGGCCTTTAGTGTCGAAGGGGACAGTTGCAAGATGGATAATACAAACTATCCAAAAATGGCAGGGAAACCCCTTGATAAGAAACCAAGGGCGTACTCCACAAGGTAAAAAAGGAGAAACACTACTAACTTTTTGAGAAAATGCGTCCATCAATGACTTACGTACAGCCTGTACCTGGTCATTGCTCCAAACTTTCACAAAACATTGGCTTATCTACAAGCCCCTTACGTCGCTGGTGCGTCACTTTTCATCTAGGAAAAAGAGACGTACTGGCAGCACAAGGGGTTTGTCATTAAGCCCCATGGTGTGGCGATCCGCGCAAACGGGGAAGCACAGGTGGGTCTAAAGGTTCTTAAGCACTTTTTCGTGACGATGCACACACACTTCACCCCCACCTCCCACTGACCATTAACACCACTACATAAACAATGCACAGTATATGAATCTAAACGATATTTGCGCTGTAAAAGGTATAAGATACTTTACCTGTGACAAGAGTTTTACAGCTTTATGCTAGTCTTGATTGACATGCCACACACTCATCTCCCCAGTAAATGGGTTAAGTTGTTAGCCCCCAAAAAAAACATAAAAGCCCCGAACGTGTCACCACGGCAGGCGAGAAAAGATTCTGAAAATGGCGAATATTTACAGAGACATTTAGCGCTTATTTTTGATGTCATAGTGGGTAGGTATGGCTTCTTTCCTGGTCGACACAGAAAAAAGAAGAAAAAAAAGCATTGACCCACGAACACAGTATACAACCCGCTACACTCGCAGCAGTGCCAATTACAATCAGGGTTTATCTCTTTTTGCATCAGCAAATAACGTCTCATTGTCATTCTGCACCACCCAACCCTCACACCCTCCCCTCTTTCACACACTCACTGCCCAGTTCCATCATACACCCTGTTAGCTGCTGAAAACATGGGGACATACTTACAAGGAGGTAACACCACCAGGACGTCACTTTTTCCGATGTTCTGGTGGCGTTAACTACTTTGCCTTATTTGCACGGCGGTGTTAAGCCACTTAACCTTAGCTTAACGGAGCCTTGTAAATAATGCCCCTATTCACGCAGCACTTAGCGTGAAAAGGGCGTGCAATGGGTGTTGCAGTGGGCGTTCCGCTTCAACACCCATTGCTTTTTGACACTGCCCCACATTTACAAGGTATGCGGCAGGGCCAAAAATACTGCCATGGAATACCTGGTCTTAAGCAGGCGATACGAGGAAAAATGTTTTATTTCTCCTCATATTTTGCTCTGTCCCCATGTGCTGCATTCTGTAGCACACATGAATAGAGCAAATCGCCTGTAAAGATTGTTTATGTGCAGGAAGGTCCCTTCCTGCACATAAACAATTGTCCCAGGAGCGCAGGCACACTAGCAAAATGGAGCTAGGGTGCCTGCGCTGGCGGCTTTTTTAGCGCCAGTGCTAGGGGTAATGCAGGGGTGCGCCGCATTCTTGTTACTACGGCGCATTCCTGCATTTTGAAACTGTCAGAGCGCAGCGATACCAATTTTGGCGTAACACCACACTCCGCCAGTTTCCTGTAAATATGTCCCAAAGTTTTGTCCCTAGGAAGGGAGTTTTCCTAAAACTTTCCAAGAAAACATATCCAATGAAGTCACTGGCCCAATTTTCATCCAAAGGCCAATTCCCTGGTGAGGAGAAGATGACATCAGCACAAGCAAGGTCCGCTTTCGTAGTTTATAGCAACATACATGCAGTTCTTTGAATGCAAATTTAAAAGTGCAGGTACTCACTAGTTCGAGTACCTGTTTGCTCCTGAGAAGTGCTGGTACTCTCCCATTGAATGTATTGCAGTTGTGCTGAGAAGTGAAGGTACTCTCCCTTCCAAAATAAAGAAGTAGGGGTACCCAGTACCAGGCAGTACCTGTCCATTTAAAGCACTGCATATATGTTAGACCACACCAAGATCAGACAAGCTTTTGCGTGTCCCAAGTAGTAGCTGCAGCGCAAGAGTCTTCATTCTTCTGCCCCCTAGCTCCTTACGGGCCACTACAAATACTGCCTTCTCCCTCCCGCACCTTTCAAAATGGATAACCTGTGCTGTAACACACAGTTTATATGCAGCCGGAGACACGCTGTTCATCTAACATACAAATTAGGCATTCTACGCAAAACTGTCAGCCACTGCAGATCAACACCAACAGCAAAGCCCTGAATAATTCAAGTAGCCCCGCCTGTTAGAAGGAGACACCCTTGCCACCCATTAGCCAAAGAATTGTGTGGTAAAGCTATGTTATTTGTATATTTGATGTAGTGGTTCCATCTCAATATGGGTATTCCACCTGTAGCTTGCTATTGGCTTTGTAACTCACGTTTTCTGCCTTTCCATGCTAAAGTAGTGTTTACAGTATTCTTCCAAAAACTCGTTTTCTGTAATAAACAGACCTTTAAATTTTGTTATCTCCTCTCATTTGCTGGGCATTCAAAGACCGAGATCAAATGTCAAGTTGTGTTTTCGTGGGAGATGATGTTTATTTTGCTTTCGGCTAACTTCAAAATGAGAGCATTTATAGGAAAGAGGAATGGGGCGTACTTTCTCCATGGAGCCTGCTTGTGCCCTTTTAAAAAAAAAATATTTTAGACATAGCCGTCTTAAAAGGTATCTCCTTCTCTAGCTGCACAAACCATTTGCACATTTTTTGCAAAATTCCCTGTCTCTGGTGAGTCCATTTAATTTGTGAAACTGCCTTTTTAGGAACAAAGTACAAAACCGCATTTCAGTCTCAATGTCAGCCTAACAAATAGTAATCTTAGGCAATTTGCACTGTTCATGACTCATTGACGGTCAAGCACAGGATAAGATCTTTTCACAGGAAAGAGCCAGCCACATTGTAGCACAATTTAACAATGCTTGGTTTTTACTCATGTGTAAAGCATATGCTTTATTTATGACATTTGTGGCAACTCGTTTTGGAGAGTTGGATAACTTTCAAGGCACTTTTTATGAAAACTTTTTTGTGTATGTTTAACTACACAATAATTTATGAACTCTGTAGTCTGCAGGGCCCTTGATAAAAATCTCAAAAAAGCAGAGCTCAAACTAGCAACGCTGACTAAAGCAGAGAATGCAAGTGCAGCGACCCCTACACAGGTCGCGGAGGCTAAGACGGTATATGAGGAGGGCTTGGCGGACCTAAGACGATACAACTTCAAGCTATATGCAGCTAAAAGACACAGGGAGGGAGATAGATCAGGTACACTTCTAGCCTGACTAGCCCGCCAAACCAGGACGTCGCCCAATTACCGAAATTAGAGACCCGTTCGGCGGAGTCGCGACTTCCCAGTCTGCCATCCTACGGCTCTTTCGCGACTACTATGCAACACTTTATCGATGCCCCACACAGGACAGTTGGGAACCACTCGCCTGGTTCCTGGAACCTCTTACAATGCCTCAGATACCGAGCGAGGATGGAGACCTCCTAGAGGCAGAGATTACACAGTCAGAAGTGAAACAGGCGATCCGAGCATTGGCCCGGAATAAAGCCCCGGGGATGGACGGCTTGCCCTTAGAATATTATAGCACTTTCATTACTCAGTTGGCACCGCGACTAACCACTATGTACGCTGCAGCTCTGGAGGGAGGGAAACTACCAGGCTCATTACGGGAATCTCTCATAGTCTCGATCCCAAAGCCTGATTGGGACCCGATGCACTTGGCTTCATACAGACCAATCACGCTACTCTCTGCTGATTGCAACATTTTGGGCAAGATCGTAGCGGACCGGTTAAGCCCCTTGCTCCCGCCACTCATACACCAAGACCAGAACGGATTCGTACCTTGGCAGAAATACGTCCCAGAATATCCGCAGGCTTTTTCAGGTTCAGGATCAGGCCAGAGAGCGTTACCCTAGGGCGGCCTGCCTGATCCTGGATCTTGAGAAAGCGTTTGATACCCTAACATGGCCATACCTTTTCGAGACGCTGGTATGAATGGGAATAGTGCCTACTTTCAGGACGTACATAAAACTATTATATACGAAACTCACCTCCAGAGTGCGGTTGGGTAAATACATCTCCTCGCCCTTCCCAGTAGAGAGGGGTATCAGGCAGGAGTGCCCCCTCTCCCACCTCCTATTTGCCATGGCAATGGAGCCCCTCACGATTCGATTGCGGAGGGAGGGGGACGCATGGGGCATCCCAATTGCAGAAACCGCCCATATAGTGTCAATGTATGCGGACGACCTATTGCTGTACGTGAGGGACATAGAATCCGATGTCAGCCTCATCGGGAACATCCTCTCGGACTTTGCAGCTGCTGCAGGACTCAAAGTCAACTGGGCAAAGTCCGCTATATACCCCCTAAATCTTCATCTCCCCCCACGAGAAATAGGATTGGGGAACTCACGCATAACATGGAGCACTGGTACCCCACGATACCTTGGTATCAGACTTTACCACTCTCCGGCTGACCTTTTTGAAGGCAATCACCGCCGAGCCTTGACAGGAGCCAGGGCACGGGTAAATTTTTGGAAGACCCTTGCCACCCATCGGCAGAATCGCCTTAGCCAAAATGATCCTAGTACCACAATTTCTCTACTACTTCGCCAACACCCCTGTGGGTCCCCCACACTCCTTTGTTTTGCGAATTAGATGCTTTACTGAGCTCCCTTATATGGGGCGACAGACGTCGCAGGGTCGCTCTTTAAAGACTGCAACTCCCGATGAATCAAGGAGGGTTGGGAGCACCATCTTTCGAGGCCTAATTTTTCGCAGCACAAACGCAGTGGATATTCCGATGGACGGCGGGACGCCACTTAGCAGAGACCGCCACAGAAGAGGGGCCCATGTCGATACAGGCCATCTATCGCCTACTGCTTCCGGGCACACAGCCCAGAACATCGCATTCGGTTCAGGTAAAGGTGGCACGAACATGCATGCTGCGAATACATCGCATCTCCGGTAACATCTCATTATACACCCCTTTATACCCGCTAGCTGGTCTGCCCAAGATGGGGGGGTTTATTCTGCTTGCGCAATGCAACCCTGGACGGATCACAACATTCTAGAAGTGGGGTCCTTGTTCGAAGAGGGACAACTACTACCGTTTGACCGTCTCTCAGAAGAGACAGATCGTCCGCCAGGGCAATTCTTAATGCACAGGCAATTAATACTTAGCAGCCGCCACATATGGTACCTCACCGAAGGGGAACCAACGACACACCCAGTACTTCACGCAATTCTCCACATGGGGTTGGGGGCGACACTTAATCACATGGCTTTATAAAGCAGTCCAGGACCTCACTGCCACTACATTAATCCTGTTACGGTCGAAATGGGAAGAGGAGATAGGTCGCCCATTCCACGATAAGGAATGGGAACGGGTCCTGGAGTACCCAAAGAAGGTATCCAGAAATGCCCATTTCAAAAATATACAATTCTCTATACTACACCATGCCTACCTCACTCCAGCGTGGCTCCAGCGCTTCTACCCAGACACGCAGTTGGTATGCCCGAGATACCAATCCTCGGATGCGACATTCATACACATGTTCTGGTCGTGCCCCACGCTACAGCCCTACTGGAAAACTATACACGAGACATTACAGGAAATAACAGGCCTCAAGGACATTGATACATGGGAAGCCAGTGGGTTGGGGCTTTTTTGAAAACACAAAAACCTTAAGGTCCAAACACCCTTTACCTCCCTGGCTCTTTTATTGGCAAAAAGAGGGATCGCTATGCATTGGAGAACTCCGAGCGGACCCCCCTGGCAGCCTGGGTAGGAGCAGTTAAGAAATGGGGCTTGGCGGAGGAAGACACAATTAGGAGGGAGGAGGTGCAAGGGATACGTAAAAGACACATCTCCATGGAATGGGCCATGTTACTGCACCAGTTCCACCACCACGAAGTTAATGCACAGCAACCAGCGTCACCATTGAATGCACCTGGTGGCTCGCACCATAATACACAGCCCCAGCCCCTCCCTGACGTGAACGACAGCACTCCTGAGCCACACCAAGAGTCATGATCATGCGATCTCCCTAAAAATAGAGAATCATATGCAACGCATAATACTCTGGTTGAACTACATTCCCAATGAATTCCGCGCTCCTGACGACACCCTTGCCCCCCCGGCTTATAAAAGCATACAGTGAAATATATACCTCTAACTCCAAAGGACAAGAAAGGCAACTTTAGCCCGCCCGACCGAACCCCCCCCCAAGTTTCAATCCCCAGTTAGGCACACACACACACCGGTCGGTTTTCCCTTTAACGAACCAGCATCCTGTTCCTCGACACAACATCCTATTAGGGAAGCATTAAAATCCATTAAGACATTACACAATACTGCAAGACATGCACGGATCAAATGTATTTTCCCAACTTGTATTTCCATGTTCTTGCCCGAACCAACGAAATGTAATGTATGATTGTAACGTCTCGATCAATTACCACGCTTACATGCCTACCTGTATGTAAAATAATAAAAATGCCAATAAAATATTTAAAAAATAATAATAATTTATGAACTCCGTCTGCAACCGTGTCCTTTTCGGAACACATATATAACTGGATAAAAACAATTTTCTCATTTGTCCTTGCAGGCACTAGGGTCATGATTTCAGTGGTGCAGCAGGTGCAGTGGCACAGGTTCAAAAGGTTTAGGAAACCCATTGAACATCGATTATTGCAATATTTCACTACTAAACAAGCAGTCACAACTGCAATTACCTTGCAGGCAGTAGGATCATGATTTGAATGGTGCAGCAGGTGCAGTGGCACAGGGGCCAAAAGGTCTAGGAAACCCACTACACACTGATTATTGCTAAATGTGACTACTGAACAAGCAGTCACTAGTGCAGTAACCTTGCAGGCACTGGGGCCATGATTTTAATATTGCAGCAGGTGCAGTGGCACAGGGGCCAAAAGCTCTAGGAAACTATCTGAACATCGATTATTGCTATATTTTACTACTAAACAGGCAGTCAGGAGTGCTGTTTTGGTTCTTTTGTAACCATTGCACCCAAAGTAACACATAGCCTAAAACATCACTGTAATAAAAGCTGTAACCTATTGGACTTTTCTGTCTACCCACAACTTATGTTATATTCAGCGCATTTATATGGCACATTTTCACACATTTTGTATGGTCATAAAATGCTTTTGAATCTGGACACACTAACACCTTGGCAAGGGCATTCTCCATTCTATAACATTAGCACTTCAGCCATTGTAAACACTATATTAATACTTATCTGTGCAGCCACTTGTGGAAAATCACAACACGATTGTAGACTGTGTATGAACATGAGGAGTGCTTTGAATAGGGAGAGGATGTAGCCTTACAGCTAGAGCGGTTGACCTCGAAGCTGGGGAACCAGGTTTGAGTCTCGGCAACGACGCTCAACATCCTGTGATTCTGGGCAAATCACTTCATCTCCCTGTGCCAAACAAAAAATGAATGTGTCCTTGTGTAACGAAACTGGTGCTCATGTAAAGTGCTCTGATACCTGATATCTTCGGGTCTAGTTTGCGCTATATAAAACTCAAAAAACAGTAGGCGTGATTTGGCCCTTTGACTACTGTTGCTGGATGCTTCAGTGTAAATGATAGGGTGGGAGGGAAACCCCACAATGGTGTTTAAAGCGGACATACTGCTCTTTAAACCCCAGGAAGGCTGACTTTTTTCACAACATTCTGTGCGAAGTTTGCAACACATTTGGGGTCTCTCCAAGGAGAAGAAAGCATGAAGCAGTGGCAAGGGGAGGGGAACAGGGATGGAAAACAAGGAACAACAAAAACATGAGAAGGAAGAAGAAACAAAAGTACCTCAATAAGAGCACAACTATAAGAAGGACACTAATAAAGCAATCCATCAGTACTTGGTCCATGCTCCATTAAAAGGACAAGCACACATGAAGCAGAATGTGAAACCCGATGCGCTGACCAATGATAAGCAGGGAAATGAGAGTGATGATGAAGGAAGCCAGTGGTAAGTAATGGGCTGGCTCCAAGCCCTTTTTAAGTTTTTTATTTTTAAGGACAATAGACTCACAAGCGACAGCGCATGCGCTGTCTCATGTGAGAAACAACAGCGCATGTGCTGTCTCAGACCGAAAAAGGGAGAATAGGGACAGTTTTTTGACCCATTCACTGGATGACAGAATGATGCTTGAAAGAAGAACCAAGAAGCAGAAAAAAGTCTTACTCTTCAAATTGTTCTTTTGGAAGAAAAAGCTAAATTTTGCCTTCTCTGAAGATCCTGCTGAAGCTGCATCTAATAATCAGACCACTGGTTTCAAGCCTACGTCCTTTTCTGATATAAATGAGTCTCAATAACATATTATAGAAATACAAAATAAGCAATATGAGCCCAAATCTCCGAAGGAAATTCAGTCTAAACAGCATTTAGCACAATAGAAATTCAGCGGCTGCTATACAGAAAACAAGAAAAAAGATTGGCAAGTTAAATTGTAAGTTTCGATCCTCCTGTCTAGTCATGAGTACGATTCTTGATCCCTAATTTTCACTACACTACCCTGTAACAGAGAAACCCAAATGAATTAAGAAAGCAAGGAAAAAGTGTCAGCAATAGAGGAGACTTCAGTGCAAGAACTCCAGTAGAATAGAGTGTTTAGCAGAAAGCCACACTCAGAGATATATCAATGAGGTCTGAACCTCTTAGAAATCTAGAAACGTTTGACTCTAGCTAGAAATGTAATATCAGTTAAAAAACAACATTCAAGGTAACCAGCGTCAACATCTTGTAGCACATTTCCAATTTCCCTAGCTGGAGCTGGCAACATTAAGCTTTTCTCCCACACCTTCTACTAGACGCACTTGTTCGACTTTAAGCATCCTCTCTTCTACCATGAGAACTCGTCTCCAACTTCGTTACCATGCATTCTTCTCACCAAAGGTTTCCTCCTGTACCTCGCTATCACTACAATAAACAATAGTGCTTTTCTCTAGCTAATGAAGCCTCGGTCTCCACCTGCAGCGGTGAGAAATAATGCAGCCAATCAACTTTTCACACTGGATGTTAAACATTAGGGGGCATATTAGCAAGGGCCTTATCGCCGCTTTAGCGGCACTTTTTGCCGCTAAAGCGGTGATATTCCTATCGCCCTATTAGCTTTATGGCGAACGCGACCGTTTTGGTGCCGCTTTGCATGTCAGCGATATATATCGCTAATGACATGCAAAGTAGGCGTTCCCAACTAAAAGCGACTGAAAACAGTCGCAAAAACAACTTCCCCCTATTAGCAATGCCCGCGAAGCGATAAAAATACTCGCGCTAACTGCGATTATCGCTAGAATCTAACACCTGCTAAAAACCTGACTTAACCATTCTAGTCAATAGGAGGTGGATTGTAAGGTTAAGTCCTCACCTGCCTATTAGCAAGCTTTTCATTAGCGCGTAGAATTTATCGCTCAATTTCTCGCGCTATTGCTGGGTTTCGCCGCTATCGCTGGATTTTTTATCGCCTTGGAGATAAGCGTTGATAACAACGCGTTATCTCCGCGATGAAATCCAGCGATAGCCGGCGATAAAAAAAACAGCGTGTAGGAGAGTAGGATCTGCCTCTTATGTTGCCCCCACTTTTTTTCTGATGTTTACACTGGTTTCTGGCTATAGTCTGGCTGGGACCCTGCCAATCAGGGCCCCAGCCTCTCTGTTCTCTCTAAACGACTTGGAGTGCACTCTAGGTAGGTGCACTAGTGATTGGATACTGTGGTACCTTATGAGTCCCTAGTATATGGTACCTTAGGTACCAAGGGCATAGGTACTTCACAGGCCTACCAGGGGCTGAAGCATGTATTATGGCACCCCTGGGAAGCAGACTAAATCTGACACCACAGGCCTGCTACTGCAGCCTGGGTGAGGAGGTGCTAGCACCCCTCACTGAGATATAGGTTCCCTATATCTCTCCTGCACACACATTTAAATCTATCAGTCACCCCTAAGGCAGGCCCTATCAATCCTGAGGGCAGGGTGCTTAGTTTCTATGTGAGGGGGTGCCTCTGCCTGAGCAGGACCCCTCTGCAGCTCTCAGAGTCCATTCTCTGGGGCTGTTTGTGAATGCGGTCAAACCATATACTCTTAAGTGCATTATAACCTAGCTGTAAATGCTAACTTTGGAATGGCTGCATCAAAACATGTCGTGTTTGGTGTCAAACACCTTGGAATCATACCCCCACACCAGTACCTGGTGTGGGAGTATGATCCCACCCTTCTAGAGGGATAGACATGTACCTACTGTGGAAACGCTGTAGAATCCTGAAGAGCCCTGACATCACAAAATGGATGCCACCAGTCACAGACACTGGGTTGCCCTCCTGCTGATGACCGAAACTCGCAGTGGAGGAGGCCCAACAATAGGTATCCTGTCACAGGGAGGTGTGACCACCTCCCAGACAGGGTTTAGTGTATTGGGGCTGGGTGGGTGCACTCCTAGAGTGCTTTGAAGTCCTGCACTGGGGGAGCAGAAGGCTCCTCTGTGCATACACCAGTTCAAACCGGCTCAGGGGCTACCTGCCCCTGCTCTGGTGCGAAACTGGACAAAGGGAAGTGGGTGTAGCCACCTACTCCCCTGACCCTCCCATAGGTGGGGTCATAGAGCTAGTCCCTCCCTTCCTTTTAGTATAAGATAGGGAACCCTTGCCATTGCAAACTAGATATCCCTGGATGACGCTCTGAAGAAGAATCCCAGACTTTCGATGTTCCACTACCTCTGGAAGACTGAAGAATCTCCCTTGGAGTCAAGGAGTGACTCCCCTGCTTGGCAGGCACCAAAAACTGAAACAACGGTTGCAAACTACGCCACTCCCGCCGGATCCCGAAGTCCCTGCAGCCCAGGAAGAGGATTTCCTGACTTCTCCAAGGCCATCGTGAGTCCCCAGCGAAGCTGAGGCAAGTGGACCCCACGAGTGATGAGGAACCGCAGTCCCTGGGTACGTGCACTATTTTCGAGTGCAACCCCTTCACGACGTTCTACGAATCTGTGCTTTGGACCACGTGTGGTCCCAGCCTCTAGCAGAGATCCCTCCCAAGATCAGAGGCCTATCCCATCCCGAGTGACCGTGGGCCCCTGTTGAAAGAATCCTCCCGAGGCGTCTTTGCAATCCCTTGCCAGCCGGCTGTGGGTCCCCTGAAGACTTTTCTACAAAACCAAAGAGCTCCCCTGGTTGCTCCAGGCTTGCCCTGACTTACCCTTGCTGGGTGAGTCCCCCAGACCTTGCTGGTCTGCACCATTGACATTTTGTTTTTTCCACGAGACTTGCTGCTACCAAGGCTTGTTGGCTCCAATTGGGTCTCCGACACCGCAGTCAGCTGCAAACTTTGTGGGACACGCCGAATCCAGCTCTTGGTTGTCCTCGACGCCTCCTGGACCTCGTGGCCGAAGAGTCAAGACACCCGGGAATGACCTGAATCTGTCGACGACGGTGGGCATTCATCTTCCTTGCCCCGGGTCACTGCCAAGTGACTTTGAACACTGTCCCCTCTGCTTTCAGGTCTTCCTTCTTCTGAATCCAGGCTTGGATTCCACCGGACACTTCTTCTGGCTTCACAAGCAGCAAGTCTTCATTGGCTCCCATTGAAAACGATGCCGTGACCCGACACCAAAGGACACCTATGCACCCGGCTTCCCTGGGTGAGGTAACTCCAGCACTTCGGTGCTCCTGTGGGTGTTGGCCCTAGAACTACTTACCCTGTAAGTGACTTGCTTGTAGCTACTCCCGAAGTGCCCTTAAACTCTTAATTTCCAACCGCGACTTGCCCCATTGAAGTCTACGGCGATCCGCGCCTGTGTTACCTCACTGCACGCGTCCCCCGTGGGTCCTTTACTTACCTGCCTTGGGTGTTTTCGTGAGGCCCCAGCACTTCTGAAGGCCCTGGGCCTTGTCCCTATGCAAGTCGTTGTTCTTAAGTCTCTTTTTTAGTATATGGTCTGGTACGCCCCTAGGGCCCCAGCCATATTTGTGCTTAATTTATTGTGAAACGTTGATTTGTGCATATGTTCCTGACTTCTAATCTCACAAGAGATTAGTAGAGAGTTGTTTAGTAATAAATACATATATAGATTTGATATATATACCTGTGTGGTGTCTTTTCATTTGGTGATTCAAGAGATTGTGTGGTAAAACAAGCTGCTTTACATTCCTCCAAGACTTAGCCTGAAGGCTGCTCTCCACAGCTACCACTAGGATAGCTTTCTGTAAAGGTTGTCTTAAACCTACCTACCATAAGAGTCGAATTGTACTGGTGCAAGGTGTCCACTTTAACTAGTGAACAGCATATACCAGGCCAACTTCTCACATTGGTGGCAGCGGTGGGATTCCAGCTTGCTATTGTTTTACCAGAAAATCTCTATTTGAATTACTAACTGAAAACCACTATAGGTACTCAAGGTACATATAAAGTCAAGCTTAGTATCAATAAGTTCTACTGAACTTAGAGCTGTGTGCCAAGGGATAGCACACCCTTTCTACAGCTCAAGCTAGTATCAGTAGGCCACAAACTAGTGTAGGTAGTACAACACTGCACAACACTAGAATGTCCTTAAGGGGTGGACCCAGTGGATCCACTCAGCCTCAGTATAAGGACATGACTTTCTTTGACTTGAAAGCCATGTGTGCTGCAAGGCACCTGAAGCTAGGACAGAGTCCCTCCACACTACACCTGATAGATCTGCTGACAGCAGATGATCTTAGATTAGCTCTAGGAGCTAACGGGTCTGAATCAGTGAGTGGGTCAATTACAGTGTCTGGGTCAGCTGATGGACATCAGGATGACCAAGACTCTGTGGTTGTAGTGCCAGGTCCCAAGGGGTCTGAACAGGACAGAGGAATTCTCCCTAAGAGAACTGACATAGTGGAGGAGAGGCCTAGGTCCCTTTCTAGGGAATCTGACCACTCCTATCACTCTGGCAGAGAATCTGTCTACCAGAGGAACTCCTACTTCTCAAGAAGAGAGACCTCCTCTGACAGAATGTACAAACTGCTGCAGTATGAGGAAGCAAGGTTTGCCCTCAAAACCAAGCAGTTGGCATTAGATAAGGAAGCCCTGGAGCTCCAGAGAGCTTCTAGAAAAGAGGCGTTAGAACCCCTGGTGGCAGCAACAGTGTCCCTAGAGGCAGAGAATATATTCCAGACCATAGGAACCTGAGCAAGGTTGTTCCTCCCTACCAGAGTGGGGATGATATCCATAAGTGGGTAACTGCTATGGAAAGGGCCTGTAGAGTACAACAGGTCCCCCAAAAGCAGTGGGCAGCAATCTTGTGGCTCTCCTTTTCAGATAAAGGTAGAGACAAGCTCCTCACTGTTAGAGAAGAGGATGCTGATGACTATGAAGGCCTGAAGAGTGCACTGATAGATGGGTTTGGCTTAACCACTGAGCAGTACAGGTTGAAGTTCAGAGACACCCAGAAGGCACAGACTCAGGACTGGACTGACTTTGTAGATTGTGCAACCAAGGCTCTGGAGGGTTGGCTGGTTGGCAGTAGGGTTACTGATTTCAAGGGATTGTATAATCTAATGATGAGAGAACAGATCCTTAATAATTGCCAGAACCAGTTGTTGCATCAATACCTGGTGGACTCAGATCTGACCTCTCCCCAAGAATTGGGAAAGAAGGCAGACAAGTGGGTCAGAACCAGGGTGAGGCAGAAAACCCAGAACCAAGGGGGTGACACAAAGAAGCAGGATTCTAAGGGCTCTGAGAAAAGTGGGGATAAGTCAAAAGACCAGAAGTTTTCACAAGGGCCCCAAAAATCTGCATCTGGTGGGGAGTCACAATCCAACAAGGGAAAAGGCCAAAAGAAGCCCTGGTGCAAATTCTGTAAACAGAAAGGGCACTGGACTTCTGATTGTAACAAGTCCAAAGACCAAACCACCACCACTCCTGCCCCTAAGGCAACTGTTCCCCCTAGTTCAGCTACTGGTGGAGGTGGTACTCAGAATAAGGGTGTAGTAGGGTTGACCCTGGGTTCTGAAGTGGACTCTGGCCTAGTCAGAGTACCCACTCAGGCAATGCTGATTTGTGATGGTGACATTGACATGTCCTTCCTGGTGAGCCCCAGTAATCTGGGCAAATACAAACAGCAGCCTGTTATAAATGGCAAACAGGCTTTGGCATTTAGGGATACAGGTGCTAGTGTCACCATGGTGGCAGAGGATCTTGTGGACCCTGGACGGATCATCCTGGGCGAAATGTACCAGGTGACCAATGCAAGCAATGTCAGGACCAACCATAGTCTGGCAGTTGTGAATTTCTCCTGGGGAGGGGTAACTGCCTCAAGAAGGTTGTAGTCAGTGCAGACCTCCCTGTAGAATGTCTATTGGGCAATGATCTAGAAACTTCAGCCTGGTCTGAAGTAGAGTTATGGACTCATGCTGAGATGTTGGGCATCCCTGCAAAGGTATTTGCTGTGACCAGGTCACAGGCCAAAATGCATGACACTGAACCAGCTCTGGATCCTGAAACCATGGACCAGATGCTTCCCAAGAAAGAGGAGCAGTAGGGGTAAGGCAGTGCCTTCCCCTCTGTCTCAGATCACTGATTCCCCTCTTGAGGGAGGAGGAGCAGATCCTGAAGAAGGAACTGCCCCAGAGGGACTTGAGCCTGATCAGGTTGAGTTCTTGAGGGCAGGGGGCCCTTCTAGGGAAGATCTGAGTAAGGAGCAACAGTGCTGCCCCTCTCTTGAACCCCTCAGACAGCAGGCTGCTGCTGAGGCTGCTGGGAGTGCTAGTGGGTCCCATAAAGTTTATTGGGATGAGGGACTCCTATATTCTGAGGGTAGAGATCCAGCCCCTGGAGCCACCAGGAGGTTGGTAATACCTCAGATGTTTAGGGGGTTGCTCTTGACCCTAGCACATGATATCCCTTTATCAGGTCACTTGGGCCAAAACAAGACCTGGGACAAGCTTGTTCCACATTTTCATTGGCCACATATGTCAGAGGACACAAAGGAGTTTTGTCGCTCCTGTGTCACATGCCAAGCCAGTGGCAAGGCAGGTGGCACCACAAAGGCCCCCTGATACCACTACCTGTGGTGGGGGTACCCTTTGAGAGGGTAGGGATTGACATTGTTGGTCCCCTTGACCCTCAAACTGCATCTGGGCACAGATTTATCCTGGTGGTAGTGGATCATGCCACCAGGTACCCAGAGGCAATTCCCTGAGGACCACCACAGCCCCTGTGGTGGCAAGAGCCCTCATTGGAGTTTTCTCCAGAGTGGGTTTCCCAAAGGAGGTCATCTCTGACAGAGGACAAACTTCATGTCAGGGTATTTGAAAGCAAAGTGGAAGGAGTGTGGTGTAACTTATAAGTTCACCACCCCCTATCACCCACAATGCAATGGGTTGGTTGAACATTTCAACAAAACCCTGAAGGGAATGATTAAAGGACTCCCAGAGAAGCTTAGGCGGAAATGGGATCTTCTTCTTCCCTGCCTGTTGTTTGCATACAGAGAGGTTCCACAGAAGGGGGTTGGTTACAGCCCATTTGAGCTTCTGTTTGGGCATCCTGTAAGAGGTCCATTATGTTTGGTAAAGAGGGCTGGGAGTTACCTCTCAAACCCCCAAACAGGATGTGATGGACTATGTACTTGGTCTCCGCTCCAGGATGGCCGAATACATGAAAAAGGCAACCAAAAACCTGGAGGCCAGCCAAGAATTACAAAAAGCTTGGCATGACCAAAAGGCTGTGCTGACTTTGTACCAGCCAGGACAGTAAGTGTGGGTGTTGGAGCCTGTGGCCCCAGCAGCCCTCCAAGACAAATGGAGTGGCCCCCATACAATAGTTGAGCAAAAGGGAGAAGTCACCTATCTGGTGAATCTTGGAACTCCCAGGAGCCCCCTCAGGGTGCTCCATGTCAACAGATTGAAACCATATGTTGACAGGGCTGACATGGGCTTGCTCATGGCAACTGATGAGGAACAGGAGGAGGAGAGTGACCCTCTCCTGACCTGCTCTCACAGAACCCTGATGATGGGTCAGTAGATGGTGTTGCTTTGGCAAGCAGCCTCACTGACCATCAGCAAACTGAGTGCAGACAAGTTCTGCAGCAGTACAGACATATGTTTAGCCTGACCCCTAGTCAGACTACCTGGTGCACCCATGAGGTGGACACTGGGGACAGTCTGCCTGTCAAGAGTAAAATCTACAGGCAACCTGACCATGTCAGGGACTGTATCAGGACTGAAGTCCAGAAAATGTTGGAGTTAGGTGTGATTGAGCCTTCAGATAGCCCTTAGGCTAGCCCAGTAGTCCTAGTACCCAAGCCTCATACCCAGGGTGGTAAGAAAGAAATGAGGTTTTGTGTAGACTACAGAGGCCTCAATGCAGTCACCAGGACTGATGCCTATCCCATACCAAGGGCAGATGAGCTGATTGATACTTTGGCCTCAGCCAAATATCTGAGTACATTTGACCTAACAGCTGGCTACTGGCAGATCAGGTTAGCTGATGATGCAAAAGCCAAAACAGCATTTTCGACCCCTGGTGGGCACTACCACTTTGTGGTGATGCCCTTTGGATTGAAAAATGCACCTGCCACTTTTCAGAGGTTGGTGAACAAAGTTCTGGCAGGGATGGAAACTTATTGCTCAGATTATCTAGATGATATTGCTGTCTTTAGTTCCTCCTGGCAGGATCACCTGGTCCACCTCAGAAATGTTTTGGAGGCTCTGCAGAAAGCAGGCCTCACTATCAAGGCCACTAAGTGCCAGATAGGGCAGAGTCAGGTTGTGTACCTGGGCCACCTTGTGGGTGGAGGCCAGGTTCAGCCTTTACAGAGCAAAATCCAAACCATAATGGAATGGGTTGCTCCAACCACCCAGACACAGGTGAGAGCCTTCTTAGGCCTGACTGGGTACTATAGGAGGTTTGTGAAGGGATATGGATCTATAGTGACCCCCTTGAATGATCTGACCTCAAAGAAAATGCCAAAAAAGGTTCAGTGGACAGCTAGCTGTCAGAAGGCATTTGAAGACCTAAAGCAGGCCATGTGCACTGCCCCCATCCTACAGAGTCCAGACTACACCAAAAAGTTCATTGTCCAAACAGATGCTTCTGAGCTGGGTGTGGGAGCTGTACTGTCTCAACTGAATGATGAAGGTCAAGACCAGCCAGTAGCTTTTATTAGCAGGAGGCTGACCCCTAGAGGAAACGTTGGTCAGCTATAGAGAGGGAGGCCTTTGCTGTGGTGTGGGCCCTGAAGAAGCTGAGGCCATACTTGTTTGGCACTCACTTCATAGTTCAGACTGACCACAAGCCCCTCCTATGGCTTAAACAGATGAAAGGTGAAAACCCAAAACTTTTAAGGTGGTCCATTTCCCTACAGGGGATGGACTATACAGTGGAACATAGGCCTGGGACCCAACATGCCAATGCAGATGGACTCTCAAGGTATTTCCACTTAGAGCACGAAGACTCAACTGGTCAAGGTTAGTTTAGTGTCCCTGCGTTTGGGGGGTTGTGTAGGAGAGTAGGATCTGCCTCTTATGTTGCCCCCACTTTTTTTCTGATGTTTACACTGGTTTCTGGCTATAGTTTGGCCGGGACCCTGCCAATCAGGGCCCCAGCCTCTCTGTTCTCTCTAAACGACTTGGAGTGCACTCTAGGTAGGTGCACTAGTGATTGGATACTGTGGTACCTTATGAGTCCCTAGTATATGGTACCTTAGGTACCAAGGGCATAGGTACTTCACAGGCCTACCAGGGGCTGAAGCATGTATTATGCCACCCCTGGGAAGCAGACTAAATCTGACACCACAGGCCTGCTACTGCAGCCTGGGTGAGGTGGTGCTAGCACCCCTCACTGAGATATAGGTTCCCTATATCTCTCCTGCACCACATTTAAACCTATCAGTCACCCCTAAGGCAGGCCCTATCAATCCTGAGGGCAGGGTGCTTAGTTTCTATGTGAGGGGGTGCCTCTGCCTGAGCAGGGCCCCTCTGCAGCTCTCAGAGTCCATTCTCTGGGGCTGTTTGTGAATGCGGTCAAACCATATACTCTTAAGTGCATTATAACCTAGCGGTAAATGCTAACTTTGGAATGGCTGCATCAAAACATGTCGTGTTTGGTGTCAAACACCTTGGAATCATACCCCCACACCAGTACCTGGTGTGGGAGTATGATCCCACCCTTCTAGAGGGATAGACATGTACCTACTGTGGAAACGCGGTAGAATCCTGAAGAGCCCTGGCATCACAAAATGGATGCCACCAGTCACAGACACTGGGCTGCCCTCCTGCTGATGACCAAAACTCACAGTGGAGGAGGCCCAACAATAGGTATCCTGTCACAGGGAGGTGTGACCACCTCCCAGACAGGGTTTAGTGTATTGGGGCTGGGTGGGTGCACTCCTAGAGTGCTTTGAAGTCCTGCACTGGGGAGCAGAAGGCTCCTCTGTGCATACACCAGTTCAAACCGGCTCAGGGGCTACCTGCCCCTGCTCTGGCGCGAAACTGGACAAAGGGAAGTGGGTGTAGCCACCTACTCCCCTGACCCTCCCATAGGTAGGGTCATAGAGCTAGTCCCTCCCTTCCTTTTAGTATAAGATAGGGAACCCTTGCCATTGCAAACTCGATATCCCTGGACGATGCTCTGAAGAAGAATCCCGGACCTTCGACGTTCCACTACCTCTGGAAGACTGAAGAATCTCCCTTGGAGTCAAGGAGTGACTCACCTGCTTGGCAGGCACCAAAAACTGAAACGACGGTTGCAAACTATGCCGCTCCCGCCGGAGCCCGAAGTCCCTGCAGCCCAGAAAGAGGATTTCCTGACTTCTCCAAGGCCATCGTGAGTCTCCAGTGAAGCTGAGGCAAGTGGACCCCACGAGTGACGAGGAACCGCAGTCCCTGGGTACCGTGCACTATTTTCAAGTGCAACCCTTTCACGACGTTCTACGAACCTGTGCTTTGGACCACGTGTGGTCCCAGCCTCTAGCAAAGATCCCTCCCAAGATCAGAGGCCTACCCCGTCCCGAGTGACCGTGGGCCCCTGTTGAAGGAATCCTCCCGAGGCGTCTTTGCGATCCCTTGCCAGCCGGCTGTGGGTCCCCTGAAGACTTTTCTACAAAACCAAAGAGCTCCTCTGGTTGCTCCAGGCCTGCCCTGACTTACCCTTGCTGGGTGAGTCCCCCAGGCCTTGCTGGTCTGCACCATTGACTTTTTGTTCTTTCCACATGACTTGCTGCTACCAAGGCTTGTTGGCTCCAATCGGGTCGTCGACACCGCAGTCAGCTGCAGACTTTGTGGGACACGCCGAATCCAGCTCCTGGTTGTCCTCGACGCCTCCTGGACCTCGTGGCTGAAGAGTCAAGACACCTGGGAACGACCTGAATCTGTCAACGACGGTGGGCATTCATCTTCCTTGCCCCGGGTCACTGCCAAGTGACTTTGAACACTGTCCCCTCTGCTTTCAGGTCTTCCTTCTTCTGAATCCAGGCTTGGATTCCACCGGACACTTCTTCTGGCTTCACAAGCAGCAAGTCTTCATTGGCTCTCATTGAAAACGACGCCGCGACCCGACACCAAAGGACACCTATGCACCCGGCTTCCCTGGGTGAGGTAACTCCAGCACTATGGTGCTCCTGTGGATGTTGGCCCTAGAACTACTTACCCTGTAAGTGACTTGCTTGTAGCTACTCCCGAAGTGCCCTTAAACTCTTAATTTCCAACCGCGACTTGCCCCATTGAAGTCTACGGCGATCCGCGCCTGTGTTCCCTCATTGCACGCGTCCCCCGTGGGTCCTTTACTTACCTGCCTTGGGTGGTTTCGTGAGGCCCCAGCACTTCTGAAGGCCCTGGGCCTTGTCCCTATGCAAGTCGTTGTTCTTAAGTCTCTTTTTTAGTATATGGTCTGGTACGCCCCTAGGGCCCCAGCCATATTTGTGCTTAATTTATTGTGAAACGTTGATTTGTGCATATGTTCCTGACTTCTAATCTCACAAGAGATTAGTAGAGAGTTGTTTAGTAATAAATACATATATAGATTTGATATATATACCTGTGTGGTGTCTTTTCATTTGGTGATTCAAGAGATTGTGTGGTAAAACAAGCTGCTTTACATTCCTCCAAGACTTAGCCTGAAGGCTGCTCTCCACAGCTACCACTAGGATAGCTTTCTGTAAAGGTTGTCTTAAACCTACCTACCATAAGAGTCGAATTGTACTGGTGCAAGGTGTCCACTTTAACTAGTGAACAGCATATACCAGGCCAACTTCTCACAAGCGCTAAGCGCGCTTTGCGATAATTATCGCAATTCCTTGGTAATATCCCCCTAGATTCTCAAAGCTTAAGGCCTTTAGTCACTCTAATTTACCTAAGCAGTTAATGTGCACTCGACATTTGTATATATATGCACTTGTGGTCACAAATCAATACAGCAATATGAATTTTTTTTATATGAGTAACCCTAGTTATACATTTATCAAATTTGATCCAAGGGTTACATCTTAAGCGTTTGTGTAGTTATGGTTGAGAACAACACTTTAATGGAAACCTTAAACATTAGTATGTACACGTTATTAAGTTAATTTATCAAGTCTCTGGCAAATACCCTGCATTAAATGCATTTTAGCACATCCCCTCACAATCTAAAGTACTAGCAAATTAATAACAATAATCCAGATGACCCTGCAAAAAAAACGTTAGTACACACAGAGATATCTCGAGGCACTCACTCAAGGAATACATTTTGCATTATTTTAATGCACTATTTATTATTGTTAGTATATGGCTAAAAACAAAACATAAATGGACTAGTCAATTGTACGGGGTGGAGCCAAAATGTATGGTACTCCACCAACATCTTATGGAACTGATTATAATGCAAACTATTCTGCAAGCCCTGCCCTTAATTCCTCAAATGAGTAGATATACCTTGATGCCTACTTTCACTTCCCAATCCCTTCCAAACATTGTCAACACCTACAGGTCATGTGTTAGACAACTATCACTACTAATTTGCAATACCAACATTTCATTTCTCAAGATGGCCGCCCTGTGAGGAGCTCTGGCCGGAAGCTCCCGGTCAGTGATTGCCGTCCTGGCCTTAAAACCCCCCTTTTCCCCACTTTTTTCCCCTTTCCTAACAGCGGACACGGAGATGACTTGGCCGATGCCCGGTGGAGCCGCTTGGTTCGGCTATAGAGGAGTCTGGCCCGGGTTTCTCCCATGGCCGTCTCCTACCCAGCCGGACATCGGGGCAGGGCTTACCTCATCCCGCTGATACTGCTTCTCCTTCTGCCTTTACCGCCTCCCTCGGAATTAATCGTCCTCCGGATGTTCGCCCAGCCTCGACTCAGTTTTGGACCTTTCGGAGGGCTCTGGATGCCGTCGGACTGCTCGAGGACGTGATTCCAACCGCCCCGGGACTTCGAGATGATTTAGCCAATGCCCAATGGAGCCGCCTGGTTCGGCCTTTGAGGAGTCTGGCCCGTGTTCCCCCGTGGCTGTCTCCTACCCAGCTGGACATCGGGACATGTCATTCCTCGTCCCGCCACCGCCGCTGCTGTTCTCTCCCACTGCTTCCTTCCTCGGATCAAGTCGCCGCTGATGTTGAGGCCATAGCGCAGCTCTTCGTTCATCTGCTGCCTGCCAGCCCTCGCTGCTACCTCCCCATGCTAAAGGCCCGCCAGGATGTGCTCGAGAGAACCGCGAGACCTCCTCCAGGTATGAAGGTGCCTGAGCCACGACCGGAGGATTGCCGTTACCGATGGCCCAGTGGTCCCGAACCTGCACGCCCCATCTCCATCCCACCCGCCTTTGTGACCGGTGAATCCGTTTCTTGATTTGTGGGTGTGGGTGACACGACCAGCGGACTGCCTTTTATTGATGCCCCAGTGGTCCCGAGCCTGCACGCCTCTTATACCTTTCACCCGCTTCTGTTTTTGGAACTGCGTCCCCCCTCCTTTATGTGACTCTGACTTTCCTTGCTCTTTCATCCTGCTCCCTGGTGTCACATACACGGACTGTTTGACTCTTTGAATTTTGCTCTGCCCGCCATTTTGTTACTGGCCACCGTCGATTCCCAGGACCCTGACCCACCATCTTGTTTTCGACCTCTGTCCTTTCCCCCTTGCCTCCATTCTCCCCCTGACGATCCTCTATCGTTTTTTCTCCCGCCTTCGAGTGACTGAATCGTTTTCTCTTTTCACCCGACTGCCTTTATTCACTCCCCCTCAGATTCCCTTCTCCCCCACCTATTCTTTTACTCCTATTACTGACCCCTTTCCCTCTCTGCCTCTTATGAGTTGTCATTTACGTTATACTTTCTGTAAAAATGTTTATTTATTTTTTGTGTTACTCGCGGTTGCTCTGTTTTCATTGACATCTTTGATGCCTTTTCTGTTTGGTTTCCCTCTCTCCTCCCTGTCCTTACCTGCTTCCCTCACCCTTTCCTTTCTGTGCTCCCCCTCTTTCTTCCCCTGCCCTCGGGCTGTTTCTTGCCGCCGCTTCTACCTATACCTTACTGTTATTCCTCTTGTTGCCTCTTCATTAGTCTTCTTTTTGCCATCCTCGAGTATTCCCAGATCCTTAATACATGTTTCTGCTTCTTTTTTAATGCAATACTGTGTAATTGTTTTGTAACTTTGTCGTACTGATACTCTGTAAAGCGCTCTGATACCTCCGGGTCTAGCCAGCGCTATATAAAACTCTTAATAAATAAATAAATAAATAAATAAATAAATAGATATATATAAGTGCACACTTCTCATTTTGGGATTTTCCCAAGATGCCAGCCTGGATCGGGAAATCTTTCGCCAACAGCTCTTATACACCGCCAGGTGGCACCATCAGCATTTGTTGCAACTCTGTCAAGCATGAGGACAAGACATGGGGCCGCACATAGGCACAACCCTTGCATGCTGAGGTCAGCTTTTTCTTTTCCTTGCCCTTCAAAGTGAAATGGGAGTTCTACTCCACTCCTGCCTTTTCTGTTCTTTTACCTAGTTTTCCAAACTCTACAAAACTGCAGATTTTAAACCGTGCTGTCGCAAGTGAATTTCCTTTACCGACTTGCAATACGCCTGGTCCCTTGGCACCAAACACGACTTGAAGTACTATCATAAGTGGTCCCTGGTGCATCTGCAAGCCATCAGGGAGCAGGAGGCCAAACTCTGCTTTGCTGAACCCAAGAAATGGGACATGTCCCTTTCAAAGCCGCATGCCATTCCTGGTCCCGTTCCTGCTTGCCATCTTTGGGTTAATTTTGGGATCACTGAGAAAAAGAAGCAGGGCCAGTTCTGTTCTAAGGCACTGGTACATTGCAACTTGCCATTAACAACGTATATAATGTGGGGCTCCTTCTTGCCTTACCCCCTGTAATGGAAGGTTATAGGTGCCTGAAAAATAAAAGGAGGTAGAATCAACTACAATTTAACAATTACAGTGCAACTCATTTGATCGCACAGTAAAGCTCAGAGTCAATTGATGGGATTAAATATGGATTTATTACAAATTTAAAGCCAAGCTGATATAAATCAGTTGCAGAAACATCATATAAAAATATAGAATCACTAAAAGATATCTGAAACGACGTCCAAAATTTACCTCAATAACAGAAAGCAAATGAGGAATTTTGTAGCTGCAATGCAAAGAGAAAGAAAGTCTGGTAAGTAGATTGAAAGTTTCGATCTGCCTGCCTACACATGAGGTTATCTATGACAATTATTAAGCTCTATTCTAAACTAGGATCCAGGAAACCCTATCTTAGTCATGGAAGCATGAAAGGTGTCAGCATATCAGAGCTACCGTAGAAGTTCTCAAAAGTAAAGAATATTGTATAGCATGAAGTCACACAACTGAGATGTCGCTAAAAGGTCTGTGCCTATCAGAATCTAAAAGGAATCTGCATAATCTGAAGTGTTAAATTCAGTTATACCCACTTAAAGAACCTTCGAGAATCCCATGTCACATGTCTCATTATTTTCCATCTTCAAACAATAAATCTTGGAAACTACACTCAAGACTTCTTTCCTTTGTTCCATACACTAGAACGTCCTTGGATTCCTCCTGTCTTCTCATTCCGCATGGACATTAGTCCTCCCTTCGTTTGTTAAAACTTCTTGTCCTTGCAAAAGATACTCCTTTCGAGCCTCACTATCTCTTTCGCACAATGTGCCTATCTTTAACTATGAGCTCATGCAACTGCACCTGTAGAGGAGAGAAAAACATTGCATCCAAAGCAAAATTCACGTTAAAGTTAAACATTAAGAATCCCAATGCTTAAGGCCTTTGGTCAACTTAGTGCGGCAAGCATTTCAGTATATGTTTAAATGCATGATTGCAGATACGTTTGCGGTTACAATATAGACGCAAAGTACTATTTAAATGGATATATTTCCAGTTATAAAAAAAATGCAAAATATTATCCAAACAACACAAATGCAGGTATATGTGAAAATTCTAAATTGTGAGAAACTGGGTTTTTAGTTGAGGGGGTGCGAGCCCTTCTCAAGCAACAGCCACAATCCCTGTCAGGGTGAACCACAAAAAGTCACTAAATTAACCTGTGCTTGACACAAAAGCAGGTAGGCTTAACTTAGAGGCTATGTGCAACATATTTATACAGCACATCAACAGTAATAATGTGAAAACACAACACAATTCAAATTCCAAACCAATTTAGAAAAATTAATTTTAATAACTTATTTGACACCAAAATTACAAAAATCCAAATAGTAGAACCATATATATGCAATTTTAAATGCTTAGGAAAAAATAGTGCCCAAAGTACCAACTGTGGTTATCTGGTTGCACCGGACTTGGACAAAGGCACAAGTTCAGGCCATTTGTGATGGAGCGTAGGTCAGAAACAAGGATCAGGGTTGGCCTGCTGAGCATGTTACCATATGTCATTGATGCGGCATTGCGCCGTACAGCATTGCTTCCAACGCATTGTGCTGCGTCAGTCCGATGAGGAGCTGCGAGGGCTACGTTTCGAGGTCCACATCGGGTTGTGCCGCACTGCGTTGATTCATATGAGGAGCTGCGAGGGCTGTGATGTGAGGTCCGCGTAGAGTTGTAGCCACCTGAGTTGCTTCTGAGGAGGAGCTGCAAGGGCTGCGTCGGGTGGCGTTGTGCTGCGTCAGTTCTGATGGGGACCACAGGTGGGCTGGTAGATCCCTTTTATCCCTACTTCCAAGGGTCCAGGAGTGGGGAGGCACCACTTGGCGGGGTTAGGAGTAGGACTCAGAGCAGGCAGAGTCCAGGTGCAGGGTTCAAGGGTGTTGGGTCTTGTTGTGTCCCTGCAGGTTCAGTCCTTCTTCCTCAGGTAACGGGGCAGCAGGGCCATCCCTATTGCAGGAAGGGCAGCAGGGCAGCAGGGCAGCATGGCAGCAGAGCAGCTGGGCAGTGCTTCTTGCAGCAGAGCAGCTAAGCAGCAGAGCAGTCATTCTTCTGAGTCTTCCACAGGTCCAGAAGTGATCGGAAGAGGGAGTCTGAGGGTCTCCTTTGTCACCTGGGGCCCACTTTGCAGTGGAGAAAGCTTCTGGAGTTTCCCCCTACAGAGGTGTCTTGAATTTCCTGTCTCCCTGTTTTAGTTCCAGTCGGTCTGGGGTACAATAGGCTAGTGTCAAGTCATTTGTGTGTGAGCTGGGCCAGTGCCTTTGAAGTGCAAGTGTGGTAGGAGACTGCTCTGCCCCCATCCTGTCAGAGATGACCCATCCTACCAACAACCAGATCCTCTATTGTGATACTATCTGATACTACACAATGGTCAACTGCAAACCTAGTCATGTGAGCCAGGAACAGGCTGCAGGCACCAAATGGTTAGGGCAAGAAAATGCCAACTTTCTAAAAGTGGCCTTTTCAGACTTGTGACTTAAAATCCGATATTAACTTTACAAAGGGTTTAAGATGACTTTGCCACCTTCTCCCCATCAAACGTTATCACTTATTAAATGCAGTAAGGTAAGCCTATGTTATCCCATGGGACAGGTAGACTTAACAGTAGTGAAAAAAATGTATTTGAGAGTTTTTCACTACCAGGACATGTAAAACTTAAAAGTACATGTCTACCTTTTTAACTACCATACACCCTGCCCTATGGACTGTTTATGGCCTACTGTAGGGGTGACTTTATGAAATAAAAAGGGTTTATTTTGCCAAGTCAAATTGGCTGTTTAAAACTGCCATCAGGCTAAAACGGCAGGCCTGGGAAATGTTTTAAGGGGCTACTTAAGTGGGGGGGGGGGAGGTTAAGGGTCAGTCAGTGCAGGGCCCAGTAGTAACATTTAATTAATCAGCCCTGTGTATATGGTCTACCACTTTACTAGGGATTTATAAGTAAATTAAATTTGTTAATCAGGTGCAAGCCAATTTTACCATGTTGTAGGGGTATGAGCACAAGCACTTTAGCACTGGTTATTAGTAGTATTGTGCAGAGAGTCCTAGGGCTACATAAATGTAGCCCCTAAATTAAGAGGAATGAAGGCAAAATGTTTGTGGGAAGACCAACCTAAGTCTGACAGGTCTAACATGTGCCGCTCCCACTGAATGTGGGGAGAACTACCTAACCTCCTGGGAGGTCTCATCACTAACGGGGAAGAACCAGGTCAGACCAGCAGCATTGAAGTGATCTGACCCAGGACAGTGTTCCACCATAAAGTCCATTCCCTCTAGGGAGATGGACTACCTCAACAGTTTGGGATTCTCACCCTCTCATTTGCATGAGCCATCTGAGGGGACAGTGGTCTGTCTGAACTCGTAAATGAGCTCCAAACAGGTATGCTCTCAGCTTTTTTAGTGCCCTGACTACAGAAAAGGCTTCAATCACTATAGCACTAGGCATTGGTCTATACAATTAATTCTTTGTAGAAGTTAGGGGCCTTGAGTGCAGGGGCTATACACATTGCTTGTTCGAGGGTATCAAAGGCTTTCAGGTAGTCCTCCATCCAGATCACCTTCTTGGGCTGCTTTTTAGAAGTTAGTTCAGTTAAGGGGGTGACAATGGTGCCTCATCCCTTAACAAACCTCCCGTAATATCCAGTGAGGCCCAGGAAGGCCCTCCCTTCTGTTTGCATTTTTGGGGGGTTCCCAAGGCAGTCTCTATTTTGGCCTGGGGGCAGCACCTTGTCCCTGCCCACAAGATGTCCAAAGTACACCAGAGAACTCTGCTTTATCTGGCACTCGCTGGTCTTGGTAGTCAGGCCTGCATGTTGCAGTGCCTGAACTATCTCCTGGAGGTGAAACAGGTGGCCCTCCCAGCTGCTACTGTAGACAGCTATGTAATTCAAGTATGCAGCACCGAAGGCCTCCATTCCACTAGGACTTTGTTCACCAACCTCTGGAAGGTGACAGGGGTATTCTTCAGTCCAAAGTGCATCACCCTAAACTGGAAGCGGCCCTCTCGTGTAGAGAATGCTAATGTCTCTTTGCCCGCCTCAGTTAGGGCAATCTGCCAGTATCCTGAAGTAGGTCAAACATGCTCAGGAACACGGCCGCCCCAACCTGTCTATGAGCTCATCAGCTCAGGGAATAAGGTGTGCATCAGTCTTGGTGACTGAGGTGAGTCCCCTGTAGTCCACACAGAACCTGAACTCTGGGGTAGCGCCCCGTGGGCGGCTTTGGGTACCAGCTCCACTGGGCTGGACCAGGGCCTACTGCAGTGCTCAATCACTCCCAATTGAAGCATTTTGGAGACTTCCTCCTTAATGCTGTCCCTCACATTACCTGACAACTTGTACATTTTGTTTTTTACATGCATCCTGACTCGTGTCTATGTCAAGGGCACACAGGTGTGTAAGCCCAGGGGTGTGGGAGAACAGGGAGGAAACCTGCCCCAACAACTGGCGACAGTCATTTTGTGATAGACAATTTTGATGTGTTCACATTACATTTTGGGCCTTTCCCTGTTGCAGGCCCTTGGCCTGCCCACACAATTGAGGTAGCAGTCGCTCTGCTGTTCTGGGGTCAGGGTAGGAGAGAGATTGACACCCTCTGGTGAGTCATCTTTCACTTCGGAGTATAGTAGGTCAGGGAGAGGCTCACTCTCCTCCTCCACTCCATCATCTGTCACCAGGAGCATGGCGACCTCAGACCTTTCAGAGTGGGGGGTTGAGGCGGTTTACATGGAGTACCCTTTAGGGGTTTTTGGGGCTCTTGAGGTCCACCACGAAGTTTTCTCCCCCTTTCTCTCCTTCACCTCATAAGGCCCTGTCCAACGGTCTTTGAATGGCCTGGGATCCTCAGACTCCAATTCCCAAACTTTCTGGCCTGGCTGAAACGCCAGAGTGGCCTTTGGGTTGTACCAGATTTTCATGACATCTTTGCTGACTTCTAAGTTTTCAGAAGCCTTCTTCCAGAATGGCTGCATCTGGTTTCTGAAGGCTAGCATGTAGCTAACCACATCTTGGGTGGGCTTCTTGGGAACTTGCTCCCACCCCTCCTTTACCAGCCTGAGAGCTCCCCTAACACGGTGTCCATACGTATCAAGGGGGGGGCAGTCCGCCCCGGGCGGCACGAGTTTTGGGGCAGCGGCCTCCCCCCGCTCTTACCTTTGGCCGCGTGGGGCACCAAACGCAGGATTCAATCGCCAGCACCTCTCCCCACCCCCGCTCCTACGACCGCCACTGGGCAGCAAAGGCAGGAACCCCCACGTGCGGCAAAAGGCCTAGCCACGCCACTGTGTCCAAAGAGGAATTCAAATGAGCTAAACCAAACTCTCTTCTGTGGTACCTCCCTGTAGGCAAAAAGCAGGCATGGTAAGTGGACGTCCTGCTTTCGCCTCATAGGCTCAGGTATGCTTATAATAATGCCATTCAGGGTCTTGTTGAACATTTCAACAAACCCAATGGTTTGAGGATGATAGGGTGTGGAGAATTTATAGGTGAGCCCACACTTTTCCCACATGGACGTCATGTAGTCTGACATGAAGTTGGTGCCCTGGCCTCTGCAGGTACAGTTAAAGAACTCAGAGCGATGGTTTCTGAGTATCTAGTGGCATGGTCCACCAAATCAGGATAAACATTTTACCTAAGGCAGTTTTGGGGTCCAAGAGTTTATCAATGTCAATGGCCACGCTTTGAAAGGGGGTACCACTGACAGGTAAGTGATTCAGAGGAGCCTTGAGCTTTATCCCTGTTTTCCCACTGGTATGGCAGGTGGGACAAGTCCAGTAGAATATATCTGAGGCGGCCTTCATCTGAGGCCAGCAAAATTGGAAGACAAGCTTTGAAAAGGTATTGTCATGCCCTAGATGTCCTGCCAGGGGTATGCCATTAGCCAGTTCCAGTACAAAAGCCCTGTAGCACTGGGAGACGACCAACACACTTGTTGTCCCATGCACAGGTTCCTTAGGCTCACTACACAGGAAGTCATAGTCACAAAAGATGAAATGATCTCCAGAGGCTTTAAAAAATGTGCTGGTTTGGGAGGTTTTCCTAGGTGCTGGCTGAGCTGGGGCACAAAATTCACAGCTACCCACATTGCAAAAATCACATCATTTTTTGGTGGGAAAATGCACTGAGTCCAAGTTGCGTTTTGGGGCATTTCCTGTTGCAGGCACTAGGCCTACTCACACAAATGAGGTAGCATTTTGTATCGGGAGACTTGGGGAAAATGCTGGGTGGATAGAAGTTTGTGGCTCTCTGCAGATTCCAGAACTTTCCATCACAGAAATATGAAGAAAATGTGTTTTTTAGTCAAAGTTTAAGGTTGCAAGGGCTTCTGGGTAAAAAAACGTGGTGAGAGCCACACAAGTCAACCCACCCTGTATACCCCTCAGTGTCTAGTTTTAAAAAATGTACAGGTTGGCTAGGTTTCCATACGTGCCTGCTGAGCTAGAGTCCAAAATCTAGAGCTACCCAAATTGGAAAAAAAGGCTCAGTTTTCAGTGGAAAAATGCAATGCGTCCAAATTGCGTTTTGGGACGCTTCCTGTCGCAGGCACTAGGCCTACCCACACGAGTGAGGTACTATTTTTATTGGGAGACTTTGGGAAATGCCGGTTGGATAGAAGTTTTAGGCTCCTCACAGTTTCCAGGACTTTCCAGCACAGAAATGTGATGAAAATGTGTTTTTAGTTCAAGTTTGAGGTTTGCAAGGGGTTCTGGGTAAAAAACATGGTGAGAGCCAAGCAAGACAGCCCACCCTGGATACTCCTAGGTGTCTAGTTTTCAAAAATGTACAGGTTGGCTAGGTTTCCATAGGTGCCGGCTGAGCTAAAGTCCAAAATCTAGAGCTATCCATATTGGAAAAAAAGGCTCAGTTTTCGGTTGAAAAATGCAAGGTGTCCAAATTGTGTTTTGGGCCGTTTCCTGTCGCAGGCACTAGGCCTACCCATACAAGTGAGGTATCATTTGTATCAGGAGACTTGGGGAAATGCCGAGTGGATGGAAGTTTGTGGTTCCCCTCAGATTTAAAAACTTTCCACATTGGAAAAAATTGGGAAAAAAGGCTCCGTTTTTGTGGAAAAATGTGATGCGTACATGTTGCGTATTGGTCCGTCTCCTATCGCGGGCAATAGGCCTACCCACACAAGTGAGGTACCATTTCTATCGGGAGATTTGGGGGAATGCAGAGTGGACAGAAGTTTATGGCTCCCTGCAGGTTCCAGAACTTCCCAGCACAGAAATGTGAGGAAAATTTGTTTTTTTAGTCAAAGTTTGAGGTTTGCAAGGGTTTCTGGGTAGCAAAACGTGATGAGAGCCCTGCTAGTCAGCCCACCCTGGATACCCCTAGGTGTCTAGTTTTAAAAAATGTACAGGTTTGCTAGGTTTCCATAGGTGCCGGCTGAGCTGGGCCCAAAATCTAGAGCTATCCACACTGGATAAAAAGGCTCAGTTTTCGGTGGAAAAATGCGATGCGTCCATGTTGTGTTTTGGGCGGCTTTCTGTTGCAGGCACTAGGCCTACCCAGAAAAGTGAGGTATCATTTTTATCAAGAGATGTGAGGGAATGCCGGGTGGATGGAAGTTTGTGGTTTCCCTCAGATTCCAGAACTTTCCATCACAGAAATGCAAGGAAAATGTGCTTTTTCAGACAAATTTTGAGGTTTGCAAGGGATTCTGGGTAACAGAACCTAGTGAGAGCCACATGAGCCACTCCATCTTGGATTCCCCTAGTTGTCTAGTTTTCTAAAATGTACATGTTTGCTAGGTTTCCCTAGGTGCCGGCTGAGCTAGGGCCATAAATCCACAGCTAGGCACAATGCAAAAAAAAGGTGAGTTTTCAGTGGAAAAATGTGATGTGTCCACATTTGTTTTGGGCCATTTCTTGTTGCGGGCACTAGCCCTACCCACACAAGTGCGACACCATTTTTATCGGGAGATTAGGGGAATACAGAAGAGTAGAACAAGTGTTATTACCAATTTTCTTTCTCAGCATTTCCGCCTTCCAAATGTAAGACAGTGTGTAAGAAAGAAGTAATTTTGAGAAATGCTCTGTATCTCATGCTAATATGGGTACCCACAAATTCAAAGATGTGTAAATAACCACTGCTTCTAAACTCTGTATCTTGTGCCCATTTCAGAAATACATAGGTTTCCTTGATACCTATTATTCACTCTTTATATTTTTCTCAATTAATTGCTGTGTACCCGTTACACAAGGAAAAACCATTGCAAGGTACAGCTCAGTTATTGGCGCTGGGTACCTCTGCTTCTTGAGGAACCTACAAGCCCTATATATCCCCGCAACCAGAAGCGTCCAGAGGATGTAACAGTATATTGCTTTCGAAAACCTGCCATAGTTAGAAGAAGCTCCAGATGAAAATGTAAACACAAATGGCTGTTTTTTTCAACTCAATTTCAATATTTTTTTTATGTCAACTGTTACTTTCTATAAGAAAACCTTGAAGGATATATACAAATGACCACTTGCTGAATTTAGAATTGTGTCTACTTTTCCGAAATGTATAGCTTTCCATGATCCACCATTGGTTTCACACCCATTTATACCACTAACTAGAAAGAGGTTGAAAGCACAAAAAACAGGAAAAATGGGCTATGTCCCAATAAAATGCACAAACTGTGTTGAAAAATGTGGGGGCATATTAACAACGGCCAGCGATAATTATCGCTGGCCGTGCTTAGCAATAATTATATTATCGCTGGCTATCTCTGGCATTTATCGCCCTGGTAGCGCGTTATTAACAACGCGTTACTTCAGGGCGATAAAAATTCCAGAGATAGCGATGTTATCGCCCTTTTGCAGGGAACATCGCTGGTTTTCCAGCGATGTTCCTGCAAAGAGACTATAATCTGCTGATACGACCCACAGGGTCGTATCAGCAGAATCCACCTCCTATGGCTAACATAGGTAAGTCGGGATTATAGCAGACGTTAGATTTTGGCGAAAACAGCCGTTTTCGCCAAAATCTAACGTCTGCTATAATCCTGTGGGCTGCCTTGTAAATATCGCGATGTGCACATCGGCGATATTTACAACGTAGCCCATCTGGGGTACGCCCAGTAACGCCCACTTTGCATCTCATTAGAGTTGCAAGGATGGGCGTTGGGGGAAAGGGCGATAGTGCAGGGATTCACGCGATAGCGTGACCTTGCTGATTAGGCGATAGAATTATCGCCGCTTTCCGTCCGAAAACGGACGCTAAAGCGGCGATAATTGTCTATCGCCTCGTTGTTAATATGCCCCGTGGTTTTCTGATTTAAGTCTGCCTGTTCCTGAAAGCTGGGAAGATGGTTATTTTAGCCCCACAAACCCTTTGTTGATGCCATTTGCAGGGGAAAAAACAGACGCTTTCGTCTGCATCACTTTTTTCCCATAAAACCCAAAACGTAGCTGTATTTTTGCTAATTTCTCGGGCCTCTATAGGGGAATCCACAAACCCTGGGTACCTTTAGAATTCCCAGGATGTTGGAAAAAAGATCGCAAATTTGGCGTGGATACCTTATGCGGACAAAAAGTTATGGGGGCGTATGCGCGAACTACTCCAAATAGCCAAAAAAAAGGCTTAGCACAAACAGGGAACAGGCCTAGCAGCGAAGGGGATAAATAAAATAAAAGCAATGTTTTTGTATTTCACACATCTTGAAGCTTGTATTTCTAGGTATATTGCTTTCTAAAAAGAATTGCTTTTGTATGAATAAATGTTTAATAATGGTAGCAATCAGGCTTGCTCATTTAGTGATAGTGCACAGAAGATTCTGGCAGTGGAACTCTTATTTGTCCCTTTCAGAAATCTTTTTTGAATGAACTTTAGCACCCAGGTTACCAGTGGGTTGTTGGATTGCCCCAATCCCGACCTGCTAACTGTAGGAAGGTGGAATCTGACTATATGGTTGCCCCCACTTTTTTTATGGTGTTCTGCTGGTTTATGACTTAGTTGGACTGGGATCCTGCTATTCAGGGCCCCAGTCTATCTGCTTTCTCTGTAAAATGGTTTCCATGTGCCTTAGGCACATCTCTGATTGGAATCTGGAGTGCCCTTATAAGTCCCTAGTATATGGTATACTATGTACCAAGGGCATAGGTACCTCAGAGGCCTACCAGGGGCTGCAGCACGTATTGTGCCACCCCTGGAAGGCCATCCAAACTGACACCACAGGTCTGCTACTGCAGCCTGGGTAAGGTGGTGCATGCACCCCTTACTGTGATATAGGTTACCTATATCACTAAATACATACACACATATAAACCTATAAGTCACTCCTAAGGCAGGCCTTATCAATCCTAAAGGCAGAGTGCATGGTTCCTATGTGAGAGGGTGCCCCTGCATGAGCAGGGCCCCTCTGCAGCGTTCGGAGACCATCTCTGATGCTGTTTGTAGTGCAGCCTGACCATATACTCTTAAGCGCATTATATCCTCGCGGTAAAATGCTAACTTTGGAATGGCTGCACCTAAACATGTCGTGTTTGGTGTCAAACATCTTGGAATACTACCCCCCGCCAATCCTGGCGGCGGGGTAGCATTCCACCCTTCTAGAGGGAAAGACATGTTAACTCTGGCTTACCCGGTAACTTCTTTCTGAAGCCCTGGCATCACAAAATGGATGCTGCTGCCACAGACACAAGTCTGGCCTCCTGCTGCTGGACGAAACTCCGGCAGGGGAGGCCTGGACAATAGGTTTCCTGTTACAGGGAGGTGTGACCACCTCCCCAGACAGGATAATGTGTATTGGGGCAGGGTGGGTGCACTCTTAGAGTGCTTTGAAGTCCTGCACTGGGGGAGCAAAGGCTCCTCTGTGCATATGTCAGTTCAAACCAGCTCAGGGGCTACCTGCCCCTGCTCTGGCGTGAAACTGGACAAAGGGAAGTGGGTGTAGCCACCCCTCCCTTGACCCTCCCATAGGTGGGGTCATAGAGTTAGTCCCTCCCTGTTTTACTGGTTAAAATGGGGAACCCTTGCCACAGCAAGATTAGATTATACCTGGACGAAACTCTGAAACTGAATCCTGGACCTTCGACGCTCTACGACAAGATTAGAGGACTGAAGAATCTCCCTTGGGGTCAAGGAGTGACTCCCCTGCTTGGCAGGCACCAAAGAAGCATCTGTCCGGTTCGCATTTCTGTAGCTCCCGTCGGACGCCGAAGTCATCGCATCACCAGAGGTGGATTCTCAGACTTCCCGAGGCTACCCTGAGTCCCCAGCAAAGCTGAGGCCCGTGGCTATCGTGGGTGACTTGAGACCGTGACCCCTGGACACCGAGCACATTTGCAAGTGCATCCTCTTCTGGGTCTCCCAAGAAGTCGTGCTTTGGGCTCCGAGTAGCCCTAGCCTCCAGCACCACCTGCACCGAAGATCACTGGCCCCCACTCCACGAGTGTCCTGTAAGCCAGCTCCACGTGCGGCGTCACGAGGCTCCTTCGCGGTCGCTAGCCCGTTGGCTAGTAGCCCTTAACGAAGGCCAATCCTTTTCTTACTTGGCATCCTGGTTGCTCCAGGCCTGCCCTCACTTACCCTCGCTGGGTGAGTTCCACAGACCTTGCTGGTCTGCACCATCGACGATCTACATCTTCACCGAGACTTGCCGTTGCCAAGGCTTGTTGGGTCCAATCCGGTCACCGACACCTCAGCACTCGACAGACATCGTGTACCAGCCTGAATCCTGCTCCTGGTCGCCGACAACGCCTCCTGGACCTCGTGGCTGAAGAGTCAAGACGACCGTCAACGCACCTGAAGCACTCGACATCGGTGGGCATCTGTCCATCGCCTTCCTGGTCACTGGCTAGTGACCCAGACTCTGTCCCCTCTGCTTTCAGGTTCTTCAGAACTCCGATCCACTCTTGGATCCACCCGGACACTTTTCTCTTGGCCGCCAGTAGCACTTTGCAGCAGATCGCCATTCGAATCGACGACGAAACCCGACCCCGAAAGGCACCTATGCACCCGGCTTACCTGGGTGAGGTAACACGAGTACTCCGGTGCTCCCGTGGGTAGAGACTCTTCAAAGTCCTAGATCTCAAAGGGTTTTGTCCTAGTCCTCTTTTAAGTGTCCCTTTCCTCTATTTTCCCGATCCCGACTTTCTCCATAGAAGTTAACGGCGTATCGCGGTTGTGTATTTACACTGCACGCGTCTCCCGTGGGTCCCCTGTGTCACTACCTTGGGTGGTTCCTTGTGGTCCAAGCACTTCTAGAGGCTCTAGGCCTAGTGTCTAGTTCAGTCGTGGTTCGCATACCACTTTATTGGTATATGGTTTGGTACGCCCCTAGGGCCCAAACGTGTATTTGTGCTATTACTGTGATTTAGTAACTTATGACTTATGTACTTGAACTCTAGCCTCATAAAGAGACTAGAGGGGTGTGTTTAGCAATAAATACATATATTTTGAATATATACCTGGTGTGGTGCTCTTTCATTTGGTCACTCAAGAGATTATAGACTGGTAAAACAAGCTGCTTTACATTCCTTCAAGACTTAGCCTGAAGGCTGCTCTCCATAGCTACCACTAGGATAGCTTTCAATAAGGTTGTCTTTAACCTATCTCCAATAAGGGGTTGTTTGGACTGGTGCAAGGTGCCCACTATAATTAGTGGACAGCATATGCCAGGCCAACTTCTCACATTGGTGTGCAGCGTGTGGGATTCCAGCTTGCTATTGTTTTACCAGATAATCTCAATTGAATTGATCAACTGAAAACCACTAAAGGTACCTAAGGTACATATAATTTAAGCTTAGAATACAGTAAGTTCTACTGAACTTAGAGTTGTGTGTTAAGGGATAGCACAACCCTTTCTACAACTCAAGAGAGTTTAGTAGGCCACACTAGAGTAGGTAGTGCATACACCACACCACACTAGTAATGTCTTTAAGGGCAGGATCCAAAGAATCCTTGCAGGAAGCCATTGAGCTTCCACCCTCCAAGTATGATACACTCCCATTCTTGGAATTGAGAGCTTTATGTAACTTGAGAAAAATAAGGACAGGCCAAAGCCCCACCACCCAACACCTCAAGGAGTTGTTGGTGGCTTATGACCTTAGTAAGCCTGTAGGGACTGAAGGGGTAGGAGCTGAGGGTGGGGCAGGAGAAGAGGAGGACGCCAGGGGTACCAATACCCCCAGCCCCCCTCTGAAACTGGCCAGGAGGGTGACAATGACCCTGACCTGGATAACCCAATCCCTCCTGTGGATGATGATGAGGATGATCAAGATGATGCCCTCTTTGTCCCCCAGGAAGGATTAAGAGTGTGCCCAGGAAGTCTAGATCTCCTTCTCAGGAGTCTAACCACTCTGGCACCTCTATAGGGAGCTCTGTCTCATCTCACAGGAGGGAATCCTCTCATGAGAGGAGAACCAGACTGGTCCAGTATGAGGAAACTCAGCTGGAGATCAGAAAAAAGCAATTGGCTTTAGATAGGGAATCCCTAGATCTCCTTAGAGAGAGAAGAAAGTTGGGACTAGAGTCCCATGGTGGCAACAATATCCTAGAGATAGGGAAAGGTCTTATGACCATAGAAACCTAAACAAGATTGTCCCTCCCTACCAGAGTGGGGATGACATCCACAAATGGATAACTGCACTGGAGAGGGCCTGTAAAGTTCAGAAGGTCCCCCAGAGGCAGTGGGCAGCAATCTTGTGGCTCTCCTTTGCAGACAAAGGTAGAGACAAGCTCCTCACTGTAAGAGAAGAGGATGCTGACAATTACACAGTCTTGAAGAGTGCTCTGATAGATGGGTTTGGCCTAACCACTGAACAGTATAGGTTGAAGTTCAGAGACACCCAAAAAGCTCAGACTCAAGACTGGGTTGATTTTGTAGATTGTGCTACAAAGGCTCTGGAAGGTTGGATACATGGCAACAAAGTGCATGACTTTTTAGGATTGTACAATTTGATTATGAGGGAGCAGATCCTTAATAATTGTCAAAACCAGCTTTTGCACCAGTATCTGGTGGACTCTGATCTGACCTCTCCCCAAGAATTGGGAAAGAAGGCAGACAAATGGGTCAGAACCAGAGTAAAAACTAGAAATCAGGGTGGTGACCAGAAGAAAGATTCTACTAAGTCCCAAGAGAAAGGTGGGGATAAATCTAAGGATAAGTCCCCTACAGGGCCCCAAAATTCCTCTTCTGGGGGTGGGTCCCAAACTCCTTCCTCTCCTGAAAAGAAACCATATTGCCATGTCTGTAAAAGCCTGGGCACTGGAAAACTGATCCCAGTTGCCCCAGGATTGGCAATAAAGAAAATGTTCCTCCCACAACTACTACCACCCCTCCTGGTACTACCAGTAGTAATCCTCCAGTTGGGAGTAGTGCACCCAAAAAGTTAGGTGCTTTTGCAAGAGGAACAGAGGTGGGCCCTAGTTTAGACAGGGACCCCTCAACAGACTCCTCTGACTCTGATGGTGGTATAGGATTTGCCACCTTTACCATGGGTCCCATAACATTGGGCAGGTACAGATTGGAGCCAATAATTAATGGTCAGAAAGCTGTGGCATTTAGGGACACAGGGGCTAGTGTCACCATGGTGGCAGGAAAACTAGTCCCCCTCACCAGCTTTTACCTGAGTTTAAATACCAGGTGACCAACATTGATGGTGTCAGAACAGATCACCCCATGGCCATAGTCAATCTCAGCTGGGAGGGGGTCACAGGCCCAAAGAGAGTGGCAGTGTCCCCAACCCTACCTGTAGATTGCCTGATGGGCAATGATCTGGAAATTTCAGCCTGGGCTGAAGTTGAACACCAAACCCATCTTAGGATGCTGGGCGTCCCTGTAAAGGTTAGTGGGGCTGTAATGGCCACAGCCCCAGTCCAAGAATTTGGAGAGATGGAGCCTGAAAGAATGGCCCACTCTCCCCCAAAAGAGAGCACAAGGGTTGAAGAAAAGTCTTCTTCCCTCCAGACAGTAGGTAAGGATCAGCCTCCTCAGGGAACTGACCATACCCCTAGTGAAGGAACTGCCCCAGAGGTAGTCAGGCCTGGCCTGGCCACACCCCTGATGGCAGAGGACCCTTCCAAGGTGGTACCCAGTCTGGAGCAGGTAACCTGCCCCTCTCTACCCTGCCTCAGTCAGCCCAGGGCTGCAGAGGTCAGGGAGGTCAGTGGACCCCCAGGGCCCCCTGTCCAGAGGAAGCCCCCATCAGCAGATTAGGGGCACCCAGTCTAGTAGCCCTAGCCAGGTGAAAATTCCTCTACACACTGAGGGATCCCCCATACCTTTATGTAGGGACCTCCCCCAGAAGGACTCTGGTAGGCAAGGGCAAACCTGGGACCAGAAGGTTCCAAACCTGCCATGTCCCTCCAGTAGTTCATCCAAAGGGACCCAACCCCCAGCTGTAGGCAGCCAAAGGTTGACCCTGAGAGCAAAGTGCAACTCAGTCATGGAAAGACAGGCATACATGGTGACCAGTGATCTGAGGAAGCTGAGGCCAACATTCCTAGGGCCTCACTTCTCTACTCAGACACCTCACCAGCCTTGTACTTTACCTAAGCACACCACAGGTAGTGATTCCCCATGGTGGAGACCCTCTCATACCCTTAGGGTGAGGGATTGCTTAGTGGACCATAAGACAGGGGGCAACCATGCTAGTGCAGGTGCTTCCTTATATGACCACTTAGTCAATGAAGGCTCAACTGGCCAAGGTTAGCCTTATCTCCTTTCGTTTGGGGGGGTTATGTAGGAAGGTGGAATCTGACTATATGGTTGCCCCCACTTTTTTATGGTGTTCTGCTGGTTTATGACTTAGTTGGACTGGGATCCTGCTATTCAGGGCCCCAGTCTATCTGCTTTCTCTGTAAAATGGTTTCCATGTGCCTTAGGCACATCTCTGATTGGAATCTGGAGTGCCCTTATAAGTCCCTAGTATATGGTATACTATGTACCAAGGGCATAGGTACCTCAGAGGCCTACCAGGGGCTGCAGCACGTATTGTGCCACCCCTGGAAGGCCATCCAAACTGACACCACAGGTCTGCTACTGCAGCCTGGGTAAGGTGGTGCATGCACCCCTTACTGTGATATAGGTTACCTATATCACTAAATACATACACACATATAAACCTATAAGTCACTCCTAAGGCAGGCCTTATCAATCCTAAAGGCAGAGTGCATGGTTCCTATGTGAGAGGGTGCCCCTGCATGAGCAGGGCCCCTCTGCAGTGTTCGGAGACCATCTCTGATGCTGTTTGTAGTGCAGCCTGACCATATACTCTTAAGCGCATTATATCCTCGCGGTAAAATGCTAACTTTGGAATGGCTGCACCTAAACATGTCGTGTTTGGTGTCAAACATCTTGGAATACTACCCCCCGCCAATCCTGGCGGCGGGGGTAGCATTCCACCCTTCTAGAGGAAAGACATGTTAACTCTGGCTTACCCGGTAACTTCTTTCTGAAGCCCTGGCATCACAAAATGGATGCTGCTGCCACAGACACAAGTCTGGCCTCCTGCTGCTGGACGAAACTCTGGCAGGGGTGGCCTGGACAATAGGTTTCCTGTTACAGGGAGGTGTGACCACCTCCCCAGACAGGATAATGTGTATTGGGGCTGGGTGGGTGCACTCTTAGAGTGCTTTGAAGTCCTGCACTGGGGGAGCAAAGGCTCCTCTGTGCATATGCCAGTTCAAACCAGCTCAGGGGCTACCTGCCCCTGCTCTGGCGCGAAACTGGACAAAGGGAAGTGGGTGTAGCCACCCCCTCCCTTGACCCTCCCATAGGTGGGGTCATAGAGTTAGTCCCTCCCTGTTTTACTGGTTAAAATGGGGAACCCTTGCCACAGCAAGATTAGATTATACCTGGACGAAACTCTGAAACTGAATCCTGGACCTTCGACGCTCTACGACAAGATTAGAGGACTGAAGAATCTCCCTTGGGGTCAAGGAGTGACTCCCCTGCTTGGCAGGCACCAAAGAAGCATCTGTCCGGTTCGCATTTCTGAAGCTCCCGTCGGACGCCGAAGTCATCGCATCACCAGAGGTGGATTCTCAGACTTCCCGAGGCTACCCTGAGTCCCCAGCAAAGCTGAGGCCCGTGGCTATCGTGGGTGACTTGAGACCGTGACCCCTGGACACCGAGCACATTTGCAAGTGCATCCTCTTCTGGGTCTCCCAAGAAGTCGTGCTTTGGGCTCCGAGTAGCCCTAGCCTCCAGCACCACCTGCACCGAAGATCACTGGCCCCCACTCCACGAGTGTCCTGTAAGCCAGCTCCACGTGCGGCGTCACGAGGCTCCTTCGCGGTCGCTAGCCCGTTGGCTAGTAGCCCTTAACGAAGGCCAATCCTTTTCTTACTTGGCATCCTGCTTGCTCCAGGCCTGCCCTCACTTACCCTTGCTGGGTGAGTTCCACAGACCTTGCTGGTCTGCACCATCGACGATCTATATCTTCACCGAGACTTGCTGTTGCCAAGGCTTGTTGGGTTCAATCCGGTCACCGACACCTCAGCACTCGACAGACATCGTGTACCAGCCCGAATCCTGCTCCTGGTCGCCGACAACGCCTCCTGGACCTCGTGGCTGAAGAGTCAAGACGACCGTCAATGCACCTGAAGCACTCTACATCGGTGGGCATCTGTCCATCGCCTTCCTGGTCACTGGCTAGTGACCCAGACTCTGTCCCCTCTGCTTTCAGGTTCTTCAGAACTCCGATCCACTCTTGGATCCACCCGGACACTTTTCTCTTGGCCGCCAGCAGCACTTTGCAGCAGATCGCCATTCGAATCGACGACGAAACCCGACCCCGAAAGGCACCTATGCACCCGGCTTCCCTGGGTGAGGTAACACGAGTACTCCGGTGCTCCCGTGGGTAGAGACTCTTCAAAGTCCTAGATCTCAAAGGGTTTTGTCCTAGTCCTCTTTTAAGTGTCCCTTTCCTCTATTTTCCCGATCCCGACTTTCTCCATAGAAGTTAACGGCGTATCGCGGTTGTGTATTTACACTGCACGCGTCTCCCGTGGGTCCCCTGTGTCACTACCTTGGGTGGTTCCTTGTGGTCCAAGCACTTCTAGAGGCTCTAGGCCTAGTGTCTAGTTCAGTCGTGGTTCGCATACCACTTTATTGGTATATGGTTTGGTACGCCCCTAGGGCCCAAACGTGTATTTGTGCTATTACTGTGATTAATAGCTTAACTTATGTACTTGAACTCTAGCCTCATAAAGAGACTAGAGGGGTGTGTTTAGCAATAAATACATATATTTTGAATATATACCTGGTGTGGTGCTCTTTCATTTGGTCACTCAAGAGATTATAGACTGGTAAAACAAGCTGCTTTACATTCCTTCAAGACTTAGCCTGAAGGCTGCTCTCCATAGCTACCACTAGGATAGCTTTCAATAAGGTTGTCTTTAACCTATCTCCAATAAGGGGTTGTTTGGACTGGTGCAAGGTGCCCACTATAATTAGTGGACAGCATATGCCAGGCCAACTTCTCACACTAACTGCAACATACCTGCCAACTCACAAGGTGCCATGTGACACACAACTCCCATCACACGGTGGCAGAGAAAACGAGCTGAAAACCACAGTAAATAGTGGTTTTCCAGCTTGTTTTTGGAGGCTTTGAACTGCCAATGTCCATTAAAGGGTGTGAAAACCCCCAGGACATCGGCACCAGCCTCAGCAAGGTTTTTTGGGGGGAGGAGGGGGCTTGTGGGCGGGGTTCAAAAGTGCCTTGTAGGTACTTCTCAGCACAAGGCCCCGCCCCTTCTAGTCCCCGTCCCCTCCTTACACCGTGAGATTGTTCTTCAAGTTAGCAGGTATGCTGCAAGGAGAATTAATGTACTGATCTTTTTAGATAAGAAACGACTGTTACATAGATCTTTAATTAAAAATTAGCTAAATTACTTTTCAGACCCTTTAGAAACTACAGTAATGTGTTCATTATCTGTATTTTAAAACGCTGAATCGGTTTTGGTAAATATGTGTCAATCAGAGTAGCCCAACTTGCTTCGAAAGAGTACAACACATGAGTGGATGAATGGATGCAAGTGTGCAAGAAAGAGTGACATGGTGCGTGTATAATGACTTGGGTCCCTAAACTCAACAGTGACTGAAAAAGTACATACAGTTGTATGCAAGTCCAATTGGCATTGGCAATGCTAGTTTTAACCCCTTCCCTGCTCATGACGAGCTTAGCTCGTCATGCCTCACGGTGGGCGTGTGCGCATGACGAGCTGAGCTCGTCACGACCACGCCCGCGATCGGAATGTCCAGCACCTGGGCGGAATTCCGATCGCAGCGAAGGCGTTAAAATATGCACGGCCTGATAGTGATAGTTCCGCACAAGCTGTATCACCCAGGTCTTGTTGCTACCTTTGCTCAAAATCTTGACAGCCATCTGTATCTCGCTCCGTAATATGGGGCAGGAGTGGACTCAGTGGCGTCTCTAAAACGGCTTTTTAGGGAGACAATGTTTGCTTAAAATTTTTAAATCTAACTTTAGTGTATGTACCTATCTATCTATCGATCTATCTATCTAGCTATCTATCTATCTAGGGCTTTAAGTGGAATGAAAAAACTGGAGGGTCTCTCAGAGGGGCGTGGTCGATTTAATTAAGGCGTGGCTTAAAAACACAGTAAGCTTAAAATCTGTGCTTAGCATAGTGTGCCGCCCGACTGCTATTTTGCTGCTTTATTGCATTCAGATATATAATACAGCAAGCAACATTACACCTACAACCAGTGCTTAATTTGAGCCGGTGCTTTCCGATGCTCAGCACCGGCACTTAACTGTCATCACACACTCATAACACACTGCCACATGGTGGCGCTGCTCATCTAATTTGGAGATGAGCAGAACATCGGTTGTTTATGAATACAAAATACATTAAAAAATACTAATTCCTGCCTCCCCAGCCATTCCTTTAGCTCTGGGGACCCGGAATAATCTGAACTGTCGTACTTCAAGGTGAAAGAGCTGGTTAGCAGTTGTTGTGGTACCGTCATTGGCAGCGATGACGGGGCAATCGGTGGTGCAAGCTGTAGTGGCCTCCTGGTCAGAGCCCTGGCACTTATTATATTACAAATTAAGCACTGCCTACAACAACCCAGGCCTATTCGCGTTGTCAATGGTTGTTAGTTGCATTAGAGAAATAAGCAACAACTAAGGCCTTATTGTGTATAGTATTGAAAATGCTTCAGTTCTGACATGATGAGACTGTGAAAGAACTATACTGAGTTTCTCTGTAGTTACATCATAGGCTTTGAGCAGTGGTACTGCTGCAGAGTTAAGATTTTTTTTTTATCCTGAGGGTGAGGGCAAAAATGGAGAGCCCGACAGGGAACCGTCTCAGCACCTGCTTTTTAGAACTTCCGGTGCTTGAGCACCAGCAAGACCCAGCCCACTTAAAGCCCTGTATATATGTATCTATCCAGCTGTCTATATATTATCTACTGGCGGTCGCCAGTAGATAGTTATAGTTAGTACCTATTTCCCATAGGAAATCCGCAACATTCTATTCCCAATAACTGTGGCGCCGGTTGACGAATCTTCGCGAAATTTTCAAAACTTATGGCCCGCTCCGGTCCGCTCCTATCTTGAAAGTTTCGGGGTGATTCGTCAAGTGGGGGCAGAGAAAAAAGGGGGGTCCCAAAACGTGTTTTCCCCATGCAATTTTCCATAGGAACCTTTAGTCGCAGCTACAGCCCGAACTGCTGAACGGAATTACACCAAATTTGGCAAAAAGGTAGCCCTTGGTTCAGAGTCGTGCCTTTTGCTTAAATGGTGTAAATCCGTTCAGTAGTTCCTGAGAAAATCAAAAGTAAAATCACATATATATCTATGGCCGCGTAGGGTCCGCGCACCCTCCCGATCACGAGCTGTATGCTAATTGGCTGTCAAGTGGCTGTCAACACTCCAAATCAGGAAGTGTTGGCAGCCATTTTGTGCCTCGGTAGAACCGAGGCACAGAAACAAGTCGCAAAACGCAAAAAGGGGGCAGGGTAGAAACACCCTGACCCCCTAGGTCTGCTCAGGGGGTCCCACAAGGAACCCCTGGGCAGAAAAAAGCATTAAAAAAAATAAAAAAATCGGTGGGATGCGCTTAGGGTGCGCGGATCCCGCCGTGATTAAAAAAAAATCAAATCGCGGTCTCCCGCGCTTCGAGGCTATTTTGCCCCCGGGTGGGCCAAGTCCCGGGGGCATGCGGGGGGTGGGTTTATATGTTAGGGGGGGGCCTCGAAGGCCCCCCAAGCCCCGGGAACCACCACCACCCGGGGCTTTAAAAAAAAATGGTGCGGAAGGGCTCTCCGCCCTCACGCAGCCCCGGGGACCGCCACCCCCCGGGGCTTCTTTTTTTAAATTATAATGACCTGTGTGGGGGGGCTGCAATGACAGGACGGGAGCCGCGGGGCTCCCGTCCTGTCATTGCAAACTTGCTTTGCTTCATTGAAGCGAGAGCAGGGAAACCTGCTCTCGCTTCAATGAAGCAAAGCAGACTGCTTTTCCATAAGGGAGCTGCATGTCAGCAGCTCCCCTTATGGAAAAGCAATGCTAGCTCCCGCAGGACGCGGGGAGCCGGCGGGACCGTGCGGGGATTGGGGACCCCCCCACGGTCCCCAACAAGTGGCCAGGCCCCGAAGGATGGTGTCCCCGGGGCTATTAGTGGCCTGGGAGGGGGGCCACGCAGCCCCCCTCCCCAAAAATATATATATATTTTTTTTAAATACAAAAAGGTAAAGGCCGGCCCCGTGGCATGGGGTCCCCGGGGCCTTAAATGGCCTAAGGAGGGGGGCCACGCAGCCCCCCTCCAAATATATATATATTTTTTTAAAAGAGGGCATGCCCCGGGGGATGGGGTCCCCGGGGCAAATAGAGGCCCAGGGAAGGGGGGCCACTCGGCCACATTCCCGTGTAAAAAAAAAAAAAAAAAAAGAGCATCCAAAGGCCCCGGGGGATGGGGTCCCCAGGGCCAACAGTGGCCGAGGGAAGGGGGGCCACGCAGCCCCCCTCCCATACAAAAAAAGAAAGAAAAAAAAAAAGACCGGCATTGTGCCGGAGGCCCCGCCCCCTCCCTGCAGCAGTCTGCAAACGCGCCCCCTGGCGCGTTGTAAGAAGAGGAAGTAATTCCCCTTGAATACTGGGGGTCCCTGGGGCCAACTAGCCCACCAGGAACCTCCAGTATGCGCCAGAGAGCTGCGTTGCAGAGAGGTGTACAGAGGCCATGCCCCTTTTTACACCTCTCTGCAACGCAGCTCTGTGGCGCTTTTTGGAGGTACATGGTGGGCTAGTTGGACTCCAGGGACCCTCAGGATTGAAGGGGACTTAAGCAGGCTCTTAGAGCCCTATTGTGAAAGATCTAATCTCACTCTCCTGGGGGATTTTAATTTTCACTTTGATAGCCTCGACTGCAGGGATGCCCTGGGTCTTTTGGACACCTTGAATGGATGTGGTTTTCCTCAGCTGGTCAAGAAGCCTACCCATCAAGCGGGACACATACTTGATGTGGTCTTTTCGAATGACCCACGTGTAATTGTGGGGGAACCTATCCCCCTAGCCTGGTCTGATCATTTTGCCGTCCCTTTTGACCTACATTTTATGTCTCCGGCGCTGATTATCTCTGGTGATATGAATTTGGACGAAAGGAGGAACTTTAGCCTCATAAGTATTGAGTCTCTTTCAAAAAATTTTAACAATCTTGAGCTCACTAAGTTTTATGATGCTAACTTGGCAGCGGTAGAACTATCGCAACATTTGCTAGCAGCAATGGATACTCTTGCACCTCTTAGTAAATACTATTCAGCAAGGAAAAAACCCTCTGCTCCCTGGTTCACGGAGAGGCTCAGAACGCTGAGACAGGGCTGTCGCAGACAGGAGAGGCATTGGCGCTTAGATCTAAACCCGCTGAATAGGGCATTACATAAGCAAGGCCTCAAAGAATATAAAATTGCCGTCATGGAGGAAAAGAGATTATATTTCTCTAAAACTACTGACTCTATGAGATCCTCTAGAGATCTCTTTAAGGTAATAAATTCTCTCACCTCTCCCCCTGCCTTCGACCCCTCAATCTTTTCTCAGGAGCGCTGTGATAAAATATCTGATTTTTTCCATTCTAAGATTGCAGATATCTATTCCCTGCTTGAAGCCTCCAACCCCATTTCGGGGTCATCTGTCCGATCCACCTTCCATCCCATTGGTGCCGCACCCATTGAGGGGTCGCCCAGTCTTCTTACTTTCCCTAATATGTCTTACGAGGTGACCGATCGGATCCTTGAAGGGGTTAAATCGGGCTCCCCTCTGGATCCTTGTCCCCTCAAGGTGCTAAAACATGGTCGTGAAGTTATTGTCCCTTATTTGACGGATGTTTTTAATATTGCCATCTCAGAGGGGCAATTTCCCACTTTGTGGAAGACGGCTGTAGTGAAGCCTCTTTTGAAGAAACCTTCTCTGGATCCTGGTGAACTGAAGAACTATCGCCCAATCTCCCTGCTTCCTGTTCCAGCTAAGATTCTGGAAACGTACCTTAACTCCCATCTCAGTATTTACCTTAAGGATTTCCATTTACTGGATGGCTCGCAACATGGATTTAGAAGCCTTCACAGTACAGAGACTGCATTGACGGCTGTATTTGATAATATTCGGGTTCAAGTGGATGCAGGTCATACCACCCTCCTTGTTCTACTGGATCTCACCGCAGCCTTTGATACCCTGTCTCCCTGTAGACTGATTGATCGTCTCAGAGAGATAGGTATTGGGGGCACCGCTTTGGGGCTTCTTGCTTCCTTTCTTAGTGAGCGGGCACAGATGGTTAAGCTTGGTCGATTTTACTCAGCCCCCAAACCCCTGCTGTGTGGCGTTCCTCAGGGCTCCTCCCTGAGCCCTACTCTTTTTAATATTTATGTCTCTCCTCTTGCGAAGGTTGTGAGATCTTTTGGGCTGGAAGTGTTGTCCTATGCGGACGACACCCAAATTATGGTGTCTATTTCGCATAGCATAAAGGATTCGGCCCTTAATTTCAGGAACTGTATGCAGGCAGTATCCTCCTGGATGGTGGAGAATTTTTTGAAATTGAATGGAGAGAAGACGGAGGTCTTGGTTTTTGGGAGTAAGCAGGAGGTGTGGTCCAGTGACTGGTGGCCGGATGCCCTGGGCGTCTGCCCCTCTCCGGTCTCCCATGGCAAAAACCTGGGGGTTATCGTGGATAACTCATTGTCCTTGAACCTTCAGGTTAGTAGGACAGTTTCCACGTGTTTTGGGATCATTAGGATCCTACGGAAAATCTCCCACTATCTCTCTTTTGATGCACGTAAGCAGGCTGTCATCGCACTGGTTACATCCAGATTGGATTATTGTAATGCCCTCTATTTGGGCATTAACAAGGGTCTGATGCGACGTCTGCAGATGGTGCAGAATGCCGCTGCCAGGCTGGTGATGAATTTGCCTAAATATGATTCAGTCACAGATGCTATTAGGTTGCTGCATTGGCTGCCTGTGGACCGTAGGATCCTTTTCAAGACCCTGTGCATGACTCACAATGCCTATTACGGGTCAGGCCCTGAAGCGATTAAGTCCATTTTCCATCATTATGTTCCCAACAGGCGGCTCCGATCTGCAGATAAGAATCTGCTTACGGTACAGAGATTTAAGAAGGTCACATGGGGAGGTCGAGCTTTCTCCACTGCTGCTGCTAGACTGTGGAACTCCCTCCCGGAACAGCTCTCAAGTCAGGTGTCCCATTCTCTTTTCCGTAGGGCCTTAAAGACCTGGCTTTTCTCTCAGACCTCGGTATGAGCATGTCTTTCTGTCTGCATCCTTAGGTCCGCTTATAGCGCCTTGACGCCCTTGGGCTTAGTTCGCGCTTTACAAGTTTTATATTCATTCATTCATTCATTCAATCCCCCAACTTAAAACGCGCCACGGGGCGCGTTTGCACAGTGGTAAAGGGAGGGGGCGGGGCTTCAGGTGACATGTGTGCAAACAGGCCCCGTGGCGCGTTTTAAGATGGGGAATTAAACCCCCTTCAATCCTGAGGGTCCCTGGGGGCCAACTAGCCCACCAGGTACGTCCAGAAAGCGCCACAGAGCTGCGTTGCAGAGAGGTGTAAAAAGGGGTGTGGCCTCTGAACACCTCTCTGCAACGCAGCTCCCTGGCGCATACTGGAGGTACAGGGTGGGCTAGTTGGACCCCAGGGACCCTCATGATTCAAGGGGACTTAATCCCCCAACTTAAATCGCGCGCGGGCGCGTTTGCACAGTGGTGAAGGGAGGGGGCGGGGCTTGAGGTGACATGTGTGCAAACAGGCCCCGTGGCGTGTTTTAAGTTGGGAGATTAAGTCCCCTTCAATCCTGAGGGTCCCTGGTGTCCAACTAGCCCACCAGGTACCAGGTACCTTCAGTAAGCACAACAGAGTTGCGTTGCAGAGAGGTGAAAAAAGGTGCGTGGCCTCGGAACGCCTCTCTGCAACTCAGCTCTGTGGTCCTAACTGTAGGTACCTGGGGGGCTAGTTGGGCCCCAGGGACACTCAGGATTCAAGGGACTTAATCCCGCAACTTAAAACGTGCCACGGGGCGCGTTTGCACACGTCACCTCAGGCCCCCCCTCCCTTCACCACTGTGCAAACGCGCCCTGTAGCGCATTTTAAGAGGTAGTTTTAATCCCCCTACCCTATTATGTACTAGGGACTTACAGAGGAGGTCATGCTAATCACAGGGGTACCCCAACGCATAGTGTTCCCTAGTGTATGTAGGTGTTTTAACTGTATTCTAAGTGTGTTTTAGCATAGCACTGGCTCTGGTTAGTCAGAGTCAGTTACCACCAGTACACGTCGGAAAAAGTTGTGGGCACAGGATGATTTTGGAACAAGGCCTCTTTCTGCTCCTCTGTTGGTTCTTTCTGCACATCTTTTGCTTCTTCCTGCACTTTTCTTCGTCTTTGTGGACTTCTGTTGCTTCTTTCTGCATTTCTTTTGCTTCTTTCTGTGCGTTTTTTCTTCTTCATTCACATGTCCTACCTCTGTACGCATAGTTACAAACTAGCATTTAAAAAACCTTTGAAATTCACTGAAAAAACCATAGGTTTCAGGCACATTATAGTTAGAAATTAGCATTTAAAACACCTTTGAAATTCACTGAAAAAACCATAGGTTTCAGACACTTTATAGTTAGAAATTAGCATTTAAAAAACCTTTGAAATTCACTGAAAAAACCATAGGTTTTAGGGACAGTTATAGTTAGTTGGACATTGCACTCGTACAAAACCCGTGAAATTCCCCCGTTATAGTTAGTTCAGCTAACTATAACTCGCGCCCGCAATGCACTGCTGATGACGTCACATATTACATCACTCATGACATGGTCAGTGACATCACTGATGACATCACTGATGACATCTCAAATGACATCACTGATGACATCACTGATGACATCATCCATGTGATAATTTGATGCATCTTCTCACACCCTAATATAACTTTTGATACACCCACTGTAAATTACAGACTGCCATTGTCAAAACCATAGACACTCCAACACCAATAACTATATACACACTCACTGATTCTTAGGTCTACACACACATCCACTCACTCACCTGTACAGTCACTCATACTTACGGTCACTCAGTACAGGACTATCATATGCACTCATACACCTACATAGACACTCACACTCCGCCACTCATTGATAGAAGTACTCACACACCTAGTCAGTCATGCAAATAATTTATCACACTGCCATTTACTCACCTATACAGTTATACACACACCAGCTCACTTACTCATACAAATACTAGCACATTCTTACGCTCTTATACAATCAGTGATACAAGTACACACTCATCCATACAGCCACTCTCACAATCACACACTCTCACTTATAGCCATTTATATACTCCAACACACATATATACTGCCCTCACTCACTAACACACCCATACTCACACTCACCCACCCATACAGTCCATCACAGATGCACTCTTGAAACTATGCACCCAGTGAATCACCCACTCACACATCTATGCACAGAGTCACACACACCCCACCCACACAAACACTCAGGCACCCATTCAGATACTCAGACAACCAATCAATAACTCATATAGACACTCATGTAGCTATTCACAAACCCATGCAGCCACTTACACAGCAACAGACAGACGGATACAGACATTCACACAGTTTAGTCACTAACCCATGCATTCAGTAAGATACGTTTAATCACTCACTTATAGAGTCAGTCACGCACCTACTAAATCATCCATCCAGACACTTATACACCCACTCATTCTTCAATACACCGTGGCATATATATTAAACATATTTAAACTTTATAGAAACACACAGTCACTGGATGATGTCATCAGTGGTCATTTGAGATGTCATCAGTGATGTCACTGACCATGTCATGAGTGATGTAATATGTGACGTCATCAGTAGTGCATTGCGGGGCGCGAGTTATAGTTAGCTGAACTAACTATAACGGGGGAATTTCACGGGTTTTGTACGAGTGCAATGTCCAACTAACTATAACTGTCCCTAAAACCTATGGTTTTTTCAGTGAATATATATATATATATACTTATTTTTATACACATACATAAAAAATCAGATATAAATATTTTAAGCAAACATAGGCTGTCTGTATATTGCCTCGAATACTGTTTTGACATGAAAGGTAGATGGGCAAATACATGTGCGTGGCAAGGCTCAGTGTCTGTTTATTTTCTGTGTTGCCTCTTGGCACATTCAACAGATAGGGTGGTGGGTCTGGTGACTTAGTGGACTAATGCGTCCACTCTATGGGCCTGTGTTCGACCTCATGGTCACAGGTTCAAATCAGCCTTTCATCCATCTGAGGTCGATAAAATGAGTACCATTGAGTTGGGTAACAATAAACATCTGTTATTCAGCGACTTGAGACCCTAGCTTCGGTGATATGTGCGCTTTACAAATACACGTTATGTTATGGGGCCCAATGTGGGGGACAGGAAAAATAAAGCTGGGACGTGTGTCGCATCTCCCCTCCCCCCACCCCCAACGACGCCGACAGTTTAAGGAAAGTAAGCACCTCGCTGCAGTCGAGATGCGTCTGCAGCAGGCAGGTACTCTGGGGCAGGTCCGACAGACAGCGGTACGTATTCAGGACCGGTCCGTACACAAGGAGCCGTGGCTGTGTCTATGTGTGGGGTTGCTGCCGGATAGGCCCTGTAGGCTGCACTCAGGGCTGGCTCCGCCGCAGACACTCTTGTGTGTACACAGAGGAGGGCAGCTGTTGCTCTGGGTAACCTAACCTTCCTCTTCCAGTCCCCAAAGGAGCTGCCTGCCTCTCTCACGCAGCGACACACACACCCCGGCAGGCACGAGCCGTTTGATCGGCTCCCACCGCGTATGGAAACAAGACCCAGACCGGGAGGGTGACAACGCGCCGCACCTGGATAATTATATGCCTTCAACGAAAAAGTTTGTCTTTTGATCTGGGTCACTTTACAAGCGGCAAGGTTTTATTTTAAGCGCGTACACTTTGGCTGTACAGAAAGACCGATAAAATGCTATCCTTATATTTCAAACATGCTCTAGCAGCGATCACCGCCTGCACCTACCTGTTCTGAAGCATCTCCACGAGGCGCCCGCCTGATTGAGGGCTCGAGGGGGCGTATTCCACTTCAGGTAGGTCGACATAATTGTAATCGTGCGCATTTAAATCTAGCATTCGATAGTGGCAGTGCTGGCTTAGTTTCTAAGCGCTCCCGTGCTAGGCAGATAAGGGAGCAGGAATTATGGGAGATGAAGCGTTGTGCCCAGGGTCAAACCGTTTGGTCGAGTGGGGAAGCCTGTAATAGAAGATATGTGTTGTAGATCTGCAGGAGACCAGGCTGTACATCACATCTGCTGACGGCTGTGTTGTCTGATAAGGAAACGCAAACGGTGCCTTTACCGGGGCGCAAAAATTGGAAATGGTTTAAGAGGTTTGGGGGCTTATTTATAAGGGGATATATGGGAAAAAGTGACGCCCACGCGGCGCAAGGGGCTTGTAGATAAGCCCCTCCCTTGGTGTCTCGGAAGTTGCCACTTGCATACTGATTTGGATGTGCGCGAAAATGAATGCCGTTTTTGGCCTAATAATGGGTCAGTGGTTACCTGTAACCATGGCTTTAAGTGAGATGAAACAATTGGGGGGGGGTCTCTCAGAGGGGCGTTGCGTAAGAACACCTAAGCTAAAATTCTGTACTTAGCACAGTGTGCCGCCCGACTGGTATTTTGCTCTTCCTATCATTGCATCCAGATATTTAATACAACAAGTAACATCACACCTACAACAAGCCAGGACTATTGGCTTTGCCAATGGTTGTTAGTTGCACAAGATAATTAAGCAACAACTATGGCTTCGTTGTATAGAACATTGAAAATGCTTCAGTTCTGAAATGATGAGACTGAAAGAACTATAATGAGTCTGTTTAAGTTACACCAGAGGCGGGTGAAGGGTGGAACTGCTTCAGAGTTAAGATTTTTTTTCATCCTAAGGGTGAGGGCAAAAATGGAGAGGCCGATAGACACGTCTCAGCACCTGCTTTTTAGAACTGCCTGTGCTGAGTACCGGCAGGACCCGGCCCACTTAAAGCCCTGCTGCTTTAACGTTTGTTTTAATTCCCACTTCCACCCAGTTCATGCGATCACGGCATGGGAAGGCTCGGGGTGAAAAGTTGGATGAAATCTCAGAAGATCACCTGTTCCTTGTGTGACATGACACTGCTAGACCATGTTTTTTTGAGTGAGCTTGTACGGTATTGTATATGGCAGCATACAGATTATTCCGGGCTACACACACTCGTAATCTAGTGTGTGTGATTAAACATTTGTGTGTACCTGCAGGCATACTTTGTTACTGGCAAAGACCACTACACATTGTATAAAAAATGTAAACACTGCATGGCAAAATGTACAGTCTTGGATCTGCAATAAGCCCCCAAGGTATAAATAAGTGAAACAAAATGACACAGCAGGAGACAGTTGTTTTTTGAAGGTTCTTTCGCAGTGCTAACCCGCGCCTCCAATGTTCTAAACCTGTGAAAAAGTGCTTAATTAAAAAACATTCAAAACAGCTGTGTCCTTAGATATTAGGAAGGTGGGTTTAGGAAACTTTACTTTTTGTGACATTTCCCTAACAATTTAAATGGTTGCACTCTAAAAAAAACGTTTTGAAATTCTGTCAAACCTGCTAACTTCTAACAAAATTTCACGTGTGCGAAGAGGAGGAGGGTCGGAGAGGGGCAGGGCTTAGTGACGAGGCAACCCTGAGGCTCTTCTACTGGCTCCTAACCCCTCGAGCCGAAACAAAAGCTTCCAAGGCTACCACCAGGGCACAAGTCCTAAAAAAAGAAGTGGGGGGACGCTGAAGTCACGACAGGAAGTGACGTCACGAAAGGTGGCTTGCACCATCAGACTCATTGCCTCCCCTCGCTCACCCCTTAGATGCGATTGCATCAGAGAGCCAGCGCGTGAGCAGCGTTCTGAATGAGCTCCGCTCTCGCCCCAGAGAGGCCAAAGAGTGAATGTGTGGCTCCATTTGCTCCAGTTATCGAGCTCCCGGTAAAATAAGTGGGGGGACGCCGTCCACCTGCGTGGTACCCCGACTCGAGCCCTGGCTACCACCGTTATTCTGGGGAGGTTTCACACCATGTAATGGATTGAAATCGGCTATCCAGGATCTTTGTACACAAGTTGGAAATCCACTCTGTGAAAGGGTTTCCAGCTCATCCGAGACTTTAAGTGGACCGGGTCCCAGACCCATTAGTGATTAAAAACAGACATTGAACCTGGTACCTACAGGGCCCTATTTTCATGTCCTTAACTTTACTAGCAAACAACTCAGATCGATTTCTGAACAATTCATGTAAAACGTAAAGGTAAACCATTTCAACGATTTACTTGATTTTGTGCCAAAATACTGGCCTGGTGGCACACTATAGGGATCACAGAAATTTAGGGCCATATTTAAAATGCCCCTGCGCCACTTTTACGCCGCCGGTGCGTCACTTTTGTGACACTCCGGAGGTGCAGTATGCTTGTGACGCTCCGGAGGTGCCGTGTGCCCTGCGTGGCTTTTCATGGCCTTATAAATATGGAGTAAGGCAGTGCCTTACTCTGCATGGAAGGGGCGTTCCATGGGTGTTGCTGTGGGTGTTCCCACGCAACACCCATGGTTTTTGACACTGCCCCAGATTTACAACATAGCGTAAATCTGGGGCAGTGCCAAAACTAACGCCTTTCCAAAGCAGGCGTAACGAGGGGAAACGTTTACATTTCTCCTTGTTTTTTCCTCTTTCCATGTGTGCTCCATTCTGCAGCACGCATAGTACGAGGAAAATGCCTCCTTTGATTGTTTTTGTGCAGGAAGGTGTCCCTTCCTGCACAAAAACCATCATGCCAACAACACAGGCACCCTTGCGCCATGGTGCAAGGGTGCCTGCGTTGGCGCTCAGCTACAGTTTGTGCGCCGGCAGAAAGGAAAGGAATGCATCGTATCTTGTAGATACAACCATTCCTGCCCTTTTTTTTCTTTTGACGAAGGACAGCGCAGCTAGAAGGCTTGCGGCGCTGCCCTACGCCAAAAAATTGTAAATATGACCCCTAGCTTCTGTATTTAAGCCACGCCCTTAATTAGCCACGCCCCCTGTAGAGACCCCCTATTTTTTGTATCTCACTTAAAGCCCTGCGCTCATCTTTTGTTCCACGGTGTCATACGGCCACAGTGTGATATTCTCTCTTCACCTGGAGACCATGTGAAGGACGCGGATATCGTGTGTCACACGGTGGCACTGTGTAAGTTGGCAAGTCTGAGTGAAGATGTAACCAAAAATAAAAATAAATTGACAGATAAAACGGCACAATGTGATGAAGAAAAAAAGCACATATTTCCTGTTTAGTTCCTCCAGGCCCCCCTACCTGATTCTTTGCTGGAAATGAGCATTTACATTGGGGATTTATTTGCAGCCTTTCTGTTCCATCTATTTAGTCTTGCAGATGGTTGACTAGGTGCAGGATCCTAATCCAAAGTATATTAATGTTTGGTCAGTTCTGTCGAAAACGGCAAGTGCATCAGCAGGTCGAACAATATAGTTTGGAAGGGAAGTAACAGCCAATTCTTGTGAAGAGAACTTGTCTTTGTACAGAAAAGCATCAAGTGTGAAATGGGGTATTTGCCTCCATCCGTCAATTAAAGAGGCCCTTATTAATGTTTGACTTAATTCAATTATTTCTATAGGCTTTCGTTGGGAGGATTCCAGGCCTGAATTTAAGGCATAAGTTGCACAATGCCTCTGGTCAAACCTCAGAAAAATACAAATTAGAAAAGAGGGGATTAATAGAATTTTTTTCAACAATGACACCATAAAATGCCACTGGACTTATGTTTTTTTTTTTTATAGTTTCTGACTTATTCACATTGATATTATGTGCAAACTAAATACAGATTCTGTATAGTTACAACTCATCACCATAAAAATACAAACACATATACAAAAACAGACAAACAAATCATATTATATTACAATGAATTTCCTCGTGACTTCCTGTATTTTTAAGAGGTGATTGTCCCAAACTATTCATTATGCATCCACCATGGATATGACGCTGTAAGCCGATTTCATTTGGAAGTGGATGTAAAATGAATGCTTCACCCTGATGAAGTGAGAACATTCTTGTGAAACATGTAGTGGCATGTATAAGGACTTTAGGTTGCACTGCATAAAGAGGGAAGAATGGCAATAAATTAAACTTTAAAGGAGTTATGGAACATTCATTTTGCAGGATTACCTTAATCCATTGCCATTATCGTGATAGGTACACTCTTCTAGATCTTGGGACCAAAACCTGAGGAAAGAGCAGGTTAGTGTGGAGATCTTGTTGTATCGTTGGGTTACCAGGCGTAGTTTGTGTGAGCTGTGAAAATATCTCCTTGTTAACAGAGATAGTGAGATAATTTTTTGGGTAGTGTAAAGTGTCAGCTCCTTATAAATGATATATGCTGATCTGAAAGTGTAGGGGATTTGTAAAGGGAGTCATTTGAGATTCATTACTGCTAGCCTAATGTTCTTAAATGTTTTCGTGTCAATAACACTACTCTCAGCTGCGGAGTAGATCATGTGTTGGAATAGAAGGTAGGCCAGCGAGGAGACAGATTCTATATCCTACGCAATGTATAACCTATACTTGAACTACCTCTTTTACACCCTCACTAGATATCAGTTTCTGGATTGACTTTGAGTTTTAGCTGACAGTGGGCACTATTCGCCAAAGTAATAATGTTAGATTTGAAGTTAAGTTTGTTATTTATTAGGAATCCAAGGGAATTTGCGCTGTGGATAGGTTTTGATCAGAGGTAGGCTTCTTGCAGTTTTGTCTACGATTCCTTTGTAGCCAGTGCTTAATTTGTAGCAGTGGTTGTGGGTGGTGGGCACCAGTACTCATTTTTGGGGGCTTATTTTTTATCTTCAGAGTTTGATCCGGAGCATGAGAGAACAAGCATTGGCATAGCCCATAGGTCTCGCCTTTGGGACCTTCTAAGTGTTTAGCCATGCAACAGTTGATGTTGTTGCACCAAGGATATTGTGCTGCATAACTAAATACTTATAAGGTCCCAAAAGCGAGACCTATTGGCTATGCCAATGCTTGTTCATTATGATGCTGAAACTTGATCTAGGCATTTCTCATTTCTCCAAGTTGATGTTTTGCAATGAAATTTATCAAGGAATAATATACTGCTTTAAAAATAATGGAAGTGAGTATATTTGTATTTAATGTTGTTAGTTTTCCACTGAGTCGCTGCAATTAGATCTACGCACTTATAACCCTTCCAAGTGGATGCTTTTTAATGAATCTTATTGTGGATATTTTAATGTTTTTTGTAAACTGCCTGTTTTTATCTGTTTGTCTTTTATGATCTGATTTTGGAAGATCGAATATATTGATTATTGATTGATACTGATTGATTGATAAACGTTTATTAATGTAAAAAGCACACTCACTCTCCTCAACCGTATACCAAGAACTTCAAACTCTTTAAAAAATAGTTTTGCTTCTTCTTTTCTTTCCCTTGATAATGTGAAACAAACTTAAATAAGAGTCTAACGAGACTTTCATTTAAGCTAGAACGTCTTAAAGGACAGAATATGCAGAGCAGATTTTCAACACAAGCATTGCGCTTTTTGCTTCATATTAGGGTGACCAGGCGTCCCGGATTCGCCAGGACGGTCCCCGTTTTTCACCAGCTGTCCGGGCAGATTTCGAGAAATTTAGCTCATGTCCCGGTTTTTGGAGAGGGTCGACTAAAAACGGGGGGAGGTGTTTTTTATGTTTTACAAAGCAGGGATAGTTAGCAGTTGTTCCAAGAAAGCAATTTAATTCACAGGCAAGCTACTGGGTTTAAAAATTGCATCTTATGTATGTTCTTACTGCCTGTTTTGTAATTCTCTGCTGAGGAGCGCTGTCATTCTGTGCGCTCGCTTGACTCAAAGTTATAGTCCTTCTTCTATTTTTGTGAAATGTTCCGGTTTTTTGCTTTAAAATTCTGGTCACCCTACTTCATATGGAAGAATTGTTGTAGGTCATTTGAGAATGGAAGACTCAACGAAGATCCACATGAAAATTCTCCAACAAGGTAACAATGTCGTGAAATACATTTTCAAAACTGTAGTCCTGAAGATGAGGAGCAGTTCTGTGAAGTCCACTTGGGTAAAAGTGCATATACTGCACACTCTCCTGTAACCGAAAATTAAACCATTCTAGTTGCTGCAAAAAGGCTCTATTGCTATTGGGCATTAAATCATCTGTCTCTGAATTATGGGACCGAGAAGCAGGCATGCTCTCTAATGGGAGAGAGGCCATTTAGTATCTAAAAGCGTGCATCCATTGAGGGCAGCATGCTAAAAATTAAATAGAGAGCAACTGTAACATTCGAATGCAGGAGCGAAAGCCTTATAGGAGTCATTAGCCACCCTGTGAAACACGATCGTTTTCAGTGTAGCGCTCAGCATTCCAATGTCCAAAATCCCCTTACAAATTGCGTCTATTTCTCAAATTCAAATTTCTGACAATAACTCAAGCATTATATATTACCTCAGCCACATAGAGACATTTTGAGAGACAGACATAGCGAGACACACAAAGAGGGAAAAATAAAGAGAACGGCGCAGAGTTAGACAAGCAGATGGAAGCAAAAGGAATGGCACCATGAAGTGAACAACGATATACTGAAACAGTGAAAGAGGGAACGAAAGAGACCGAGCTTGCCAAAGTTAGACAGAGACAAAAAGTGAGAGCGACAGTCAGTAAATGTCCAGACACACAACAGACCGAGAAAGACATTCTGTGATAGATACGGACATCAAACACAGACAGGAGGAATCACCCCACCCCGTTTCATTGGTCCCTTTGAACTTGGGCTGGCGGCCTGAAGACGAGACAAACTTGCGTGTGTTGACAGGTAAAATGCAACTAATTTGTTTGCAAAAGCAGACGGTGCGAGTCTCGAAATGAATGCTTCCACAGGAATTGCATACGTTTCAAATGTAAAGGCATCTCAATTTATTTTGCCCGTCTTTTGCTGTTTTCAGCCTTCCCCGCAGGCGAGGTATTTTTCCAGTGTTCGAGTATCAATGCATGCGGAGCATAGGCAGCATAATGGTCTGAAAGTTAAAGCCACCACAACCTAAAACAGACACAAAGTCTAGCAGCCTAGCAATGAAACATCAGGCGTGTGGGGCTGGTTTAAAAAACAAGCATTGGCATAGCCAATAGGTCTCGCCTTTGGGACGTTATAAGTGTTTAGCGAGAGGTATTGGCAATGTTTTTAAGGTATGTTATAGAGCAATGTGTTCTTATATATTTACTGTAATAACTACTGTAGCAACCATGGTGTTTATTTACAAGGCAGTAAACCATAGAGTTTATTTACTAGCCCCTTGTGCTACTGGTGCTTCTGTTTTTATATGTGCAAAAGGGACGTACCGGTAGCGCAAGGACCTTGTAAATAAGCCCTCGTGTGTTTTAAGTAAAGCGGGTAGGGAGTAATAAACAAACACATAAACAAAACGTGTCTGTCTGGTGATTTTTCGATAATTGTAGAGGCCTGTACCACCGCAGTTCCAGGGCTTAATCGCGATGTTACTACTGTTGTCCTATACGAGCTGTGGTAGCAGATCACACATGCAGTATGTGATCCGTGTGCACTGGGAACACTTATTGCTAAAGATGTAGGGAGTAGCAAGGGAGATGGGCATTGTAACGACAGTAACACTCCAGGGTGAATGAGTGCAGGAAGTTGCAGGAGGGGGAGGGCTACGGTGCAAACGGTGTCCCGACGCGAAGAAGAGGGAAAGGGTTGGAAAAGAGCGGGTAGCCAGTGCCGAGAGCCTGCATCACTCCGAGAAAGGCAGATACCATGACCGGCAGGCAGCCCGGGGTCTGTGGCAGGAGGAGGAAGCCGGACGTGCACTCCGAGGTATAATGACCTGCCGTGGGGGCATCGGGAGGGGGCGCAAGGGAGTAATAAATAAACACATAAACAAAAAAAGCCGACCTCATGAGAACATTCAATGAATGCGAAGAAATAAGGTCCAATGTATGACCAACCATATGAGTGGGGCAGTTTACACATTGTTCCAGATTGAAGCCCTACAGTGTGCTCACAAACTGCTTAGGAGTAGGGTAACTCGGGTCATCAATGTGCAGATTAAAATCAACCAAGACCAAGAAATTAGAATGCAGTATATAAAGTTGTCCAAGCAGGTCTGAAAGCCGACGAAGGAACTCAGTGGAGTTGTTAGGAGTTTTTTATAATAATGCTCGGCAGGGTAAAGCCGGATTCAACATAATAGAAAAAGCAAGACCTTCAATGAGACCACAATCTGTCAGCTTCTAAGTAGTGCATACAATAGTGTCTCTGCACACAACCGCTGTCCCCTTTTCCTTCCGGGTGACGCTGTACTTAACACGCATCTACGCAGTAATGTCCGATCGAAGCCTTAGGATCGATACACTAATGCGTGTAATTGGACGCAGCGAACAGGACAGCCCACCATGGAGTTAAGTGGCCTGACCCCTCGGCACCCTCCCGCCCTAAACACAGATGGTTGCCAGATAAGCGCGGGGGCGGGACGTGGGGGGCTTAGCACTGGCGGGAAAAATATGGTTCAAAGTCTGCGCCGACTGTATGAAAACCGAGGGGGGCCCTGGGACAGCTGGGGAGACCGCCGGGCCCAGGGCCGTGTCACGAGAGGTTTACTGGATGTAACAAGACATGGGGGGTACTTCTTACACACGTGCACAGCAGTCATGTTTGGGGGGAAATAAGTAGACACCACATTGGGAAGAAAATGTAAATATGATGTTAGCATCGGTTCCCTGCTTCCTTAGTTATCACGGCCTCCCTAGAAGTGACCGAAGAACGAACACTGGTTCCCTCGTGAAAGAGTCCGTGATTGAAAGAGGTACACGCACATCCGCATCAGTGCAATGCACAAGCATAGTGAAAATACATTTCATGGCTTAGAGTCTGAGTGTGAAAAAAGCACACACAGTGGACTGGAGTCAACGCGCAGGTTTTGTGTCTGCAGCTCTTCATCCACTTTAGTGCTGTCTGGAGCAGTTTCACAGGAGGCCGCCAAGGTTATGCATTGTTGTTAACTGTTTGACAATGCAACACGTAGGTAGGATAAGTACTATAGTGGTATCTGTGCGCAGCATCAGTACTATAGTACCTGTCTGTAACAGCAGAGTACCTTTGCGCAGCATCAGTACTATAGAGAGTACTATATAGAGGTGAAATGGGCATGTCAGAGGGTGGAAATAAAAGAAATGAGGGCAGGAATGAAACAAGGATGAAAAGAGGGAAGTAAAGAAGCAAGGGAGGATGTAGTAGCGATAGGTGATGGAGGAAGAAAAGAAGAATAATAGGGAAGAAAAGAAATAAGAAAGGGAATGAAAGTGGGAGGAATGACAGAAAATAAAAGTAAGAAAAAATGCATACTAGCAGAAGAAAAGAATAATAGAAAATCAGAGAGGTAAAATTAAAAATACACATAAAGAAAGAAAAAAAGGAGAGAAATACAGTGTGAAAGGAAGTGCGAGAAAAGCGGTTCTCAATCTGAGCCAGTGTTTGCTGGGGTGGGGAGGGTAAGCTGTTTTCAAGCACTTGTGCTTGCGGGAGCGAGGAGCGGCGCACGTGGCCATGCTAATTGAAAACATATGGTCGGCGCGCCGCTGCTCGCTCCCGCAAGGTGGATGCCAGCACAAGCACAAGTGCTTGAAAAGAGCATACCAATTTCTAAAGGTCACCTCCTAGAGAAGCGCATGCGCGCTGCCTAGGCGAGACCTAAAAAGCGCTTTGCCGAAGAGCGTGTCAGGCAGGACAAAAGCAATTAAAGAACACAGTGCAAAACAGATGGTCCCTGCGTGCGCCGCTGAATGTAAACAAGCGCGCACGTGAAGCCGACTTGAAAGTGAAAGTGATGAAAGTGACGCGAGCAGGGAAATGTAAACAAGCGCGCGCGTTGCTCGCTCCCTCAAGGTGGATGCCACCCTGAAAAGAGCTGACCGATTTCTAAAGGTCATCACCTAGAGCAGCGCATGCGCACTGCCTAGGCGAGACCTAAAAAAGGAAGAAGGACAGAGGAAGAGAAATATAGGAAAACAGTGACTACGAGAGAAAGCAGGGATTAAACATCAGCATTAGAAGTATAGAGAATCATCAGCCTTGTAATTCGGCAACCATGGCATTCGGCAGCACTAGCAGCAGGATCCTAAGGAAAAACTTTGGGCCTCTGCATTTATGTTTAGAAATAAAGCACTGCTTGCAGTGCTCCTGTTAGAGTCGTGGTTGATAACGGCAAACCCTGTTTAATTTTGAATCAGCTTTAATTGGTGAATAGACATACATTTTTGTATTTTTAATAAACAGTTCTAGATATAATCAGTCACTCTATCATTATGGAGCTTTAATTGGTGAATAGACATATATTTTTGTATTTTTAATAAACAGTTCTTGATATAATCAGTCACTCTATCATTATGGATTTTTATGTAAATCTCCATGTCGGTCGCATATTGGTGGCTCTGAGAAGTCAAGGGTGTTTAGGCCCCGTCCCACTAGTTTCGCGTAGAGGTTGAAGAGCACAGAGACCAATCCTTGTGAGGTGCCAAAAAGAGAAGTTGCGGGGTGTGAGTTGGTGTTTATCCTGTAAAATTGGCAAAGATCACCCACAGAGGGCCTGAAAAATTGTAGTACCTTCTCCTCAACATTGAACCAAGTGGGTTAACCTGTTCAGTAGTAAATCATGGTCAGCTGCATTGAACACTCCTTACTGCTCCAGTTGGATCAGTAGCTCCACCTTTGTCCATCGTCTAGAAGATGTTGTCTCTATAACATTAAACGTCACAGTTTCAGTCTTGTTCCCTGGTATGACCCTACACTGGGAGTATTTCAAAAGGTAGTTTTTATTTATGCAATGATTTAAGTGTTGAGTAACTCATTTTCCATAGTTTTATGACATATGTACACTTTTCTAGGTGGTTGGGCAGTGTTACATGTTCTCTAGCATGTTGGGTTGGAGCTAAGTGCAAAATGATAACCATTTAAGCACATGTTTGTGCTATGTTGGATGCATGTGAAATGCAGTCGGCATATTGTTTTATTGAACTATACTGTGGGAAGTACGAACAGTTCAGGCCTCACAGCCAAAGAAGGAAAGAACATAAAGCAGTCATTTTGATTATGATAAAGCACAGAACAAGTCATGGACCGGTTCTGGCCTTTCACATGGATTACTTACAGCTTCACATGAATAAAGGGCGAATGAGATGATGTGTTGGCATTGTCATGAAGCGAGTCACTCGTGTTCAAATCAAAGGGTACAGGATTACGGATTTCAGTGTGTTTCGCGGCTATTACTATATATTCAGCGTTTTACATACATACATTTTCAATAATTTGCATAAATATTGTTTCTGCAATTTTGTTTTGCATTTACACGTGCAAAGTGACCAGCAACAAGTTACTGGAGATAAATGGGCATAATATTTCTGCACGGTTACTGCCTTTGCCGTGCTGCAACAGCGCTTTAAAAATGCAATATTGCAATAAAAATACATCACTCTAAATGAGTCGTATGTGATACATGTATGTGATATTTTGATTATTGTACGTCTCACATTTGTCATTTACTGTAAATGGGAACCTTAATGCTTTAAGATGCTCAGAAGGTACCCATGAGGCACAGTTTTGGGGAATATGCAGGAGACATGCCAAACTCAGTGTGGGTAGGAATACGTTTAACCTCGCTGCCCCCCAATAAGCCCAAAGTCGTGGTCTTTCTAACCAAACTGCAATGAAAAAGAAATGTTGATGCAGGAGGTTTGATACAGTGGCCCGAGTGCTGGAAAGTGCAAGGTGTTTGCTTTCTGTCTGAGGCTATATGTTTTCAGTCACTTGTAAAATACCCACAGGTTCTCTATTGGTGCATATTTGTGCAACTGCAATTCAATTCGATGGAAAAAAAAATCGTTACATGAAATTATGGTTACAATCCAAAACCTAGAAATGATTGAAATTGAATCGTTGTGTTGAGCTATGCAATCGTAATCACTTCCGTGCACTAACCATAAACTCAAATACGTTGCTGAAGATGTCACACAGATGACATCAATGACATCACTGGGGAGCATCATTATCATACCAGTACTTTTCGTGAAACACATACAGAGGCATAATTGTGCTGTTCACATATCTGGGCGTCATTAGATACATTTCTGAGCTCTGGCTTCGCTAAGGTATGGTGAAGATTTCCAAGCCAGGCCAGGTGGGACACTTTAAAGTCCTTGTGAAAAATTGGCAATGAATTGTGCCAGAGACCTATGACCCTGACAAGATCAGTATCAGTAGCACACTTGGTGAGAAATTTACTCTTACACCATGTGCCTTTTCCGGGCTGATCCACCGCAGCGCGGGGGGAGGTGATGGGCACCTGACAAAAGCAGAAGCACCAGGCCTTGATGCAATGTAAGCAATGGAACACGCTTTAGATCCCTGTGCAACTCCAGGAACCAGTGGTAGTGGTGGAATGGCCACCCATTGATCCACCGCTTTGCTAGGCAAGAAAACGGAAATGGTAAAAGAGGCAGTGGAAGACTGTCGGAAAGGGCTAGTACTCTAGTTAGGTTGGAGGCTATGGATAATTTTTGAAAGCATACATGGACAGAATTTCAGTGGAGAAGCTGCTAGTAGGGTTTGCGGAGGGATTTAGGATACCATATACAGGCCCACGTCAGAGACGCTGGGCAGACACCGTGAAGTTGATAAAAGGAATGACAGATATAGGGGCCTATTCACAAACTGCATTTTGTAGTATGTTTAGTAGCACTACTAGAGTGCCACTAATGTGCCACAAAATTCTATTCCCTAACCCACATGCAATTGTCAACATCTCTTCCTCTCTTATCTTTTATGTGCAGAGATCTCGACCCCGACTGACGAGGTTGCCGCACGTGTAGGAGGGATGGAGGAAGTGGCTCGAAAATGTGTCATGCTTACTACTAAAAAGGAGGAGTTTTGAGAGGAGTTTGGAGCGGTAAAGGAAAAGCTAGAGAGGGGTTAGGAAGGGACCTGATCCCACCTAAAAAAAGTAAGCCCATTGCTATTCACATTCTGCACTTCTATAGTTATTACAGACCAGTAGTAAATATCTCCGGCTCAGAGCTGGAGTAAGTCCAGCACCATACATGTACAACCACTGCTACTGCAACACCCTCCTTTAGAAAATAATCGAGGCAGGGGCATAAAATAAAAGCCCATAGGAACTAATGTTAAATTAAATAAACATATTTTAGTTTTTATGAAAATATAAATAAATGTAATATAATGTTACTATATAATAAATAAATATACATGTTATGCCTTGTCAGATTGTTCTATTTAAATCTTAGGAAAAGTCATTTTAATTTAATTTAATATATTAAAAAAATCCTATTTTCCAGCCCCTGTTGCCAGATTTTAAAGTTGTCATAGTCAAATTAAGTCAATATAATTTAAATACATTTTTATTATAACTTTTTCTCTGTACAACCAGTTGGCATTATAGATGAATTGGAAGCCATGGTAGGGACATTATTATCTAGTGGAAAGGATCATGTTTTCCATATGTGGGCAGGCGATTTTAACATTGGCAAGTGTATCCATAGTGGTAATCAGATTTGTGAAGTTACATAAGTTAAGGGTGAAAACAATAATCATGAAACACACACAGCATATGGGGAAGCTCTGAATCAATTAGTACTCGCTTATGATTTGTCTTTTTCATCAGATTTATACTGGTCAAGCTTTATTAATCCCCTACATTTGTGGGTAGAGATAAAAGTAGTGTGATTGACTTCATTTTACTTTCGGAGGATCTGGTTTCCCAATTAGGGCGTTATGAGATGCACCCTTCACCCTTCACCACTCAACAACCATTATCCAATTATTATCAGCCTCTCCATCCCCCTGCAATTTAGTTCTAGGCTAAGAATTAATACCGCTTTATTTTACACGGCTAATAGGGGGGTTCGGATGAAATGGGAACAAATTGATCCAAACAAATTTTTTATTCACCTGTTTACCGACAATTATGCTGATATTGTGTGCTGTCTCTTAGAAAAGGTTGCTTCCACTAGAATTCAAGATAGCTTTATTGCACTATGTGAATCAGCTGTCCGAATGCTAATCAGAGATAAACCCTCCAAAGACCCACTAGGCCAGAGGTGGATTAATTCGGATAACACCACAGTTTATAAAGCCCTTAAAAAGGCTACTAATATGATTCCACATAACCCAGATACCATTAAGGCAGCCAGGAAAGCATATAATCAGGCTGCAGAAAACAGGAAGAAGAAAATCAGACTTAAAGCCTGGGAAGGCTTCGAAGGGGCTGCTGAGTTAAGGTATAATAGAGCTTTTTGGGAGGTTTTACACCACCACTTTTTTCTGATGGCACAACCTCAGGCATTGAATGTCATATTTTAGAACATGACTGAGTTGAACATTTCTCGCAAACCTTTGATCCCAGTAATTCAGAATCAAAGAAACTTCTCCTTACAGATTGTTCTGTGTTAGCCCCACTTGCTAAATTATCTTCAAGTGAGTCCATCACTATGGCAGATGTGTCCAAAGTCATCCTCAGAACTGCGGCTGGGAAGGTGCCTGGCCCCCATGGGGTCCCTGTTGAAGTATAATACTGCTTTCTGGGCTTCCCTAATAGCTAATGCTTTTAGAGCCGCTATTAGGAAGGGACCCATCGACTCATGAAGGGAATCAATAACCGTACCCATCTTTAAGAAAGGTGATATGAACCTCCCAGTAAATTACCGCCCTATCTCATCATTAGGTTCTTTTGCTAAATTACTTAGTCAAGTGATTTTGGCTAAACTGGAAGATTGGGCTGAGGCCAACTCCTTTTTCTCAGAGGTCCAATTTGGATTTTGGCCATGTTGTGGCGCGGTCGACAAGTGCTTAACCTGTCCCTAATCTGTCCCTAATACACCAAGGCCAGGAGAGGTGCCATTCACATGGCCTTTATGGACCTCTCCTGTACCTTTGACTTAGTGGACAGAGGGAAACCGTAGGCGTTGATGGAAGTAGTAGGTATTGACACTCCCTTATTGGACCTGTTAAAGCATCTCCATTGGGACATAGCTATGAAAGTATGTTACACCCAAACTGGCGATTGCACCCAGCCTATAAGGATCACACGAGGGGTTAGACAGGGTTGTATATTAGCACCCTTATTATTTTGATTCCATAATAATGCTCTAGATTCATTTTTAACTTCCTGCCACCATAGATGTCCCAAAAATAGGTTCCCATCTCGTCCCCCTACTCTTGTACGCTGATCATGCAGTCCTTATTGCACCCACAGCAAATGGATTACAGGCTCTTTTAGTCTGCAGATTAACCCCAAAAATATTTTCTGACATGCGGTCCAAAAGACACCCGCTCGAAAAGTTTTTATACTGGGAGGACCCCTATCAGTAAGATTTCTAATTTTAATTACTTGGGTATTCTTTTTGATGCCAACCTGACCTGGGACTGGTTAATTACCCAAAGATCACAGAAGATGGTGGCTTTGTGAGAAGCGATTTTCAGCTTTGCAAAAAGCTATGTCATAAGCCCCTTAAAAAGATGTCTACGCTATATAGGAGCAAATGCCTCTCAGCCGGTACATATGGGCCAGGTGTTTGGAGATATGCAAGTCTGGGCTTTCTGCTGGCAGCTGAAAATAAATCATTGTGCAGACTTTTGGCACTTGTCAAAACAACACTCAGTCTCATCTCACACAGTGAATTGGGTTTAGGCTCCTTAGAGGATGATATAATCCTGGCTCCCATCTTATTATGGCTAAAAATTTGGGCCACTCCCGCGATGAGTTTCTCACGCTAGTTTGTAGAGGACTGCCTTAATTTAAGTAATATGTCAGCTATTGGCAGATGCTAAGAACTCCATTCGCGATCTGGGTTTAAGCCAACGTTTTGATGCCCCATGTAGTATCAGTACTCTTAAGAGGGAGTTGGTAAAACGAAGGTTCCTTGCACAAAGGGAGAAAGAGAGAATTACAAAATCTCTTGATATGGTTTCCATTCTCCAATAAGTGCCCCTGCTCCAGGTATGGAACCATATCGACCTTGGATAGAGAATCCAGAATTAAGATTTTATCTTACTCGTTTAAGAGTAAGTACGATTCACTATTTAGTTGCTTTTCCTCAGGCCGGCACTTAGTTTGCCTCACTTCCATGTTACCCGTGTGATGGAGTCTCCACTCAATCTACAAAGAACTTTATGCTTTTTTGCACATTGTAATGCACTTTAAGATCCCACTTTTTATGCTCCTTTTTACGTGACATGAATTTGAATACACATCAAGAAGTGTTGCATTATTTACAACGCTTAAATTTACCTGCACCATGTTTTTCGGTTATAAATCTTATTTCTTCTGCCTTGAAATTGAGAAAGTAATATGTCAGATGATCATGATTAGCAATACCACTAGGTTTAATGCTCATATTAATACATTTGTTAATATTTCTACTTTTTAATGTCTTGTTAAAAATCAGTTATCTACAAAGAAGTATTCATATATTTGAAACACTCAGTTTCACTGTTCTTCAAATTAAAGCCCTCTCTTTAGGGCTCTTATGGGGGTGGTTTTCAACAAAGATTTTATCTTTTCTTTCCAGAGCATGCTCCTGTGTTTTTAACTTTAATGCCATGTAATTGAGGAAATGGAGTATGTACTTTTATGTGCATTTATGGGCATATTGTAACAGAATAAAGAATTTTGACTGAATTAAATACATAGTTCAAAATTAAGGTCATTATGCGGTAACGTTTTACATTGTTCTTCATTTAAAATAAATATTTTAGGTTAATTAACATGAATATTTTAAATTAAAATATTTCTACCGATTTTTAAAGTTTAATAAACTTTAAAATTTTGTAATATAATTTACTATAGATAGATGTCTGCCACGATTGCAGAGAACTTCGCCTACATGTGAAAAGTTGCAAGTAGTAACTGTACAGTTGTAAATTATGTTCTATCCCTGAATTCAAGGGGTGGGGATATGTAAGTCAACACTTTTGAGCAACTTTACACTAGTAAATGGTGAATAGCCAAAAGTAGTAAAGCTACTCCAAAGTGTAGAAGTAAACTTACACATGTAGATTTACTCATGGGTAAATTTACCTTTGTGAATTGCCTCATAGTGTACAGAAACCCTATGCAGGAAGTTAAAGCAGGTAGGATGGCGGGTCCGTTTGAGGAAATCCCCCTTTTAAACCTAATGATTTCCCCACAGAGCCTTGTGCCAAAGAAGACAGTGAGACAGTACAGATTGAGCCAACAACTGTCTTGGCCAGAAGAGAAGTCAATTAATGACTACATTGACCAAACAGATAGTTCTGTGCCCTACTCCAGCATTAATGAAGCCATTGAGATGTTCAAGAGCCTTATGGTGGTGATAGAAATGGGAAACAGACATAGAAACAGCATTTCTTTTCCTACCAGTGTGCCTGGATGACCTTCCTTTGTTGGTGACCCAGTTTTAAAAGATGTTTTTTGTCGACAGGGCAATGATGATGGATGCGCAATGGCTAGCACAGTGTTTGAGACCTTTCGTACATTTCTTGAGCGGGTGATAACAAGGTATTGGGATCCGAGCAGGTGCTGCAGTACCTGGACAATTTCATGTTAGTTGGACTTGCAGGTGGCTATAGTGAATGTGCATGCCTGATGAGAGTGATGGAGAAGATGCCATTGGATTTTGGAGTACCATTAGCACCAGAAAAAATCAAGGGGCCACCAATGACTATTACGTTTCTAGACTAAGAACTAGACTTGGTATTATGTTTACCAACAGAGAAACTGGAAATGTTGAGGAGCTTACTACAGAAGGTGGTAGGCCTAAAGCAGTCTGAGTTGAGGAAGCTCCAGCAAGGTTTGGGTCACATGAACTTCACATGCAAGCTAGTGCTCTGGGCAGAATGTTCTGCAGACGCATAACATTTGCCATGAGGGGATCGATGAAACTCCACCACAGGTAAAGGATAAGTGACAGAATAATATAAGACATGAGTATACATGCATAAGGTTTTTAGAGAGCTCTAACAGTCTGATGATGTGGCTGCTAACAGATCATATAATCTATTCTATTCTATAAAGCACTTGTAAAGCACATAGTTACCTGTAGGCATCACAGCGCAGAAAGTGAGGCACAGAATCATAGAAAGAAATTAAAGGGAGCCATCATGTAAGAGCCAGGTTTTTAATGCCTTCCGAAAAGGAAATTCATTTTGATTGAATGGAGAGAGAGAGAGAGTGGAAAGCGATTCCACAATTTAGCTGCACTGTAAGCAAAACAGCATCCTCCATATTTTACCCTCTTGATGACAGGGACCTTGGCCAGATGGGTATTAGAAGAACACCAGGATGTCCCGGGAGTATAGGAGGTCACCAATGGGTGGATAATCAAAGGCCCTTTCTCAAGTATGGCCCTATGAGAAGGCACAGAGATTTAAATGTAATTCTCTTTGTGACGGGAAGCAAGTGAAGAAGGCATAGAACCTGACGGGCATATTGATGTCTGGGAATATTGTGCAGTATTCGGACAGCGGAATTCTGCACAACCTGAAGTTTCTTTATTGTGGCTTTGAGTCCACCCAAAAAGAGAGAGTTGCCGTAGTCCAGGCGAGAGATGATAAGCACCTAGGCTACCAATCTCTTCGAGGTGAAAGGAAGAAGATGGAGAATCATCCGAAGCATCCTCAACATACCAAAACAGATCGCAGCAAGCTTTACTACACGGGAGTCAACAATTAAGAGATTCCTCCAGCCACATTCTGAAGCTGTTTATAACAGATTAGGAGGCAGGAGGAAGACCTAAGCACTTAGGCCAACCCAGGTTCAAAGAAGGGCTGAGATTTTTGCCCAGGACATCAGCTCGGTTTTGTCTCCATTTAATTTAAGACAGAAGCTGGTAATTCACTTGGCAACTTGTTCCAGGCAAGGGCCTAAGGAGGGGTAATCATCAGTATGAGTGAGGGAAAATACCACTTGCGTGTCGTCTGCATAAGATAGTATCGTGATCCCAAAGGGAAGGAGGATATCCGCAAGTGGTCTCAGATATAAATTTAAAAGAGTAGGGCTCAAAGAAGAGCCCTGGTGTACTCCACATCTCAAGGAGAAGCTATCGAAATGCACTCACTGTTGAAGACCTCAAAATCCTGTCTTCCAGAAAAGACTTGAGCCAGACCAGGGCAGTACCAGGGGCTCCAGCACTCTGTAGTCTATTGGCCAGAATATCATAGCTCACTGTATCAAAAGTTGAGCTGAGATCAAGGAGAATAATTGCAGCCTTTTAGCTTCTTCTATGACCACCAAGAGAGAGGTTTCAGTGCCATGATAGGGACATAATCCGGTCTGAGTCGAACGCAAGATATTACGATTTTCTAGGAATTTCGAGAGAGAAGAGTTGACATGTTTTCTAAGATTTTACTTATCCCTGGCAGGAGAGAGATCAGGCAGTAATTACCTAGGTCAAGAGGATCAAGATTAGATTTCTTCAGGAGTGCCTTAACCATGGCATGTTTCCATGCCACTGGGTCAGGGAAAGATTTAACATCTCGTGCAGGGTGGGAAGAATCACTTCAGCTGCTTTAGCTAAAATACGTAGGGGGGCAAGCCCTTCGGAGACCCTGACTTAATTTTTCTCAAAGTGTCAAGGAGACTATCTGATGTCAGAGCGGGAAACGTGCACAATGTAGTCGAATTATTGCTGATCAGGTCATCGCTGTGGCTACCTACACCAGAATGAGGGGGATGTTGAAACATATCATAAATGCTCTGTATTTTTCTGTGGAAAAAATTTGCCAAATCGTTACACCATCCAGGTGACGATTCCACGATAGGGCCTGTGATGGAGGGCTCAAGAAGCGATTTCACAATGCGAAACATTTTGCGCAGGGAGTTAGCGAAACAGTTAATATTACCCTCAAAATACACAGCTTGTGCTTTCTTGATTCCTCAAAGCATGGTGACAGAAGTGGTTAGTTTAAAATCTGAACGATGGAAACAATTTCCAAAGTGTTTCAGTAGGTTGTTTCAATCTGTCCTGGAAAAGAAGATGGTGTGCTAAACAGTAGCCAGGTGACTGGAAGAGATGCAGCACACATGCAAAGAGGGAAAAACGAGGACAAATGAAAACGTTTCTCACTGTTATGCCTGCCTGAGGGAGGCGCAGGATTTTTACACAAATCCCTGTCTACAATTCCTTGTAGATAGGGATATACATCAAAACCCATGGGAGATTGCTCTGGAACGCCCATGCACCACTCATGGAACGCCCACTTGAGGCAAAGTAACATAAGGCAGCACATTGCACAGTTTTGCTTTACTTTTGGTTACAATCCAATGTGAATTGTGATTTGTGTTGTTTTGGCAATATCCATACAACACTTTAGAACTTATTTACAAGCCCCTCGTGCCGCTGGTGCATCACGTTCAATATGGGAAAAGTGACGCAGCGGCAGCGCAAGGGGCTTGTAAATAGGCCCCCTTGTGTCAGGCTTGCATTAAAAAAGTAACTCAAACTCAATGTAAAGTGTTTGTAAATTTGGGCCTCTGTGTTTTTATCTTCTCTATTTGGCTCATTTCTGCAGTCAGGGTGGTCTGGGTGCATTTTTCAGCTTTGAAATTAGTTGAATCTCATTTTGTCCTTTAGCTAAGAGAAAAAAACTCAGCTGCTGTATAACACTGTGCTAAATGTGCCTCATTTTTCTTTTTTTGTGTCCAACCAAACCGTCTTAGCCATAACCTTGCTTGGTCACAGAGCCACACTATCCTTTAGGGTAGTCCATTGTATTGCAACTGATGTCACAGGTCATTTTCTCAAATAATCATCTTGGGTTTGAACCTGGTCTTGGGCCAAGGTTTTGGGCCTGAGCATCTGCTTGTACTTGAGCTTGGAAGTGGAATTGGATTTACATAGGTTCCAAGTGGCTTTTGTAAACTAAATGACAGCCAGGAGGCACATTGGTGTCATCAGCTCTTACTGATGGTTTTGCTTGTTTCCAGTACAGATCTGTCGGCTTGGCAGTTGTAAGGGTCTGGTATCACAGGCTCCCTCTTTCCTCTCAATCTCTTTCTCTGTGCACATTCTCCACCTTCTCCTTCCAATTCTGGCTAACACTGACTGTATATGATCTGCTTTTGAAGCAAGTCTTCTTGTTACTCTGCGCTCTAGCTGTCGGGCAGGAGGAAGGCACTGAAGATGTAACCTGTGAAGTATAAATGAAGTGCATGTTTTTCTGAGCGAGCAGACTTCTGCAGGGTGTGGGGGTGTTTTCTGAGCCTGCTTGTACTCAGTGGCTTCGGAAAAAATCTGAAGAGTGCTCTTTCAAAAACCCATCTTAGGGCCCCTAACCTCAGGTATGACTGAGGGCTTAAGGGAAAATTGCAGATGGATTTAGGTTTTGCAGCCTGAGCCTGGTAAATTGAAGACACTCTGCTTAGTATTCTCCCTCTGCTCTTTGCTCTCCTTATATTAAGCTTGTGCTAAGCTTAAACTCTAAATGGTGGGTCAGAAGAAAAAATGCAAAGGCAAGAAGAAGATGGAAGTGAAGGCTCATTACACAAAAATCCATTGTACTAGAAACTCATGGACATGCATGCATACGTTGATCATAGATGACTGCTGCAGCTTGAGAAATTAGAAAATGCATGCAAATCTTAGTGGCCACCAACCCAGCAGTAAGGTCAATACAGCATTGGCACTTGTTAAATGGAAGAGGAAGCATGGCTAAGGCTCATCAGGTTCTGTGACTCACTTGCTCCACGCTTCAGACACCAGCCTCATCTTGGTGCCTCCGTTGCCCTAACATCCTTCAACTGGTTAGGACACAGCAGTGACTCAGTGATGGCTGGGTGAGCATGCAGACATCTTTCTCCTGAAAAGTTATGCTAATTTTCAACCTGAATCCAGTGGCCATCTTCTTGGAGAAAACTGATGCATGGGGACCCAAAGCAGGAGCAGACCACGTGAATGCTACAGCCACTGTCTCCACTCTGGGCCTGATTACTAGTTTGGCAGTGTGGGAGGGCCCCGCCGCCACACCATCAAACCCGTGTTCGCACTGCTCACCATATTATGACTTTTTAAGTCACTTGCAGACGGTTCTTGGCGTTCCCACAGTGGTGCCTATGAAATACGTCCTGCAATGGGAACTTCAAAGGCTGTATCTGCACAGCATGGACTGGTGCAGTCCATGTCGTGCAGGTACTAAGGTGCATGCACACAGAGGGGCGCAGCATGTGCCCTTGCGTGCACCCCATGGCACAGAGGCAACAGGGGGCCCTGTAGGGCCCCCTTTGTTTCCTGCACACCATGGTTTTCATGGAGGAGGAACCGCCATGAAAACCGTGGTGGAGACTAAACTCGCAATATGCTTGGCGGGACTGTGGCGATCCCTCCAAGCCTATTGCAGCCTGAAGACTGCCGCGCCACCACCAGGGATCTATGATCCCTGGCATGCGGCGGTGCAATGGTGGTCCGACAGCCCTAGTTGTAATAGGGTGGTCGGAAGACCGCCACCACCGTGCCCCCGTGAGTCTGGCTATTCGTGGACTGCCAGACTCGTAATCAGGCCTTATATGTGATGGGCTCCTGCTTGTGTGCCACCTAGTGCCACCTAGTGCTGTGTACAACACCCTCCTGCAACAATGCTGATTAATAAACCTGAAGCCACCGCACCAAACCACACAACACTGAAAACTCAGAGTGAACAACAATAATTTCCAGTTTTGTCCCTCACATTAGACAGGAAGACCTTGGAAGTCTGAACCTGCATAAAAGAGTACTTATTTCACCCAAGCTTCACTTTGAGCTTTAGATGGAAACCTAGAGATAATGGAACCTGCAGATTATTCAAGTGTTTATGTGAATACAATGACCTTCTTACAAGCCCAAGTCTCAGGAAATGAAAATAGTTAGAATGTATGATTACACACTTTCCTTTTCTCCATCACATTTTGAAGCACCTGATCTTTCAACTCAGGGTATTTCTTCATGCGGTCACAGTTCCGCTACCTGGTTGAGCAGACTTTGGGTGTCTCATAGGTATTGAGCTAGAGTGCTGAATGATTGGAGTGTCAGTATCACAAATAGATATCAAAGTCCCCAATCTTTTTCTGACAATCTTCTACAGGGATGTTAGAAGGTACCCTAAGTATCCTGAGCTATGCATGCCTCCACTGGTTCTTTAAAATCTCCTGCTTGACACCCATCTGTTCACAACAGTTCATCTCATCAATTGAGCATCACCCTTTATGGTCTTCTCCATCAATTCTTAACCAGTTATAAGATGACCTCTCAAATCGGCCCTTTCTCCTGCAGGTCCTTCATTCCCTTTGCAGTGAGGAGGCAGAGCGCTTAAAGAACTCATTTTTGGCCTTCTCCCTGCCATAATTATCAGTTGAAGAGATGCAGTCAGACCATGCAATAGAAGAGATCTTTCTGCAGGCAGACCTGTGATCCGCTTCTCATACAGTGAAGATCAGTGTTCTGTATGCCAGTAGGTGGATGCTTCGAGTCACTGTTCTGTGCACCCACCACAGGTTGATTCACAGTCCATCCCGATCACCCGGGGAGTGGATTACTTGATATATCCTCAGGGTAACCTTGGAAATTCTCCAGTTTTCCCTCCTCTTGCGCCACTACCTCTAAGAGATGGTGGGCATGAACTGCCGCAGCTGGTGCTATGTGGAACATTGATTCACCCGTTCACACTCTTTAAAGAGGACTACAGGTACAACAGTCAGTATTAGACTGAATGGCTACTTTATTTCTCTTTTCCCAATGTCACAATAAATACTACTTCATCTTACTGGGTAATTATTTTCCTGTCTATAAATGCTAAAGTCTCTTCAGCTCTCTTCTCCTTGGTCAAGTCTATGGTTCCATAGCTGGTAGTCAGACTCTTGATATTGTGTCATAGGTAAAGGTGGCTAAAAGGTATCATTCCCCTGGGCATGGTGAGCAGATTTCCACCCACCATGTGCCCAATACTTCTGTTCTTCCCCATGCTACAAGTTCTACCCATCCCCTTTCCATGCATCCCGCTTGCGCGAAAAACAGATGGGACCCATCAGAACAGGTCCTGTCAGATCCACTGCTTCTCGCAGAGCTGATGGTTCAATTTATATAGGGGAGACGCTTACTCTTGTCCCCTTCTGTCTCCAGAACTGGATATCTTTACCTGCCATGCATCCCTTCCAACTATTCTTTGCAGGGGATTGAACAGTAAGGTATAGTGGATGGTTCTGGCTACACCCCATACTTATAGGTGCCCGACCCCACGCTTCCCTAGAGCGAAGGAGATCCAATGGTACAATAGTGGTAGTCCTCTTGACATATTTCTGACTGTTTCTCTGACCAACCTGTACATTTTGAGCACCAGGTTGTCCCCAGACTGGTTCCCAGCCCCTAGCAACCACGTCAGCCTCCCCAACCCAGGAAGCTGGGGTTATTCGGAGTATCTGTTGTTAGATTTTGAGTGGCAGCAGAGATGTCTTAGAGAGGCTATCTCAACAGTGGGAGCCATGGGCTAACTCCGAAGCCAGCCATGCACACTGCCTCATCAACCTCAGGAGTCTCTATGCACCAGAAAATGTGCCCACTCTCCAGTGACGGTGTGATGTCCTGGCTGTCATCTAATTTTTGTCCATACTCAGGATGGTTCTTTCACATGAACATTTTGTCGTATAATGATATCCCGTATCTGCAGTATCAAAAGAAAGATCTTGCTTCTTGAAAAATGCTGAGCTGTCAGGCTGTGCTTACACTCTGCAGTTATATTGTTTTACAGAAACATACTCAGTGTACCCACACATTATATGGCTTAAATGCTTCAACTTGTTTTGATAATTTAAATAAACACAAAACATGTGCAGTCTGTATGCAGCTGTGAAACAAAATTCTCCCTCAGAAGCTCTTTACTTGAAAGCAGGATCAGTGGTATCTCTTGATACCTCCCTGTTTTGCTAATGTATAGCACTGAGGTGCCAAACCAAGTCTCAGATCAGTCGGTTTGTTAAATCACAGTGATTTCAACATTAAAAGTAGTCTGCTTTCCCTTAGAATTAACTTTGTTCTTTAAAAGACTTCTTCTGTCAATTTAATTTAAAACATGTTTAAAAAAAAAAATTATTTAGAAGTTTTATATAGCACTGGCAAGACCCAAGGGTATCAGAGCGCATTACATCAGTGCGTGTCCATATCAAAGTAATGAGTATAATCAGAACAATTAAGTCGAATCAAATCAAATCAATAATTGAGCATGCAAGAGGAAAAGTAACAAGGAAAGGGTACAGGGAGAACTAGGGGTAGAGATACTGTCTCGTTGGGCAATTGATGCCCTGCTAGTTGAGGTGCCAGTTGAGGAGGAAATCTTTAAGCTGTCTCTCGAAGCTCAAGAAAGATGGGTACATCCTGATATGTATTGGTATGGAGTTCCAGATTTTAGGGGCGTTGCTAGAAAAAGAGTGTGCCAATGTTTTTTGTTTGTGGACTTTAGGCTGGATGAGGAATCGTGTGTTTGAGCTTCTGAGGTTTCTCGTCGGACGTGCCTTTCTGAATTTAGAGGTGAGGTAAGTTGGCTTTTCAGTGTGAAGGGCTTTGTGGATAAGACAAGCAGTTCTGAAGCTGCAGCAAGCTTCTATCGGGAGCCATTTCAGTTCATTCAAGGCCAGGGAGATGTGGTTATATTTTTTGATTCCTGTGACCATTGTGGCTGCTGCATTGAGAGTGGTTCTAAGGGGTCCAATCTAGTCAGCACCAGTGATTGTGCGGTAGATTTAAGATCATTCAGCTGGAGGTCGGGTTTGATTTTGTTCAGAAGATTCAGGTTGCTGAAGGCACACTTCGCACCATTCTTTATATGATCTTTCATGATAAGTTTGGGGTCCAGTGTGATTCCTAGAGATCTGATGGAGTCAGCTAGTGTTGGAGTGCAGTTAAGAGTGTCTATGGAGCTATCCATTCTGCATGGGGGTTGCTCTGTCTTTAATATGAGCAGAATTTCTGTCTTATCTTGGTTGAGTTTTAGGTGGTTGCCAGATAGCCAGTGCTGGACTTTCTTGATGGTGGCATTAACCTGTGTATGTTCTCTAGTGAGGAGATTTCCATGTAGAGCTGGGTGTCATCTGCAGATAAATGGAAGGGGATTTTTGCTTGGTTGAGGATGATGGTGAGGGGTTCCATGTAGGTATTGAACAGGATGGGCAAGAGGACAGAGCCGTTGTATCAGAGGTCTGATTGCTTTTTTTTATTTGCAGGTAGCGGTTTTGTAGAAAAGATGCGAACCAAGGTAGGACCATCCCATTCACACCGATCCTTTTTTGGAGGAAATCCAAGAGAATCTTGTGGTCGACCATGTCGAAGGCCACCGATAGGTCTAGGAGTATGAGAAGGCAGCATCGGTCTGTATCCAAGGATTTGTGTAGGCCATCTACTATGTTCAAAATAGCTGGCTCCGTTCTGCATCCTTTCTGAAGCCCAATTTGTGAGGGTCGAGGAGATTGTTGTTTTCGATGTGTTGGTTAAGTTGTGAGAGAACACAACACTAGAGCTTTGACTAGGAAGGGAAGGTTGGAATCTGGTCTGAAGTTATTGAGGTCTGCTCTCGGTTTTTTAAGCAGTGGCGTGACTTGACTGAGACTGAGGCAGTCTGGCTTCACCCCAGTCAACAGAGAGTTGTCTATAATCTTAACCCAGAGGGGTGTTAGGGCATGGTTGAGTTTTTTTGCCAGGGAGGCTAGGAGAAGGTCTGCAATGTGGAAGGAGGGTTTGGATATAGCCAGCAGACCAGATATGTCTGCCTACGAGAGTGGGTTGAAAACCTTCCAGCTACTAGGACATTGTTGAGTTGTAGTGGGTGGTGAGTTCAGTTGTTGAGAACTTCTCCGATGAGGGGGTAGTAGTGATGCCATTCTTTCTTCTATGTCCAGTAGAGAAACTTGCCTTATGTTTCTCGTCCACTAGTAGCATTTGATTTACAGCCCCTGGAACACTCAGTACACTTTACTAGGAACGTACCAGTAAATCATATATGCCAATCATGGATAAGCAATCAGAATCACAATTTACACAGAGAGCATATGCACTTTATCACTGATCAGCAGTGGTAAAGTGCTCAGAGTCCTAACACCAACAAAAACAGGGTCAGAAAAATAGGAGGCAAAAGGCAAAAAGTTTGGGGATAAACCTGTCAAAAGGGCCAGGTCCAACAGGAACCTGTTCAGAAGAATCTTTCTTCACAAAGCAGCTTCGTTGAATGTTTCTTTATGGATGGTACTGGTCTCTGTAGAAAGTAACACTGGATTCTGTGACATTATAATTTTGATGGACATATTTTCCTTCTACATGCATACTGATGGTCATTTTGCCTGGCAAGGTACATTTCTGTCTGACATTTTATATTATAGCTCTCATCTCAGGAGTATGAAGGAATATTTTCTATCACATGATTTTTATAGGTTCATTTTTAAGCTATTGTATTATTTACCAGATGGGCATGATTTCTGATTTACTTCAAACATATGCTACAATGCGCCTGAGCAGTATATGTAGGTTGACAAATGAATAACCAAAGGGTACATATATAGATTTTCTGCCTTTGAGCAGTAATGCATCTGGCTAGAATGGCAGAATCTGAAGTGTTGGTTTAGTTCATGAGTTCTCACCTCCCTATGTCACTATCTCTAAAAACGATGGCTTTCTAGCCAATGTAGTTAGAATAATGAGATTTAAAATTTACTGTAGGAAGGTAGCCCTTTTTGACATGGGCAGCCCCACTTTTTGCCTGGTAACTGATGTGATTTCAGCTGGAAGTGCACTGGGTGCCTGCTAAACACCTCCTCAGTGCCAAAGCTCTTTCCCAAAACTGTACAATTATTACCCCAATTGGCAAAACCTTTAGCACCCTCTGTAAGTCACTAGTAAATAGTACCCCTGGTACCTAGGGCCTGAGGTACTAAAGAAGGTCCCTAAAGGCAGCAGCACCATAAGGGACCCCTTGCAAGGATATGCAAGGCTGCCATTGCAGGCAATGTGTCTTGGTGCAGACAAAAGTGAAAACAAGACAAGTCACACATCCCTGTGTGCCATGTCCCCTAACACTGCGTGTGATATTTGTAAGTCGTCCCTACAGCAGGCCTGACAGCCCTAAGGCAGGGTGCTAAATCTTACATGTGAGGGCATACCTGCATGAGCAGATATGCCCCTGTGCTGGACAGTCCTATTACTGCCAGTGCAAGCGGACAGGGAAGCCTTTTTAAAACATGTGGTGGACACTGGCGAAAACGAGTTCCCCAGCTACATGATGGCTTCACTGAAAATAGGGATGTTTGGTATCAAAAATCTCGCATTGATAAACCCACACTGATTCCAGTGATGGATTTACCAATACATGCACCCAGAGGGCACCTTAGAGGTGCACCCTGAAAACCTACAAGCCTCTGGTTTGCTCCCTGACTGGTTTTGGCCATCCTGCCACCCAAGACATTGTTCTGACTGCCTAGGGTGAGAGCCTCTGCTCTGAGGAGGCCCAGAACAAAAGCCTGTCCTGGAAGAGGGAGTAACACAACCTCTCACAGGATGGCCTGCTGATTAGCTTTCCTGGGCCAGCAAGCTTCAAAGCGTTGCCACCTTTGGAATGCGAATCTGGCTCCCCTCACAGGAGAGGAAGCTGCACCCCTTTGTCCAGTACACCCTTGGCTCCTGGATAGGTGGGAAAAACAGCTAGTCAGGTAGGCGTGCCGCTTCCAGGCTAGTACCACCCCTAAGGTGAGCTTCACTGAGGTGGACATGATTTTTCAGAAGTAGCCATGTTTGTGATGGCAAACTTAGGAATTCTGGGACAGGGTTATTCCCACGTCCCACAGGAAGTGGTCAAATAGAGGGCGTAGTGATTCCAAGGATCAATAGCCCATTGGCTACTAACCTACCCTCCCCTAACACCCCTAAATTCAGTATTTAGGGGGCGCCTGGCACCAGAGAAGCAGATCCTGATGACCTAAGAAGAGAGAGGACACCGAAGAGCTAAAAAAGCAGAGAGGAGAGAAGCAGCATCTGACCTGGTACCAATCCTGCCTGCCTGTCTGCATCCCTTGTCGAAAACTATGCCAAAGTTCACTCGTCCTGCAGTTGTTGACGCCAAAAACTTGTGAGGACTGCCTGCCTGCCTTCGATAAAGACACAAAACATCCTGTGAACAGTGGACCTGGTCTCCTGCATCCTGCAGAAACTTCAAAGCAAAGACTCTGAGGCCTCTGGAAACGCCAAAACCTGACACCTGAAGCAAACACTGCAACCCTCATCCCTGGCCCAAGTTGAAGTGGGCCAATGGTGTCAACAAGGCACCCCAGCCCTCTAGAGCTCGAGTACATCATGGTTTCACCCCTCGTGGACTACCCGATGCTGCCTGCAGCCTCTGCACGCAGGCCCCCTCAACCACGACTACTCTCACTAAGAAAACCCATTGCCTAATGCCACCTTTGCATTCGTTGTCCCTGTGCCATGGGGAAGAGGACCCCAGGTGTCCCTATGTCCCCGAGTGTTAGAAATGGGATCTCTGGTTGGCTAAGGCTTGCGCCAAAGCCAGGCAGAGACCACCACTCTAGTCAGGGCAAGGGAGTTACACCCCAAAGATAACCCCTGCTCACCCCCTTGGTAGCTTGGCACGAGCAGTCAGGCTTATCCCGGAAGCAATGTGTAAAGCATTTGCGCAACACACTCACAGCAACAACATACTAGGCACACCACAAAAAGGAACTCCACACAAGGTTATATATAAAAATAGCCTTTGTATTATCATAAAACACATTAGAATAGTACTCACATAATATACATCGTGCCACCTGGCACTAGGTCATATTTACAAGGGATTATTTACACCAGACAGGGCCAACTGGACCACTGTCAGAACCAGCACAAAGCGAACTTAGTATATGTAGCACTTATAATAAATGTAGAACACATCATAAACGTACAACCAGTAATCACTGGTAACCACTGTACTTAGCATCAGCCTGTAACATAAACCACATTATGCACAGCATCACATTAGGCGCAAATTACATTCTGCGCCAACCTCACCAGCATAAATACATTATGCAATCCTCTCATAAGTCTAAACACATTAGACCCTAACCTCCTAAGTATAACTCACATTAGGGGCGTAAATCACAGTAGAGAATAACTCACAACCTAAACGCATTAGGTAATAATAAAATCACAAGCATAAAAACATTATGCAAAACCTCATAATCATAACAGTACATTAGAGGCATAAAACAGGGTGCGTAAATCACGGTAAATGCATCACATTTCCTAGCACCACATAATCACATTAGGGCACATAAATCACATTAGGGCCTGGCGCCCTATCAAACTCACAGTCCCCCCCTGGCCAACCGGCCATCTCTAAAGGGGCTCAAATGCCCTATGTCCCAAGAGTCAGGGCGCGCTGCCAAAGCAGCGAAAGTCAAGGGTGCGCAATTGCGCAGACCTAAACGTTGCAGCTGCCGACTACTTGCTGGGCAGCTGGGAAAGTGTGGGGCAGAGGAGTACATCTCACTCCTAGCGTAGAAGGTATGTCCCCTAAATAAAGACCTAAACGGTGCAGCTGCCCACTACTTGCTGGGCAGCTGTAAAACATTCAAATGAGGCATGGGCTCTCAACGGCCCTTTAAACAAATATGCCCAACGTTGCAGCTGCCCACTGGCCGGTGGGGCAACTGTGCAAATATAGCCAAACGGGGGAAAGCACGGGCCCCTCTGGGCCATCTAACAACAAAGATGCCCCCAAGATGCAAATATGGCACTGGCACTACGCATGCCGTCTGAGCCCCACTCCGGGACTCTTATCAACCACAAAATGCCCCCATGATGCAGCTGCCCTCTAGCAGGCGGGGCAGCTGTACAAATGGCAAAAATGGAAGAGGCCTCCACTGGGTCCCTAAAAACAAATATGCCCCATCGGTGCAGCGGTCCGCCATGGTGGTACCGCTGTGAAGACTCAAGGAGGCTCTGGCACCTCTGTGCCTCGGGGGAGCAACTACGGGGGCAGGCACCGATAGCGTGCCTCGACACACACCCCCCTCCCCACCAGGCTCCACTCACCGGACTTCCTGCTCTGCTCCCTCGCGGGGGAGGCTTCGTCCGGACTCCTCTCCTCACAATGTCCAGCGCGGGGTGGGCTCCCGCCTGGATTCTCTGTGGACTTCACCCGGGCCCTCTCCTGGGACCCGGGACTACAGTGTGGAGCCTGCGATGCTCCGGGCAGCTCCTCCGGCGGCGGGTGGGACTTCCTGTCCTGGCTCGCCGGACGCCCTGCACGCTCCGCCCCTAGTCAGGCAAAGCCGCCTGACTTCCTGTTCGGCCAATCGGCCGCGGCGGTGTAACGCGGGGTGGGCTCCCGCTGTGATCAAAGATACTGGCGGGGTGGGCACCCGCCAGATAAGCAGAAACGCGGGGTGGGCACCCGCCACTAAAAATAAATCAGAAGGCGGCAATACTGCGTGGTGGGCACACGCAGTCAACTAAAAGCACTGGCAATGAGGGGTAGGCTCCCTCCCTTTAAATAAAAGTAGGAGCGGGGTGGGCACCCGCAATGAAAGCACAACGGGGGAATCTCTTACGCTGGAGGTTCCCCCAGCAAGGGCTGCAGCGCTGCGCAGCCTCCCTGGTTCTCCATCAGCTGGGCAGTTTCAAGGATAGCGCTCCTAGGCGCTAGAAGCAAGAAAAGGCATCAGCATATAGCGCTCACAGGGGTAGGAGCCACAGCTCCTTAGCAAAAAAAGTCCAGGAGAGTTTCAGGGGCAGAGCTGGGCCCAGGGGCCAGCACACAGGGCCCTCCAGCAGGGAGGCAGCCCCCATGGCGGTCCCTCCTGGGCCCCAGCAGCAGCAAGCTGATACTCCGTCAGTATCAGGAACAGAACTGAACAACTTCATGGGGTCACAGCCCCTTCTTTTATACACATTTCCCTTTGTGTCACAGCACAGGGCTGGGGAAAAACCAGACGCAACTGGTTTGGGGAGCTTTGGAGCACTTTGTTTTGCTCAGCTCCTCTCTCCTTTCACAGGACAGGCTAGGGACATCAGACGCACCACAGGGGGTGGAGCCAGCATTGTGGAGGGAAGGCACAGCCCTATTCAGGTCCCAGGTGCAACTCATCCCTCCCATCTAGATGCAGATCTCCCTATTCAGCCCTGCGCTGACTCACCCTGCCCCTCCTGGAGCCACACACACCTCCCAGCCCCTGTCACTCACAAGCCAGACATGCAATTCACATCAGGCAGGCAGACACAGAGCACACATAAATGCCAACTTCTAAAAGTGGCATTTCTACACCAGTCACAATAAATCTGCGCACACCATTGCGCAGCATTTATTCTCACGAGTTCGCACATACTAAACTCGCCCCTGCACTCCTCTCACACCAGGAATTACCATGGACACACATATCCCCCATGCATTCCTATGGGAGGGCAGGACAATCTCACCACATGCACTCAGCGCGCACGCACTTTACACTGGACCACAGTGCTAAAGTGCCCAGAGACTTAAAACTACTAACATACAAGGCAAAAAGTTTAGGGGTGAACCTGCCAAAAGGGCCAAGTCCAACACAACCCCTTCCAGCCAAAACGCAGGGCAGACCAATCACCACCGTGATGGGCTTCCCTGCTTGGGGCGATAGAACACGGACGCGGGCCCGCACTGCAGGGACACCCTCCGGTTCTACGCCACTTGGAACCCATGGAATCCATCTAAGAAAAAAAACTCAGGACCAACTATGCTACCCCACGGGTACTCCTTAGTTGTCCACGGCCAGGACCAGGCCCTAGGCCACCCAGATGCCACTGGTCCTTGCCAATCCAGAGTGGGGGGCAGTAACCCCTGGCATACAATAGCCATTCTCCACTCTCCTTCAGTGCAGTTCCAAACTACCACTGATCCTTCAACCTAGGCTCCGCACCCTCAGGCTGACCAGAGGTCACGGGCGAAGCGTCTCCTCACCCTACCTCTACTTCTGACGTTTCGCGCTCTCCCAGGAGAAGCACCTACCAGAACACAACTCTCCCACCAGTTCAGGACCTCTCTCCATCACTGGTCTACCACCTGGGAAATAAATTCACCGGCTGCACCGGGGTCAGAGGCGAGGACTCCCTCCCTCTGCACCCCCTTCCAGAGTCCGATACCCTCCCAACTGGAGTGGTACCCCCTAGAAGGCAAAACCGGCCAGGACACTGATTACAGCCGCCCTGCTGTCCAGATCAGGAAACACCTGCTACTGGCTCCCCAACCCAGGGACGTACCCTTTGGTCAGATGCCTGGCGAACCAGGACTTCCGGGGGGAGCATGCATGCCCCCCCCCATCCTGAAGAGCAGGGTCCCTTCACTTAAGATAGGCCCCACCTGCCCTCAAGGTAGTACTACCATACTCAGCCAGGGACCCTAAAGATCCCGGCCAGGCCTGTACCACCCCCCAGAGGGTAACACATCTAATGTGTTGTGTGACAGTCTGCCGGGTACAAACCCAGGGCAGAAGTGGTGTCCCCATGGCCCCTTCCGGACCCACTGGTTTTCCCACTGGGGAACCTCTCCCCCTCTCAACCCTCAATCAGGTCTTCTGCACCCTACACTTAGGAGCGGCGCTGCCTAACACTAGGATCACTGGAGCTCTGATTACAGACACTCCATGTCCTCTAGACACTGGGAGATCCTCCTCAAATGGCCTACAAGTACAGCCTAGGCCCCCAACCTGGTGTTCCCTGAAGAAACCATCCAGGCCCTGGGACTGGGTTTCGGGCACACTCACTCCTTCTCCTCTGAGACAGGACGTGAGCCCCTACACCCCTCCCGCTACACTGGGACCTAGCTGGGCTACACTGAACCTCTTCCACCACACAGGACCGGAAGATACCCGAGCCACTCTTATTGGACTCACTCCCCCATGCAAGCTCCTTATTTCAGAGAACTCACACCCAAGTATTCAGCAAGCTCCTTATTTCAGAGAACTCACACCCAAGTATTCAGCAAGCTCCTTATTTCAGAGAACTCACACCCAAGTATTCAGCAAGCTCCTTATTTCAGAGAACTCACACCCAAGTATTCAGCAAGCTCCTTATTTCAGAGAACTCACTCGTCCAGTGCAACACACCATTCATCCACACACACCCCCCCCAGACCGGTGAGACAGTATCTACTGCCCCTGAATCTCAACCTGCACCCCTCTTACTGAGCACCAGGTACCATACTCTGGGAACGGGACGGGGAATTCATGCATTGGACACACTTCTGCTGCCACCACTGGATCCCACCCTTACTGGGGAATCCAGAAAACTCACACTGCACTTAGGGGATAATCTACCCTCCCGAGCTAGTGACTCCATACCAATTAAGTCCCCACTGTAGGCCAACCCAAGAACTAGCAGACAGCACAGGGGCAGTCCCTCCCTCAGCTGCATGCCAACCCAAGAACCAGCACAATGGCTCAAGGGCAGTCCCTCCTCCAGCTTTAGGCCAACCCAATAGCAGTCTGCACAAGGGCAGTCACTCCTCCAGATTCTCTGGTTTCTGTCCTTGGCAGGACACTCAACTCATAGTGCAACAAGAACACACATTTCAAAGAAATGACTCTTAAAACAAACTCAGAAACAATAATCCCTTTCCATGTGACTATCTAAAATGCAGAGTTTTGTAATGCAGCCAGTTGTCGTGTGGTACTGCGCAAACGCAAGTCCTATCCCCACCGCTGACAACCAATGTTAGAAATGGGATCTCTGGTTGGCTAAGGCTTGCGCCAAAGCCAGGCAGAGACCACCACTCTAGTCAGGGCAAGGGAGTTACATGCCAAAGATAACCCCTGCTCACCCCCTTGGTAGCTTGGCACGAGCAGTCAGGCTTATCCCGGAGGCAATGTGTAAAGCGTTTGCGCAACACACTCACAGCAACAACATACTAGGCACACCACAAAAAGGAACTCCACACAAGGTTATATAAAAATAGCCTTTGTATTATCATAAAACACATTAGAATAGTACTCACATAATATACATCGTGCCACCTGGCACTAGGTCATATTTACAAGGGATTATTTACACCTGACAGGGCCACCTGGACCACTGTCAGAACCAGCACAAAGCGAACTTAGTATATGTAGCACTTATAATAAATGTAGAACACATCATAAACGTACAACCAGTAATCACTGGTAACCACTGTACTTAGCATCAGCCTGTAACATAAACCACATTATGCACAGCATCACATTAGGCGCGAATTACATTCTGCGCCAACCTCACCAGCATAAATACATTATGCAATCCTCTCATAAGTCTAAACACATTAGACCCTAACCTCCTAAGTATAACTCACATTAGGGGCGTAAATCACAGTAGAGAATAACTCACAACCTAAATGCATTAGGTAATAATAAAATCACAAGCATAAAAACATTATGCAAAACCTCATAATCATAACAGTACATTAGAGGCATAAAACAGGGTGCGTAAATCCCGGTAAATGCATCACATTTCCTAGCACCACATAATCACATTAGGGCACATAAATCACATTAGGGCCTGGCGCCCTATCAAACTCACAGTCCCCCCCTGGCCAACCGGCCATCTCTAAAGGGGCTCAAATGCCCTATGTCCCAAGAGTCAGGGCGCGCTGCCAAAGCAGCGAAAGTCAAGGGTGCGCAATTGCGCAGACCTAAACGTTGCCGCTGCCGACTACTTGCTGGGCAGCTGGGAAAGTGTGGGGCAGAGGAGTACATCTCACTCCTAGCGTAGAAGGTATGTCCCCTAAATAAAGACCTAAACGGTGCAGCTGCCCACTACTTGCTGGGCAGCTGTAAAACATTCAAATGAGGCATGGGCTCTCAACGGCCCTTTAAACAAATATGCCCAACGTTGCAGCTGCCCACTGGCCGGTGGGGCAACTGTGCAAATATAGCCAAACGGGGGAAAGCACGGGCCCCTCTGGGCCATCTAACAACAAAGATGCCCCCAAGATGCAAATATGGCACTGGCACTACGCATGCCGTCTGAGCCCCACTCCGGGACTCTTATCAACCACAAAATGCCCCCATGATGCAGCTGCCCTCTAGCAGGCGGGGCAGCTGTACAAATGGCCAAAAATGGAAGAGGCACGGGCCCCCCGTGGGCCTCGGGACCCCCACTGGGTCCCTAAAAACAAATATGCCCCATCGGTGCAGCGGTCCACCATGGCGGTACCACTGTGAAGACTCAAGGAGGCTCTGGCACCTCTGTGCCTCGGGGGAGCAACTACGGGGGCAGGCACCGATAGCGTGCCTCGACACACACCCCCCTCCCCACCAGGCTCCACTCACCGGACTTCCTGCTCTGCTCCCTCGCGGGGGAGGCTTCGTCCGGACTCCTCTCCTCACAATGTCCAGCGCGGGGTGGGCTCCCGCCTGGATTCTCTGTGGACTTCACCCGGGCCCTCTCCTGGGACCCGAGACTACAGTGTGGAGCCTGCGATGCTCCGGGCAGCTCCTCCGGCGGCGGGCGGGACTTCCTGTCCTGGCTCGCCGGACGCCCTGCACGCTCCGCCACTAGTCAGGCAAAGCCGCCTGACTTCCTGTTCGGCCGATCGGCCGCGGCGGTGTAACGCGGGGTGGGCTCCCGCTGTGATCAAAGATACTGGCGGGGTGGGCACCCGCCAGATAAGCAGAAACGCGGGGTGGGCACCCGCCACTAAAAATAAATCAGAAGGCGGCAATACTGCGTGGTGGGCCCACGCAGTCAACTAAAAGCACCGGCAATGAGGGGTAGGCTCCCTCCTTTAAATAAAAGTAGGAGCGGGGTGGGCACCCGCAATGAAAGCACAACGGGGAATCTCTTACGCTGGGGGTTCCCCAGCAAGGGCTGCAGCGCTGCGCAGCCCCCTGGTTCTCCATCAGCTGGGCAGTTTCAAGGATAGCGCTCCTAGGCGCTAGAAGCAAGAAAAGGCATCAGCATATAGCGCTCACAGGGGTAGGAGCCACAGCTCCTTAGCAAAAAAAGTCCAGGAGAGTTTCAGGGGCAGAGCTGGGCCCAGGGGACAGCACACAGGGCCCTCCAGCAGGGAGGCAGCCCCCATGGCGGTCCCTCCTGGGCCCCAGCAGCAGCAAGCCCCCCTCCGTCAGTATCAGGAACAGAACAGAACTGAACAACTTCATGGGGTCACAGCCCCTTCTTTTATACACATTTCCCTTTGTGTCACAGCACAGGGCTGGGGAAAAACCAGACGCAACTGGTTTGGGGGAGCTTTGGAGCACTTTGTTTTGCTCAGCTCCTCTCTCCTTTCACAGGACAGGCTAGGGACATCAGACGCACCACAGGGGGTGGAGCCCTATTCAGGTCCCAGGTGCAACTCCTCCCTCCCATCTAGATGCAGATCTCCCTATTCAGCCCTGCGCTGACTCACCCTGCCCCTCCTGGAGCCACACACACCTCCCAGCCCCTGTCACTCACAAGCCAGACATGCAATTCACATCAGGCAGGCAGACACAGAGCGCACATAAATGCCAACTTCTAAAAGTGGCATTTCTACACCAGTCACAATAAATCTGCGCACACCATTGCGCAGCATTTATTCTCACGAGTTCGCACATACTAAACTCGCCCCTGCACTCCTCTCACACCAGGAATTACCATGGACACACATATCCCCCATGCATTCCTATGGGAGGGCAGGACAATCTCACCACACTCACTCAGCGCGCACGCACTTTACACTGGACCACAGTGCTAAAGTGCCCAGAGACTTAAAACTACTAACATACAAGGCAAAAAGTTTAGGGGTGAACCTGCCAAAAAGGGCCAAGTCCAACACCGAGCATCACAAGACTTGAACCCTCTGTTGTTTCAACCCGGCTGGCCTTCCAGCCAGAGCCTGCAGCCTCTTTTCACAGTGACCGATCTCCATAGAAACCTATTGGGCTTCTGACGCTCTTTTACACCCTGCACCCGGCCGCTGGTTGTGTACTGCTGGTGCTGCCTTGGACCTTGCCCACCACTCACCTTAACTCCTGGAGATTGGTCCTGTAAGTCGCTGTACTGTATATGTTTGCAGAACTTTTTCTTCCTTTCATTGGATAACATTGCAGAACTCAAAAACTGCACTGTGTCCACTTTTTGAAATGAAAAGAATTTATATGTAAAAATGTACTTACCTGAATGATTTTTCTCTGATGCCTAAACATATCTAAAGATACTTGCTATTTTTATAAATTGGTGTGGATCTCCTTCTTGAGTCATGTGTGTCATTTATTGATCATAGTGTGTATTTGCAAATGTCTTGCACTCCTCTGTGTTAAGCCTTAGGCTGCTCGACCACACTAACCCCTAAAAGAGTACTTTGGGATTGCAAAGCAAGCCCCTGTTCACTCATAAGGTAACCCCTGGACTCTTTACATGGTATATCATATTATTGATTTATCACATAATGAGCCAGCTTCCTACATTTCCTTTTACCCTATTTATTTAAAAAACATGCGACAGATGTGCTGCCTTTCAAGTATGGAGAGTTAACACACTAGCTCACATAGCTACTCATATTTATTTTTATGCATAATCTTGTAGAGCTCACAGCTACCCAAAAAGGGTTTCCCGGCGCCGGGCAAAAGAGAAGATGGCAGATTAACAGTTTAAAACAGCCAGGTCTTTAGGCCTTTATGGGAATGCAAGTAAGGAAGTGCAGTTTCTCAGGGGCTCTGGAAGGGAGTGCCACAGTTTCGGACCCAAAATAGAGAAGAAGCGCCCTCCTATGCGAGCCAAGCGAAACCTTGGCACAGTGCACAAGGCCAGGTTCCAAGATCTCAGTGTGCTTGTAGGCTGATAAGGCACCACCAGATCCTGTATGTAGCGTGGGCCTGCTCCAACTCTGGATTCAAAGATGTAGCACAGGGCTTTCAATTGAATGCGCTTTGAGACCGTGAGCCAATGGAGTTCTTGGAGAAGGTGAGAGACCGAGGCGTGCTTTGTAAACCAGTACAGAAGTGTAGCTGCCGAATTCTGAACTATCTATTGGCGTCAGATGGATGCTTGATCTACACCTAAGTACAAGATGCTAGCATAGTCCAATCTAGACAAAATTAGGGCTTGGGCCACGGTCCTTTGTGCTGATTGGGGAATCATCCAGATGATCTTTTTCAACCACTTGAGCACATCATATACAAAGCCCACATTTTTAACCTTAGGAGACAAGACAGGGAGAGTCCCTAAGAATTCCAGCCAATATTGAGGGCCCCAGAGTTGGGGATTCTAGCCCAGGATCATGACCTCTGTCTTATCACCATTTAGCTTGAGAGAGTTATTGTTCATCCAAGAAGCGATGCGACTCAAGCCAAGGTATGTCTCAGTTGCGCTCACTGTTCAGAAAAATGTGTTCAGAAAAAATGCATTGCCGCACACCAAGAAAAATAATTTGAGGGAACACTGGTCCTCACCCCCATATTGTGGCATAGTATTTGAAGTAGCATGCACCTGTGCCTAATCAGTGTCAATGTCCACTGTATACTGGACTGTAATCACAAGATATCTCCTGTATCAAAGAAAATGAATACCAGAAGGGGGCTGTAGTGCCTCGCTGAAGATCATAATTGAGGTAACCCTGTACTTGCATTCCTAGTGAACTGTGTAGTATTTAGTTTTGTTGTGAGATGTAAATACTTTCTTTTAACTAAAATCTAAGAACTGGGCTGTCCAATACATTGTTGTGCCTGTTGGTTGACAGTTGCGTTCTGAGCTCTCACCCACATGCTACATCCCTGAGAAGCCTTAGACTGTTTACACTTGCATTCAGTGCACAAACGGTTGCACTTGGCCGAGTTTGGACTGTCCCCAGGATGCCTGTGGCAAATGACATCAACCACCATGGTTGGGGCCTAGTAGCCCCTGTCTGAGCCTGTGCCCCACCGAACGGTGTCTGACACATACAAACACACACAGTAAGAACAGAACACACAACACAGTCAGCTTGCTCACTCACACACATGCAACACAGTTTCAAGTCAAAACAATTCTTCCTAGCAAGATAAACAGCTACGTAGTAGTCAACAGTTAACTCTTATTGAATGGAAAATATGGCAAAGTCCTATGTGGCTCGCATATAAAGAGATAGGATTCAGTAGCAGTATCACTCCAAGGACCAACACTGTTATACATTCTGTTTTCAACTAGTCACTATAATATATAACCAGCCAATTGGTTTTTTCACACACTAAGGGGCCGATTCCGATCTCATTCGAAAGGGCTCCTAATCATATTTGTAATTGCCTAAACCGATCCGGATCCCTTGTTCCTAACCGATTCATTTCCCAGTTTCGAACGAGCAAGTGCGATGCCTGGAAAGCCTTAGTGGTGACCGAATCAGTTCCGGAAGGGATATGGAGAGTTAGAGCCCTTCGGACAGCCTTTACGATTTGTTTTGCCCGAATCGAAAAGTCTGCCGGAATCAGTCTTTGGGGGAGGGGGGGGGGGAGGGGCGTAGCAGGATCCCATTTACCCAGCGCCCTACGAATCGTGCCCGCGGGGGTACCCATGGGTCCCCCCTTTCAGACCATGCATAGTGTGGCAGGCACCAAGGGGTGCCCGCCACAGGGTGCACGATGATCCCCAACCACCCCTTTTGTCAATGGGAGCCTGTGTACGCGTTCGGGAGAGATTCAATGATCAGACTTTTTAGACAAACATGGTATAATCCAAAATTCAGAGCCATAGCTGAGAGTCTTTGTCAGAGATGTCTTATTTGTCAACAGTTAAATCCAGGAAGGAAGACAGTAGTGAGTCTAGGAACAATAGGACGAGAAGGAGGTCCGTTCACTAGAATGCAAATGGATTTTATTGAAATGCCACCTTGCAACAGACTAAGGTATGTCCTAGTGGTCGTCTGTTTGTTTTCCCGTTGGGTGGAAGCATACCCAACCAGAAGGAATGATGGAATAACGGTAGCAAAACTTATGCTGCGAGAATTCATTCCGAGGTATGGTTTTCCAGTCACGATTGAAACAGATAGAGGAACACATTTCCAAAATGAATTAGTTAAACTGATTTGTGAAGCACTTAGTATTAAACAGAAACTGCATTGTGCATACAGACCAGAGGCTTCTGGAATAGTAGAGCAAGTGAATGGAACAATTAAGAACAGGTTAGGAAAAATGTGTCAAGCTACAGGACTCAAATGGCCAGATGCCTTGCCATTAGTTTTAATGACAATCAGAAGTATTGCGGAAAGGAAAACTGGACTCAGTCCCCATGAGGTAATTATGGGACGAGCAATGAGACAAGTACAAGTACCTGTCAACAAACTACTGACTATAACTGATGATCTAGTGCTGGATTATTGCAAAGGATTGGCTGATGTGGTGCGTTCTGTGTTTCATCAGGTTGGACCGGATGCGACCACTCTTGAAAGAAAACCAGCTCACGACTTGATTCCAGGAGATTGGGTCCGTATAAAAGTCCACAGGAGAAGAAACTGTTTGGTTCGTCGCTGGGACGAACCACGACAAGTGATCCTGGTGACAACCACTGCAGTCAAGTGTGCAGGAGTGAAACACTGGGTGCATGCCAGTCACACCATCAGAGTTCCAGAACCTGAAGATCGACATGTGAGTCGACATCTGGAAGTATTGGATAACAGTTCAGCATCAGAAGAAGAAGAAGAAGAAAGAAACAGGGTGCCAGAACCTGAAGATCGACCTGTAAGTCGATATCTGGAAGACCCAACTACAAGTGCAACGACAGAAGAAGTAGAGCAAATAGCTGAAGTTCCAGAACTTGAAGATCGACCTGTAAGTCGACATCTGGAAATATCAGATACCAGTTCAGAATCTGATACAGATCATTCGGATTGTGAAGAAATTTTAAAAAGAAATTGGAAATTTGAAAGCATAAGAGAAGAAACTGAGCCAGAAGATAGTAACAGTGAGCAACCAAGTACAAGTTGTGGTGAGAATCCTTCGGAGATAATATTAATAGATGAAGAAGGGAGAGTTTCAAGCAGAAAATTTGAAAATTCGGAAGAACCCCGAGGAGCAATAGGGACAAATAGACAAACAAAAGAACAGGAAAATTTAGAAGCAGATAGAGAGACTGACACAAATTCGGAAGAACCTCGAGGAGGGACAGAAATAGGTGTACGAATGAAGATAAGAAAAGAACCACAAGTAGAGGAAGAAAATGAAATTATAAGTTTCAAAATAAGAGACAATAACGAAAGAATTGAAACAGAGTCTGAAGAAAGTGGAGAAGAAAGAAACAAAAACTAGAGAAAAGAAAAAGAAATTGGAAAACAGAAAGAGAGGAAAAAGGAAGTGAGGCAAAAAGGCCAAGAAAAAGAGACAATTGGCCCAACGAAGTAAGAAAATTAAGATACAGAATCATAAGGTTAGATGGAAAAAGTGCTGAACAAGTGAATGAAATAACAAGTCAGAAAGAGCAAGAAAACAAGGTGGAAAACACTTGCAGAAAACGAAAAGAATAAAGAAGGTAAATGCGAAGTATAGATCACCTGAATGGTTGTATCTTGCTTTGACTGATTTCAAAGAAGAAAAGAACACTCACGAGAACCGAGAACCAAGAAACCTAATGGGTGAAGGTGAGGTGCAACAAACTTGAAGAAATTTAAACAATTTCTACTGGATTTGACAAAACACTGGACCTGACGCAATTTCTACCGGATTTTGACAAAGAAAGAATTCTGAAAAGAATTAAAAGAAAGTACCAAGTAAAGACAAAACATTGGAGTACAGAGTGGCAAATAAGTCATTTCTGAGGTGTAGTGACACAGTTTTCTGGAAAATAAATAAATAAGGTTATAAAACAAAATGGAGAATACTAGAGATAGAAAATGTAAATGTGAGTTTTTAAGTAGATGGTGTAAGATGTGCTGCTTTTGTACAGGATTATTAATGACAGTATGGGTGGTTTTAGCAATCACTATTCCAATTAGTTTAGCTGTAGTAGAAACGTCTAATAACACTGAGAAAGAAAAAGGAGCTAACACTCAAGAACCAGTTATTTTTAAAAGTAGTGCAGAATTACACAAGGACAAATCGATAACAGATTTTTCTAAAAATGTTTTTACTAAATTATTATATGAGTATGTAGAAACAATGGATGTAAGAGATTGCTATGTTTGTATGCAGTTGCCTGCATCTGTAGCAGAGGGTGTGACTTATCATCACCTCCCTTTGACGTATGGAATAACATGTAGTGTCTTAGCAAGTTTATTTTATAAAACAGGTAGATTAGAATATTATTACACTGACATAGATAAGATTTTTGCTAAAGTTTCTGTAGTTCCCGAGCGAAATAAAATAAAAGAGGGAAAAACGTTTGGTGAATATTTTTTAGAAGATAAGATTTTAACATTAGATAATATAATTAAATACAACCTTACCTGTGAGTTAAAGAAGGAAGAAAAAATATTTTTAGAGAAGGTTGAAGAGAGAAGAGTGAAATTTCAAAGAAAAGTGATAGAAGAGACAAAAACACCTCTTTGGGTGTTTGAGGAAGACAAACATGACAAGAAAAAGACAAATGCCGCTATGACTCTGGATTGGCCCCAACAGGGAAGGTTGTGCATTAGAAGAAATAAAACAAAATATGACAATTATTTTGTGGGTTCCAGTATTTGCCATGACAATTATCAAATTTTAGGTGGATGGGGATTCAAAGGGGGAAAAGATCCAATATTTCCAGGGATCTATTATGTTTGTGGGAATAGGGCTTATTACAGGTTACCGGACCATTGGTATGGCTCATGTTATTTAGGCCTGGTCTTTCCAAAGATTTTTCATATGGATAGAAAAGAAAAAGGAACACACAGAATGATAAACACCTTTACACGTAGAAAAAGGGAAAGTTTTTCTGAAATAGTAGGTGATATTTTTGGCGCATTGATACCAGCAGTGGGAATATCTTTGAATGCATTTAGAATTCGGAAATTATCCACAGTGGTAGATCGTTTATCTACAGATACTGCTGGAGGGTTCTTGATGGTAAATACCGAGATGGTTGCCATGAGAGCTATGGTGATGCAAAATCGACTTGCCCTTGACATTCTTTTGGCAAAAGAGGGTGGAGTCTGTGGAATGCTGAAAGTCCAACATTGTTGCACTTACATTCCAGATAAAAGTGAAAATATACAAAAGTATATAACAAATATTACAAGTTTGCACAAAGAACTTGTTCCACTGGAGGTTGAAAGTGCATTGGGAAAACTTGGTAAAGGGTTTTCTTCAGTAATAAATTGGTTAACAAGAATGAGTGGATTAATAATAGGGAAAGTTATAATAATAGCAACCATGATAATAATAATAATTTTAGTGCTGAAGCTTGTAATTACATGTATAAAGAGAAGAAGAAGACAGAATAAATTAGAAAAAGAAAATATGATAAACAAGGAGAGAGAGAGAGAAATGGGTGAAATAGAGTTAGAAGAAATAAAAGAGAACATGTACAAGAAGACGAAGAGACAGATTGAAAGGGATACAGTTGTGTAAACTAACAAAAGCAAATGGATAAAAGATATATGCTGTCTGAAACAATTGTATAACTTGGGTTTTGTGGTGATATTAAAAATCACCAAAGGGGGAGTTGATGGACCAGGGTAAATGAAAAAATTTTAAACTCCAAATAATTTCGTAAAATAATTAATAAACATGTTCGTTTAAGTAAATAACCAACAATGTATGTTACATATAAAAGGGTTAACGGTAACACGCTATTTTGTGTGCAAAATAATCAACTTATAATTGTTTACGTGTCTAACATAACATAATATTTGCGTACTAATTAAATAATAAATGCATGATCTGTTCTTTTAGATAAAACGTGTGGTTGCAAAATAAAGCGATGGTAAGTAAGGGACGGCTTTATATGTTGCTTTTTGCTAGGTAATACCTAATTGGGGTACGTAGAAAGACGGGAGGGAAACGAAAGGGTTTATATTCTTTATTTTAACAATATTTTGTTTATCTTTGAAAATAGTGCGCTTAGGACTGTTGAGCAGCGATATAAAATGGCCGCCATAAAGCTAGAGTACGCATGTCCAAGAAGCCGTGTGGTAGAGGAGAGAGGCTGGGAAAAGGATAACCACGTGTTCGTGCTGAGAGGCTAAGATGGAAGTATGGTCAAGGCTATTGTGACCTTTCTGAGCAGATGTGTGCCAAGATGATCAGCAAGAAGCGTGAGAAGTCAAACTGAATAAATGGACGGAACTGTTGAATCTAAAAAGTAGCAGAAAAGATACAAATTGGACTGATCGAAGCGGATGAGCAATATCATGAACTGTGGGAAACGATGCAAGCATGGACAGTCCACAAGGAACTGGTTAAGACAAGAAAGTTTGATTAAAATGTATATGGGCCTGAGTGGACCAATGAGAAAGAATCACGCCATGAAGATGCAACATTTTATTCAGTAAGCTAGAATTAGGGTATAAGAAGACCTACTCTTGGTGGGAGGGGTTAGATGCTGGAGAGAGAGATGCTGGAGAAGTTAGATGCTGTAGATGGGTGAAGTTGCGGTTGCTGATGCTGACGAGCTGATGCTGCTGCTGTTATTTTTATTTTCCAGTTGAGTATAAGATGCTGCTTTAGGAGAACCTTTTTATTCCTGTTAGTTTTTTTATTTAGAACTATTAGATTTTTCCAAGACAGATAGATTGATCTTTTAGGGTTCTTACTATGACAACCTTATTTTTCCGTCTAATAGATATGCATTGCAATTTCGATTTATTCTTATATTGATGATAAATGTAATAATCTGAATAATAAGCTTAACCTCATTTCTTGCTTCGAAACTTTATATAAACTTTATTATTCTTTAAACAAATGACTCAGTAATTCTTTAGCTCAATGATTAAGGTAAATTGATAAAGAGTTTATTGTGATTGAGCTGGTCTTAATCACCATCAACTGATTCCTACAAGTTGGTCCATCGACCAATGAGCGGAATACCTTAAAGCAAATGAGAAACATTATGTCATGTTAAAAGAGGTATCCCGTCTCCTTCCAGCGAGTCGTTTTCTCCTAGGTGAAGGACGGAGGAAATCCAGGGAATAAATGAGTAAGTGAATGTATGTGCGGTGTTATGGGCCCCACCGTCATATGGATATAGTTTGTGTGTTGGAGGAATATTTGCACCTGGATGACCGAAGCATATAGGAGAATAATTTTTATTGTTAGCGCTGGATCAGATTTCTTGGTAGCAGAGTTATGGTTACTATAGATTAGTTTGGTGATTATTGATTATTGATTATTGATAAGTTTATGTCTAACACTTTATGTTGAGTCACGTAATGTTATATGTAAGTTTTCACGCTTCCGGGAAGTAGGAAGTGGAACACGTGTGGCAAGAGAAGTCACATGGAATGGTGCATTGTCTGAGTTCATATTGGTGATAAAACAGGTTGTGTTATGATAGGGACATTTTCCGTATAAAAGGTGTGTAAGTGAAATAGTGATCGGTTTTCTTGTGAAACTCTGGCCTTAATTCTCAGGAGCAGTATAGTCTCCACATGTGTTTTATCCCCAGAGAAACGGGTTTACTGTTTGCTTGAAAGAAGGGTAAGGTAGAGGGAAGTGCTACTTTATCGGCGAAACGGAAAATTCTGTGGTAGGATAGAGGTAAGCGCTGCCTACTGGAAAATACAGAGTTCTTGTGTAAATGGTCAGAACTATCTCTTTGGTTTAGCGAATCAGACAATGGAAATGTGTTTTAAATGTTGTAACTAACAAAGAATTGTCGAAAAAGAAATTGCCGATAATTTTTGTAAAGGAGGGGTCAAGAGCAGAAGTGACGTAGACAAGAGTCGCGCTGGGATTGGACAGTGCGCTAGTCACATGGAAACAGGAGCAGAACTGACGTAGAACAAAAGCCGCGCTGGGATTGGTCAGTGCGCGGTAGACAGAAATCGCTCTGATTGGAGTATTGGTGTGAGTCGCGCCAGGATTGGTAAAATAACCTAGTGACGTGGAAGTTTGTGATTGGAGTGTTGGTGTGAGTCGCGCTAGTATTGGTTGGAATAACGCATAGAGAACAGTGTTGAATTGCGGATCGTTTGAGGAGAAAAAGCGATTGTGAATCATGTCATATTATGAGTATGGTAGAGAGAAAACGTCATGGATGTCGAAAGTTAAGAATTTTTTTAAGAAAGACAAAAAGGTAGTGACTAGAGAGGGACAAATAATTCCTCCGCCAGAGTTACCAGCTTCGCATATGATGCTGAAATATGGATATCATACATGCATATGGTTAGAAAATTGGACCAAATATACCAAGAATGATGGAGCATTGGCTTTCCCTGAGAATGGTTCATTTAATGTAGCTGTACTACGGAACTTGAGAGAAAAGATGGCAATGTTAGAACCTAGACCTAGACCGACACAATTTGACGCTTTAACGGAATGGGAAGATGAGATGTATGAGCGAGAGAGATTCAGAGGATTAAAGAATCATGAGTTTGTGCCTGGAAGGTTATGGGGAGTAAATCATGAGGACAGAATAAAGCGTTGGAGATGTGCAAATATGACCGGAGGTTTGTTTCCAGCCTTTACAGTTGAGGAAGAAGCAAAGAGAAAGTGTACAGAGAAAAAGAAACATGTAGTGATAGAAAAGTATGTGTATGGTGGTAGTGAAACGGATGACTGTTAGACTTGGCATCTTTTGGCGTGTTTCCCTGACTTTTTGCTTTCTGACCTCCCGGTATGGACTCTGTTTTTGCTGGTGTAATGATTCTGCGCACTTTCCTCACTGCTGTCCAGTGGGAAAGTGCAAGTGCTCCTGTATAGAATGTGTTATGGATTGGTGTTTCCATGATTGGCCTATTTGGTTTATGTGTCAGTCCCTTGTAAAGTGCACTGCGAGTGCCAGGGCCTATAGACCAAATGCTGTTGGTGGGCTGCAGCACTGGATTGTGCCACCCACGCAAACAGCCCGTAAAGTGTAACTCGGGCCTGCCATCGCAGAGCCTGTGCGCAGCCTGGGGCTGCCATGTCGACTTGGCAAGTGCACACACTTGCAAGTCCCTAAACCTTCCCTTTGCTACATGTTAGTCACCCCTAAGGTAGGCCCAAGGTACCCCCGTGGGCAGGGTGCGTTGTATGCGAAAGGTAGGACATGCCCTGGTGTGTGTGGCATGTCCTGATAGTGAATTACAGCCTAGTTCGTTTTTCACTATTGCAAGGCTACCTGTTCCCCATAGGCCAGAACGGGCCGTTTTGATTATTACAGTTTATAATCCTAACTGACTCCGGGAACATGGTAGAAATTCGAGTTTAGTATGCCTGGACTCAGAATGATAAAATGCATCTTTTAGTGAAGTTGGTTTTAACATTCTGTGTTTGAAAATACCACTTTTAGAAAGTGGGTATTTTCTTGTCTAACCATCCAAGCCTGCCTCTGCGAGGTTGTGTATTCTTTGTCTGGAGTGTGAGTGACAGGGGCCGGGGGATGCCAGGAGACAGGGTGAGTCAGCACAGGGCTGAATAGCAAGATCTACATGTAGATGGGTGGGAGGGGTCGCACCTGGGCCCTGAATAGGACAGTGCCTTCCCTCCACAATGCTGGCTCCACCTCCTGTGGTGCGTGTGATGTCCCTGGCCTACTCACTGAAAGAAGGGACGGAGACTTGTCAACAAAGTGCTCCAGAACTGGAATGGACTAGGCAAAGGCCTCTCTGCCTTCAGAGAACAAAGGAATTTGGGATATAAATATTGGGGCCTGACCCCATGAATTTAGATCTCGCTGGAATCAAGGAACCTGCCAAGACGAAGAGCTGGAAGAGCTGCCAGGAGGAGTACTGCCCCCTTGCTGTGTTGTTGCTTTGTTGGGTTGGCCTGCAGTTGCTGCTTCTGTCTTGGGCAGTGAAAGGACTGGACTGAACTTTCTACAAACTTGTGCTGAGTATCTCCAAGGGCCTGGAACCGAGCTGGCCTCCTGTTAAGAAGTCTCCGGGACTGCAAAGACTTCACAAGCCTCTGGGTACCGCTTCTGGAACGCTGTTTCAGTTGCCACAGAGGAAGGGAACCGCAACCGACTCCGTCAACCGAATCCATCCCTGGCCGGTGACCTGTTTGCACCGCAGACCGCATCGCCCCGCTTCGCATCGCAACCCTGATCTCACCGTGGGCGACGTCCGACGCCGCCAACACCGAGCCGCTGCTTGCACCGTGACCTGTGGGCACCGCAGTTCGCATCGCATCGCTTCACTGAACGAGCCGGACCCGACCGACGCGGTCGCTGCAACTGGCTCAAGAGTCGTGACCGCATCGCATTTGGGGCACCGCTCGCACGTTTGCGACGCACCGCTCCGACTCGCACCGCTGTCCGACGCCAGCTCCCGCACTCCGGCTTGGTCGCCTGCATCGCAACCTGTCAGCACCGCATCGAGCATCGTCTCACCCTGCATCGCACGCCTTGGACTCACCGACTCCGTCTGCACGACGCTCATCGAGCCGCTGCCTGCACCGCATCGAGGGACCCCGCACCTTGCATCGCTCCGTCTTGCACCGCAACTGCGACGAACGCCGACCGGCTCGTACACTCCGTACCAGCCACAACGAGAAAGGTACTGTGACCGAGTCTGTTCACGACTCTGCTGGCCCGTATCGACGCGGTCGGCTGGAACTGTTAGACTCTGTGGTTTTCAGCATCGCGGTAGGCTCGGACGGAGCTACCGACTCGTACGAACTTTGTTTTTGGACTATTCCTGCAAAGAAGAAGTTACCTTATCAAGCATTCATTTTTAAAGTATAGTATTGTGGATTTTTGTCGTAATTAGTCTTGTCTTGAGTATATAAATATTGGTTATTTTTCTAAACTGGTGTGGTGTCCGTTTGTAGTGCTTACACTGTATTACTGTCGGTTATGTGCAAATGCTTTACACACTGCCTCTGAATTAAGCCTGACTGCTCGTGCTAAGCTACCACGAGGGTGAGCAGGGGTTACTTCACGAGTGTAACACCCTTACCCTGACTAGGAAGAAGGGTCCCTACTTGGACAAAGGTGCAAGCCCTTGCCAACTAGAGATCCCATTTCTAACATTGGTTGTCAGCGGTGAGGATAGGACTTGTGTTTGCACTTGACTTACAGTGATTGGTGTGCACTACTACCATATCGCAGACCATTACGTACCACATACTGGTTCTTTTTCTTTTGGCCTATTTTTGATCTTGCCAGTTTTCAACTCACTACTTTTGTCATGCCTGAATCAATTGCATCATCCGTTGCATCTCTGGAAATTATCTTTGAGGAGGATAGGTTGGAAACCTACGCCGTAAAGGAACTACGAGCAATTTGTAAAAACCTCAAAGTCCAAATTAAAGGCCTCACAAGGAAGGAGGAGCTACAGAAGGCGCTGAGGGCCTGGGTAGCAGCCAGACATGCCAATGGGCAGCCTGGTAATCTCGGTGAGGAGGTGGAGGAGCCTATTTCCAGGGTGGATGTGCTTTTGGGTAGGGGGGAACCCGCCAGGTCAGGCAGCAGCAGTCTGTCCCCAGAGGAGCTGGAGGACAGGCGGGAGGCAAGGCAGTTTGAGCTGCAGAAGCTCAGGCTGGAGAGTGAGCGGGAGGAGAAGAGATTGGCCATAGAGGAGAGGAAGATGCTCTTAGAGCATGAGAGAGAACTGAAGGAGCTAGAATTTAGGAGTAAGTCAGGCTCAGATGGTGGTAGCAATTCGTCCAGAAAGGCAGACAGGATTGTGCACATTCCCAAGAACGTAGGCAAGGAGTTCAAGAAGGGGGATGACATACAAAGGTGGTTTCAGGGTTATGAGGCAGCCATTTGCTTGAAAGAAGGGTAAGGTAGAGGGAAGTGCTACTTTATCGGCGAAACTGAAAATTCTGTGGTAGGATAGAGGTAAGCGCTGCCTACTGGAAAATACAGAGTTCTTGTGTAAATGGTCAGAACTATCTCTTTGGTTTAGCGAATCAGACAATGGAAATGTGTTTTAAATGTTGTAACTAACAAAGAATTGTCGAAAAAGAAATTGCCGATAATTTTTGTAAAGGAGGGGTCAAGAGCAGAAGTGACGTAGACAAGAGTCGCGCTGGGATTGGACAGTGCGCTAGTCACATGGAAACAGGAGCAGAACTGACGTAGAACAAAAGCCGCGCTGGGATTGGTCAGTGCGCGGTAGACAGAAATCGCTCTGATTGGAGTATTGGTGTGAGTCGCGCCAGGATTGGTAAAATAACCTAGTGACGTGGAAGTTTGTGATTGGAGTGTTGGTGTGAGTCGCGCTAGTATTGGTTGGAATAACGCATAGAGAACAGTGTTGAATTGCGGATCGTTTGAGGAGAAAAAGCGATTGTGAATCATGTCATATTATGAGTATGGTAGAGAGAAAACGTCATGGATGTCGAAAGTTAAGAATTTCTTTAAGAAAGACAAAAAGGTAGTGACTAGAGAGGGACAAATAATTCCTCCGCCAAAGTTACCAGCTTCACATATGATGCTGAAATATGGATATCATACATGCATATGGTTAGAAAATTGGACCAAATATACCAAGAATGATGGAGCATTGGCTTTCCCTGAGAATGGTTCATTTAATGTAGCTGTACTACGGAACTTGAGAGAAAAGATGGCAATGTTAGAACCTAGACCTAGACCGATGTAGGAAGGTGGAATCTGACTATATGGTTGCCCCCACTTTTTTTATGGTGTTTTGCTGGTTTATGACTTAGTTGGACTGGGATCCTGCTATTCAGGGCCCCAGTCTATCTGCTTTCTCTGTAAAAGGTTTCCATGTGCCTTAGGCACATCTCTGATTGGAATCTGGAGTGCCCTTACAAGTCCCTAGTATATGGTATACTATGTACCAAGGGCATAGGTACCTCAGAGGCCTGCCAGGGGCTGCAGCATGTATTATGCCACCCCTGGAAGGCCATCCAAACTGACACCACAGGTCTGCTACTGCAGCCTGGGTAAGGTGGTGCATGCACTCCTTACTGTGATATAGGTTACCTATATCACTAAATACATACACACATATAAACCTATAAGTCACTCCTAAGGCAGGCCTTATCAATCCTAAAGGCAGAGTGCATGGTTCCTATGTGAGAGGGTGCCCCTGCATGAGCAGGGCCCCTCTGCAGCATTCGGAGACCATCTCTGATGCTGTTTGTAGTGCAGCCTGACCATATACTCTTAAGCGCATTATATCCTCGCGGTAAAATGCTAACTTTGGAATGGCTGCACCTAAACATGTCGTGTTTGGTGTCAAACATCTTGGAATACTACCCCCCGCCAATCCTGGTGGCGGGGGTAGCATTCCACCCTTCTAGAGGGAAAGACATGTTAACTCTGACTAGTCCGGTAACTTCTTTCCAGAGCCCTGGCATCACAAAATGGATGCTGCTGCCACAGACCCGAGTCTGGCCTCCTGCTGCTGGACGAAACTCCGGCAGGGGAGGCCTGGACAATAGGTTTCCTGTCCCAGGGAGGTGTGACCACCTCCCCAGACAGGATAATGTGTATTGGGGCTGGGCGGGAGCACTTTCGGGTGCTTTGAAGTCCTGCACTGGGGGCACATTTGGTGTCCCTGTGCATACCCCAGTTCAAACCGGATCAGGGGCTTGCAGCCCCTGCTTTGGCGCAAACTGGACAAAGGGAAAGGGGTGTAGCCACCCCTCTGCCCTGACCCACCCATAGGTGGGGCCACAGAGTAGTCCAACCCCTATCTTTAGTATAAAGATAGGAACCTAGTCCTTAGGACTTTAGATTATCCCTGGATGAAACTCTGAAACTGAATCCTGGACCTTCGACGCTCTACTCACGATTAGAGGACAGAAGAATCTCCCTTGGGGTCAAGGAGTGACTCCCATGCTTGGCAGGCACCAAAGAAGCATCTGTCCGGTTCGCATTTCTGAAGCTCCCGTCGGACGCCTGAAGTCATCGCATCACCAGAGGTGGATTCTCAGACTTCCCGAGGCTACCCTGAGTCCCCAGCAAAGCTGAGGCCCGTGGCTATCGTGGGTGACTTGAGACCGTGACCCCTGGACACCGAGCACATTTGCAAGTGCATCCTCTTCTGGGTCTCCCAAGAAGTCGTGCTTTGGGCTCCGAGTAGCCCTAGCCTCCAGCACCACCTGCACCGAAGATCACTGGCCCCCACTCCACGAGTGTCCTGTAAGCCAGATCCACGTGCGGCGTCACGAGGCTCCTTTGCGGTCGCTAGCCCGTTGGCTAGTAGCCCTTAACGAAGGCCAATCCTTTTCTAACTTGGCATCCTGGTTGCTCCAGGCCTGCCCTCACTTACCCTCGCTTGGTGAGTTCCCCAGACCTTGCTGGTCTGCACCATCGACGATCTTCCTCTGCATCGAGACTTGCCGTTGCCAAGGCTTGTGGGTCCAATCCGGTCGCCGACGCCTCAGCACTCGACAAACATCGTGTACGAGCCCGAATCCTGCTCCTGGTTGCCGACAACGCCTCCTGGACCTCGTGGCTGAAGAGTCAAGACGACCGTCAACGCACCTGAAGCACTCGACATCGGTGGGCATCTGTCCATCGCCTTCCTGGTCACTGGCTAGTGACCCAGACTCTGTCCCCTCTGCTTTCAGGTTCTTCAGAACTCCGATCCACTCTTGGATCCACCCGGACACTTTTCTCTTGGTCGCCAGCAGCACTTTGCAGCAGATCGCCATTCAAATCGACGACGAAACCCGACCCCGAAAGGCACCTATGCACCCGGCTTCCCTGGGTGAGGTAACACGAGTACTCCGGTGCTCCCGTGGGTAGAGACTCTTCAAAGTCCTAGATCTCAAAGGGTTTGGTCCAAGTCCTCTTTAAAGTGTCCCTTTTCTCTAATTTCCCGATCACGACTTTCTCCATAGAAGTCAACGGCGTATCGCGGTTGTGTATTTACACTGCACGCGTCTCCCGTGGGTCCCCTGTGTCACTACCTTGGGTGGTTCCTTGTGGTCCAAGCACTTCTAGAGGCTCTAGGCCTAGTGTCTAGTTCAGTCGTGGTTCTTATACCACTTTATTGGTATATGGTTTGGTACGCCCTAGGGCCCAAACGTGTATTTGTGCTATTACTGTGTTTAAATAACTTCTAACTTATGTACTTCGAACTCTAGCCTCATAAAGAGACTAGAGGGGTGTGTTTAGCAATAAATACATATATTTTGAATATATACCTGGTGTGGTGCTCTTTCATTTGATCACTCAAGAGATTATAGACTGGTAAAACAAGCTGCTTTACATTCCTTCAAGACTTAGCCTGAAGGCTGCTCTCCATAGCTACCACTAGGATAGCTTTCAATAAGGTTGTCTTTAACCTATCTCCAATAAGGGGTTGTTTGGACTGGTGCAAGGTGCCCACTATAATTAGTGGACAGCATATACCAGGCCAACTTCTCACATTGGTGTGCAGCGTGTGGGATTCCAGCTTGCTATTGTTTTACCAGATAATCTCAATTGAATTGATCAACTGAAAACCACTAAAGGTACCTAAGGTACATATAATTTAAGCTTAGAATACAGTAAGTTCTACTGAACTTAGAGTTGTGTGTGAAGGGATAGCACAACCCTTTCTACAACTCAAGAGAGTTTAGTAGGCCACACTAGAGTAGGTAGTGCATACACCACACCACACTAGTAATGTCTTTAAGGGCAGGATCCAAAGAATCTTTGCAGGAAGCCATTGAGCTTCCACCCTCCAAGTATGATACACTCCCATTCTTGGAATTGAGAGCTTTATGCAACTTGAGAAAAATAAGGACAGGCCAAAGCCCCACCACCCAACACCTCAAGGAGTTGTTGGTGGCTTATGACCTTAATAAGCCCTTGGGGACTGAAGGGGTAGGAGCTGAGGGTGGGGCAGATGATGAGGTTGGGAATGGGGGTACCAGTACCCCAGCCCCCCTCTGAAACTGGCCAGGAGGGCGACAATGGCCCTGACCTGGATAATCCAACCCCTCCTGAGGAAGAGGAAGAGGAGGATCAGAATGATGCACCCTTTGTCCCCCCAGGAAGGATTGTGAGTGTGCCCAGAAGGTCTAGATCTTCTTCTCAGGAGTCTAACCACTCTGGCACCTCAATAGGGAGCTCTGTCTCATCTCATAGGAGGGAATCCTCTCATGAGAGAAGAAAGAGGCTGATTCAATATGAGGAAGCTCAGCTTGAACTCAGAAGGAAGCAAGTAGCCTTAGACAGGGAGTCCCTAGATCTCCTTAGAGAGAAAAGAAAGTTGGGACTAGAGTCCCATGGTGGCAGCAATATCCCTAGAGATAGGGAAAGGTCTTATGACCATAGAAACCTAAACAAGATTGTCCCTCCCTACCAGAGTGGGGATGACATCCACAAATGGATAACTGCACTGGAGAGGGCCTGTAAAGTTCAGAAGGTCCCCCAGAGGCAGTGGGCAGCAATCTTGTGGCTCTCCTTTGCAGACAAAGGTAGAGACAAGCTCCTCACTGTAAGAGAAGAGGATGCTGACAATTACACAGTCTTGAAGAGTGCTCTGATAGATGGGTTTGGCCTAACCACTGAACAGTATAGGTTGAAGTTCAGAGACACCCAAAAGCTCAGACTCAAGACTGGGTTGATTTTGTAGATTGTGCTACAAAGGCTCTGGAAGGTTGGATACATGGCAACAAAGTGCATGACTTTTTAGGATTGTACAATTTGATTATGAGGGAGCAGATCCTTAATAATTGTCAAAACCAGCTTTTGCACCAGTATCTGGTGGACTCTGATCTGACCTCTCCCCAAGAATTGGGAAAGAAGGCAGACAAATGGGTCAGAACCAGAGTAAAAACTAGAAATCAGGGTGGTGACCAGAAGAAAGATTCTACTAAGTCCCAAGAGAAAGGTGGGGATAAATCTAAGGATAAGTCCCCTACAGGGCCCCAAAATTCCTCTTCTGGGGGTGGGTCCCAAACTCCTTCCTCTCCTGAAAAGAAACCATATTGCCATGTCTGTAAAAAGCCTGGGCACTGGAAAACTGATCCCAGTTGCCCCAGGATTGGCAATAAAGAAAATGTTCCTCCCACAACTACTACCACCCCTCCTGGTACTACCAGTAGTAATCCTCCAGTTGGGAGTAGTGCACCCAAAAGTTGGGTGCTTTTGCAAGAGGAACAGAGGTGAGCCCTAGTTTAGACAGGGACCCCTCAACAGACTCCTCTGACTCTGATGGTGGTATAGGATTTGCCACCTGTACCATGGGTCCCACAGCGTTGGGCAGGTACAGAATGGAGCCAATAATTAATGGTCAGAAAGCTGTGGCATTTAGGGACACAGGGGCTAGTGTCACCATGGTGGCAGGGAAACTGGTCCCCCCTCACCAGTTTCTACCTGAGTTTAAGTACCAGGTGACCAACATTGATGGTGTCAGAACAGATCACCCCATGGCCATAGTCAATCTCAGCTGGGAGGGGCTCACAGGCCCAAAGAGAGTGGCAGTGTCCCCCACCTTACCTGTAGATTGCCTGATGGGCAATGATTTGGAAATTTCAGCCTGGGCTGAAGTTGAACACCAAACCCATCTTAGGATGTTGGGCGTCCCTGTAAAGGTTAGTGGGGCTGTGATGGCCACAGCCCCAGCCCCAAGAATTTGGAGAGATGGAGCCTGAAAGAATGGCCCACTCTCCCCCAAAAGAGAGCACAAGGGTTGAAGAAAAGTCTTCTTCCCCCAGACAGTAGGTAAGGGTCAGCCTCCTCAGGGAACTGACCCTACCCCTAGTGAAGGAACTGCCACAGAGGTAGTCAGGCCTGGCCTGGCCACACCCCTGATGGCAGAGGACCCTTCCAAGGTGGTACCCAGTCTGGAGCAGGTAACCTGCCCCTCTCTACCCTGCCTCAGTCAGCCCAGGGCTGCAGAGGTCAGGGAGGTCAGTGGACCCCCAGGGCCCCCTGCCCAGAGGAAGCCCCCATCAGCAGATTAGGGGCACCCAGTCTAGTAGCCCTAGCCAGGTGAAAATTCCTCTACACACTGAGGGATCCCCCATACCTTTATGTAGGGACCTCCCCCAGAAGGACTCTGGTAGGCAAGGGCAAACCTGTGACCAGAAGGTTCCAAACCTGCCATGTCCCTCCAGTAGTCCATCCAAAGGGACCCAACCCCCAGCTGTAGGCAGCCAAAGGTTGACCCTTAGAGCAAAGTGCAACTCAGTCATGGAAAGACAGGCATACATGGTGACCAGTGATCTGAAGAAGCTGAGGCCAACATTCCTAGGGCCTCACTTCCCTACTCAGACACCTCACCAGCCTTGTACTTTACCTAAGCACACCACAGGTAGTGATTCCCCATGGTGGAGACCCTCTCATACCCTTAGGGTGAGGGATTGCTTAGTGGACCATAAGACAGGGGGCAACCATGCTAGTGCAGGTGCTTCCTTATATGACCACTTAGTCAATGAAGGCTCAACTGGCCAAGGTTAGCCTTATCTCCTTTCGTTTGGGGGGTTATGTAGGAAGGTGGAATCTGACTATATGGTTGCCCCCACTTTTTTTATGGTGTTTTGCTGGTTTATGACTTAGTTGGACTGGGATCCTGCTATTCAGGGCCCCAGTCTATCTGCTTTCTCTGTAAAAGGTTTCCATGTGCCTTAGGCACATCTCTGATTGGAATCTGGAGTGCCCTTACAAGTCCCTAGTATATGGTATACTATGTACCAAGGGCATAGGTACCTCAGAGGCCTGCCAGGGGCTGCAGCATGTATTATGCCACCCCTGGAAGGCCATCCAAACTGACACCACAGGTCTGCTACTGCAGCCTGGGTAAGGTGGTGCATGCACCCCTTACTGTGATATAGGTTACCTATATCACTAAATACATACACACATATAAACCTATAAGTCACTCCTAAGGCAGGCCTTATCAATCCTAAAGGCAGAGTGCATGGTTCCTATGTGAGAGGGTGCCCCTGCATGAGCAGGGCCCCTCTGCAGCGTTCGGAGACCATCTCTGATTCTGTTTGTAGTGCATCCTGACCATATACTCTTAAGCGCATTATATCCTCGCGGTAAAATGCTAACTTTGGAATGGCTGCACCTAAACATGTCGTGTTTGGTGTCAAACATCTTGGAATACTACCCCCCGCCAATCCTGGCGGCGGGGTAGCATTCCACCCTTCTAGAGGGAAAGACATGTTAACTCTGACTAGTCCGGTAACTTCTTTCCAGAGCCCTGGCATCACAAAATGGATGCTGCTGCCACAGACCCGAGTCTGGCCTCCTGCTGCTGGACGAAACTCCGGCAGGGGAGGCCTGGACAATAGGTTTCCTGTCCCAGGGAGGTGTGACCACCTCCCCAGACAGGATAATGTGTATTGGGGCTGGGCGGGAGCACTTTCGGGTGCTTTGAAGTCCTGCACTGGGGGCACATTTGGTGTCCCTGTGCATACCCCAGTTCAAACCGGATCAGGGGCTTGCAGCCCCTGCTTTGGCGCAAACTGGACAAAGGGAAAGGGGTGTAGCCACCTCTCTGCCCTGACCCACCCATAGGTGGGGCCACAGAGTAGTCCAACCCCTATCTTTAATATAAAGATAGGAACCCAGTCCTTAGGACTTTAGATTATCCCTGGACGAAACTCTGAAACTGAATCCTGGACCTTCGACGCTCTACTCACGATTAGAGGACAGAAGAATCTCCCTTGGGGTCAAGGAGTGACTCCCCTGCTTGGCAGGCACCAAAGAAGCATCTGTCCGGTTCGCATTTCTGAAGCTCCCGTCGGACGCCGAAGTCATCGCATCACCAGAGGTGGATTCTCAGACTTCCCCGAGGCTACCCTGAGTCCCCAGCAAAGCTGAGGCCCGTGGCTATCGTGGGTGACTTGAGACTGTGACCCCTGGACACCGAGCACATTTGCAAGTGCATCCTCTTCTGGGTCTCCCAAGAAGTCGTGCTTTGGGCTCCGAGTAGCCCTAGCCTCCAGCACCACCTGCACCGAAGATCACTGGCCCCCACTCCACGAGTGTCCTGTAAGCCAGATCCACGTACGGCGTCACGAGGCTCCTTCGCGGTCGCTAGCCCGTTGGCTAGTAGCCCTTAACGAAGGCCAATCCTTTTTTAACTTAGCATCCTGGTTGCTCCAGGCCTGCCCTCACTTACCCTTGCTGGGTGAGTTCCCCAGACCTTGCTGGTCTGCACCATCGACGATCTTCCTCTGCATCGAGACTTGCCGTTGCCAAGGCTTGTTGGGTCCAATCCGGTCGCCGACGCCTCAGCACTCGACACACATTTTGTACCAGCCCGAATCCTGCTCCTGGTCGCCGAGAACGCCTCCTGGACCTCGTGGCTGAAGAGTCAAGATGACCATCAACGCACCTGAAGCACTCGACATCGGTGGGCATCTGTCCATCGCCTTCCTGGTCACTGGCTAGTGACCCAGACTCTGTCCTCTCTGCTTTCAGGTTCTTCAGAACTCCGATCCACTCTTGGATCCACCCGGACACTTTTCTCTTGGTCGCCAGCAGCACTTTGCAGCAGATCGCCATTCAAATCGACGACGAAACCCGACCCCGAAAGGCACCTATGCACCCGGCTTCCCTGGGTGAGGTAACACGAGTACTCCGGTGCTCCCGTGGGTAGAGACTCTTCAAAGTCCTAGATCTCAAAGGGTTTGGTCCAAGTCCTCTTTAAAGTGTCCCTTTTCTCTAATTTCCCGATCACGACTTTCTCCATAGAAGTCAACGGCGTATCGCGGTTGTGTATTTACACTGCACGCGTCTCCCGTGGGTCCCCTGTGTCACTACCTTGGGTGGTTCCTTGTGGTCCAAGCACTTCTAGAGGCTCTAGGCCTAGTGTCTAGTTCAGTCGTGGTTCTTATACCACTTTATTGGTATATGGTTTGGTACGCCCCTAGGGCCCAAACGTGTATTTGTGCTATTACTGTGTTTAAATAACTTCTAACTTATGTACTTCGAACTCTAGCCTCATAAAGAGACTAGAGGGGTGTGTTTAGCAATAAATACATATATTTTGAATATATACCTGGTGTGGTGCTCTTTCATTTGATCACTCAAGAGATTATAGACTGGTAAAACAAGCTGCTTTACATTCCTTCAAGACTTAGCCTGAAGGCTGCTCTCCATAGCTACCACTAGGATAGCTTTCAATAAGGTTGTCTTTAACCTATCTCCAATAAGGGGTTGTTTGGACTGGTGCAAGGTGCCCACTATAATTAGTGGACAGCATATACCAGGCCAACTTCTCACAACCGACACAATTTGAAGCTTTAACGGAATGGGAAGATGAAATGTATGAGCGAGAGAGATTCAGAGGATTAAAGAATCATGAGTTTGTGCCTGGAAGGTTATGGGGAGTAAATCATGAGGACAGAATAAAGCGTTGGAGATGTGCAAATATGACCGGAGGTTTGTTTCCAGCTTTTACAGTTGAGGAAGAAGCAAAGAGAAAGTGTACAGAGAAAAAGAAACATGTAGTGATAGAAAAGTATGTGTATGGTGGTAGTGAAACGGATGACGAATTGCTGGAAGATATTTTAAACAGAAACCCACCTCCATACCAACAGACTTCTGCGGTGGTGACACCTAATGCACCGCCAATGGAAACTGGGAGGAATAAAAATCCCGAACGAAGAGATGAGACAAATAGGTCACAAGATCAATTAAAAACTTCACAAAATGAAGAGATAGAAAGTGACAATGCAACTGAATTAGCAAAAACAACAAGAGAATTGACTGAGAAAATAAGAGCATTGACAAAGAATATGGAAGCTGTAACTGTACCAGTGACAATAGGTCCAGTGATGCCAATTTTTGAGAATCAGAAAGTTGATGAACGTTCTTTAGTGATTCCCATGAATTCACATTTGCAAAGAAAAAGAGAAGGGATGGAACTGAATAATGAATGTGCACACCATTTGGCTAGTACCTATAGACCAAGCCCACCTACTAATTTGACGATAAATGAGAATGAGATGAGGAGAATACCTATGGTGACAGAGTCTGCATCAGGGACACCAGAAAGAAGTAACAATTGGATAGAATTAAATAGTACGCCTGTAGGTCCGACTCCAGATGAGTTAAATGAATGGATGAAAGCGCTAAAAACAAAAGAAACAGAAGTGAAACCATTAGATGTAATTAGGTTGAAAATAGACATGGAAGAATTGATTTTAGGAACAATTGGTACAGAAAAATTAAAAAATTATCAGGATGATGAGATTATGTTTTTGTGCAAAAGTCTTACATGGAGAGCTAGAAATTTACATGACAAATTGGAAGAAACAGCAAATGAACTAGGAGTAGAATTTGTAAAAGTGAGAACGTTGCAGAAACCATACAGAGTAGATTTTTGTGAAAAAGATATAGAGAATTTGAACACATCAGGAAGACTGACCCAAATAAAAGAATTAATTGTTTTACTGAGAAAATGGGGTGATGTGGATAGATGGAGAAATAGATGGACGAAAAAGAATGAGAAAACCACAGATAAAGCATCTTTGGCTTGTGCAGTGACAGATAAGGAACCAGTTGTAAGGGAGTACCCGATGAGAGAAACTCCAGGTGGTAGTTATGTGCATGTTCCATGGACCAGACAGGATATACTGTCATTTACAAATGACTTCCCGAAGTTGAGAGAAAAGCCAGTAGAATGGTACAGACAAGTGGAGAGATTTGTGAAAGTTTCAAAAGTGTTGTGGATAGACTTAGATGGATTGTTTGATATAGTAGTGCCAGCTGATTTGTGGACAGAATGTAAGATTACTATTAATTGGCCAACTGTAGAATATCCAAGGGATGCTAAAACAGGAGCGCCAGGACCAGAAGTGATGAGGAAGTATGACCAAGTAATTACCTTTTTGAAGAATAAGATTCCACCAAAAGAAACAGATTGGGTAAAAATAGACAGAACAACGCAGGAAAGTAAAGAGTCAGTGCATGCTTATTATGAAAGACTGTTGTTGGTTTTCAAACAGTATAGTGGTTATGAGACACTAAATGAGAAGGATATGAGTCATTTTGTATATAGATTTGTGTATGGATTGAAACCAGAGATAAGTGAAATGATTAAGCAGCATATGATTTGTTGGCAGAATAGCACAGTTGACGAGGTTCTGAGATATGCTAAGTATTGTAGTGATGATATTGAGAGTAGACAGCGAAAATTGAAAGAAAAAGCCATGTGGGCACAGGTGAAAGTTGCAGAGTAGCAAGAAGCTCAATTGAGTAATACTGGTAATGAAACAGGACAGGTTAGACCCCGACCTCATATAGGTAAAGGGAAAGGACAAATGAGTATAGATGAGGCAAAGAAAAAGTGGCCATGCCACAACTGCGGAAAGCTAGGGCATTGGAGAAACGAGTGTAAATTTCCTCCAAAACCTAATGTGGAAAATCAATCATTAAATTCACAGGTGCAGAGTGAGGTAGTTACTCAACAAGGTCAGGTGCCACAACCACCACTTCCCAAGAGTGTTAACCAACAGAAATACAGTGCAGAAACAGGATTCTACGGAGGAGAACAGGTAACACAGTTGCCGCGTGCAGCTGCAATTTCTCAATATTGGTTACGACAGGATGAGGATGACACGGATGAAAGTTTCTGACGGTGCCTAGGAGAGGGGGAAGAGTGCATGCTTGGCGCAACTCTAGAGGTAGATCAGTCTGGTCCATTTGTGGATGGAGAAGTGAATGGTGCAAATGTAACATTCCTTGTTTACACTGGAGCTACCCGTTCTACTGTTAGGTCAGTGGAAATTCCAAACCTTCCTCTCTCAGGTGAACATATCCAAGTAGTTGGAGTTTCAAATCAGCAAATTAAGACGCCTCTTACTAAATTAGTGGAGGTAAGAATTGGTCCATTTAGTGAAATGCACCGATTTGTGGTATGCGATTGTAGTCCTGTGAACCTTTTAGGACGCGATTTATTGTGCAAGATGAATTGCACTATCTATTGTACTCCAGACGGAATTGCATTTCAGACCCCAGATGAAGATGTATTGTATAAAATGACAATGGTGAATTTACAACCAGAAGTAAATGATTTGTTTCCTGTATTTGATGCAGAGAAAATCCCAATTGAATTGAAAAAGACAGTGAAAGAAGTGTGGGACTTTACAGGAGAAGATGTAGGATTAATGAAAGGAGTAGATCCCGTTAGAATAACAGTAAAAGAGGGAACGAGTTACCCAAATACGCCCCAGTATAAATTGACACCAGAAATAATTGAAGGAATAACGCCAGTAATAAATAAAATGATTGAACAAGGGATTCTAAAAGAAATCATGAGCAGTCCATGTAATTCGCCAATAATGGGACTGAAAAAGCCAAACGGAACATATAGAATTGTACAGGATTTGAGGAAGGTAAACAAAATCGTTGTGCCTTGTTGCCCAATAGTACCAAACCCTGCTGTGATTCTATACCAGATTCCACGTGAAGCAGAATGGTACACAGTAATTGATTTATGTCATGCATTTTTCTCTATTCCATTGCATCCAGATAGCCAGCCATTATTTGCGTTTAGGTTTGGAGAGCGTATTTTGGCATGGTGCCGAATTCCTCAGGGGTACACAGAAAGCCCCTCAATCTTTAATCAGATTCTAAAGAAATCCTTGGAAGATTTAAAAATGCCAGAAAAGTCAGTAATGTTTCAGTATATTGATGACCTACTGGTGGCATCAAAAACAAAGGAAGCATGTGTCAATGATACAATTGCTTTGCTGAATCATTTAGCAAAAAGAGTACATAAAGTGTCCCCCTCAAAATTGCAGTTTTGTCAACAAGAAGTCCAGTATTTAGGGCATAAAATTGAAAAAGGAGTGCGAAAGGTAACGACTGAAAGAATAAAAATGATTCAAGGAATGAGAGCTCCAATGACGCAAAGAGAGGTAAGAATGTTTCTGGGAATGGTTGGATATTGTCGACAATGGATAAGCGGTTTTTCGCTGATTGCTAAACCGTTGCAAAAACTGACAAAGAAGGATGTTAAGGATCCGTTTGAAATGAATGAGGAGGAAATGAAAGCATTCAGAGAGCTGAAAAAGAAATTATGTGAGGCTCCAGCATTAGGAATGCCTGACTATGAGAACATTTTTGAGCTGTATTGCAGTGAAAGAGATGGATGTGCATTTTCGGTTTTGGTACAGAGACATGGAACTATGAAAAGACCCATTGCATATTTTTCAGCTGTTTTAGACCCTGTAGCGAAAGCGTTGCCTGGATGTTTGAAAGCAGTTGCCGCTACTTGTGTGAGTTTGGAACAAAGTGAAGGCATAGTGATGGGATATCCACTGAGAGTATATGTTCCCCATTCTGTGGAAATTCTCTTGACAAGAACGAAAACCCAATACATGACACATAGTCGACTGACTAGGTATGAAAAAGTAATTTTGAGTGCAGATAATGTGACCATTGACAGATGTATGAATGTGAATCCTTCGACATCATTACCAGATGAAGAGAGTATAATTGAAATGGATGAAGTAGATCACGATTGTCTGAATGTGCTTGAATATTGTACCAAACCGAGGTCAGACATACGAGATGAGCCTTTAAAGGAATCAGATTATATTCTGTTCGTGGACGGCTCATGTTTGAGAACAAGTGATGGAGTTCTAAGTGCAGCATATGCGGTTTGCACAGTAGCAACTGTAATGGAAGCATCTTGTCTGAAAGGATACGGTCTGCCCAAGTTGCAGAACTAGTAGCTCTGATTCAAGCATGCAAGTTGGGAAGAAATGTACGGGTTACGATTGTGACAGATAGCCAGTACAGCTTTGGGGTGGTGCATGATTTTGGTCAGATTTGGTCACAAAGAGGTTTCTTGACGTCTGCAGGAACGCCAATTAGAAATGGAGATTTTGTGAAAAAGTTGCTTGAGGCGATACAGCTGCCTAAACAGATTGCTGTTGTGAAGTGCAATGCACATAAAAATGGGGAAGACTACATAACTGTTGATAATAAATATGCTGACGAGATTGCACAGTACTGTGCAAAGAATGTGGTTTCTTTAAACAAAAGTCGAGAAAGAGAGCATATTTCTTGTCCTTTGCTTTTTACTAACCCTGTTGAGACATGGGGAGGTGAGACAGTTACAGGAAGCTGCAGATGATGAGGAAAAAGATGCATGGATAAAAGCAGGATGTAGAAAACATGAAGAAAATGATGTTTGGGTTTACAGAGATGAAAGACCAGTTATGCCTGATAGCATGATTTCTGACATGGCACGGATGTACCATGGACAAGCCCATATTGGGAGAGATTCAATGATCAGACTTTTAGACAAACATGGTATAATCCAAAATTCAGAGCCATAGCTGAGAGTCTTTGTCAGAGATGTCTTATTTGTCAACAGTTAAATCCAGGAAGGAAGACAGTAGTGAGTCTAGGAACAATAGGACGAGAAGGAGGTCCGTTCACTAGAATGCAAATGGATTTTATTGAAATGCCACCTTGCAACAGACTAAGGTATGTCCTAGTGGTCGTCTGTTTGTTTTCCCGTTGGGTGGAAGCATACCCAACCAGAAGGAATGATGGAATAACGGTAGCAAAACTTATGCTGCGAGAATTCATTCCGAGGTATGGTTTTCCAGTCACGATTGAAACAGATAGAGGAACACATTTCCAAAATGAATTAGTTAAACTGATTTGTGAAGCACTTAGTATTAAACAGAAACTGCATTGTGCATACAGACCAGAGGCTTCTGGAATAGTAGAGCAAGTGAATGGAACAATTAAGAACAGGTTAGGAAAAATGTGTCAAGCTACAGGACTCAAATGGCCAGATGCCTTGCCATTAGTTTTAATGACAATCAGAAGTATTGCGGAAAGGAAAACTGGACTCAGTCCCCATGAGGTAATTATGGGACGAGCAATGAGACAAGTACAAGTACCTGTCAACAAACTACTGACTATAACTGATGATCTAGTGCTGGATTATTGCAAAGGATTGGCTGATGTGGTGCGTTCTGTGTTTCATCAGGTTGGACCGGATGCGCCCACTCTTGAAAGAAAACCAGCTCACGACTTGATTCCAGGAGATTGGGTCCGCATAAAAGTCCACAGGAGAAGAAACTGTTTGGTTCGTCGCTGGGACGAACCACGACAAGTGATCCTGGTGACAACCACTGCAGTCAAGTGTGCAGGAGTGAAACACTGGGTGCATGCCAGTCACAACATCAGAGTTCCAGAACCTGAAGATCGACATGTGAGTCGACATCTGGAAGTATTGGATAACAGTTCAGCATCAGAAGCAGAAGAAGAAAGAAACAGGGTGCCAGAACCTGAAGATCGACCTGTAAGTCGATATCTGGAAGACCCAACTACAAGTGCAACGACAGAAGAAGTAGAGGAAATAGCTGAAGTTCCAGAACTTGAAGATCGACCTGTAAGTCGACATCTGGAAATATCAGATACCAGTTCAGAATCTGATACAGATCATTCGGATTGTGAAGAAATTTTAAAAAGAAATTGGAAATTTGAAAGCATAAGAGAAGAAACTGAGCCAGAAGATAGTAACAGTGAGCAACCAAGTACAAGTTGTGGTGAGAATCCTTCGGAGATAATATTAATAGATGAAGAAGGGAGAGTTTCAAGCAGAAAATTAGAAAATTCGGAAGAACCCCGAGGAGCAATAGGGACAAATAGTCAAACAAAAGAACAGGGAAATTTAGAAGCAGATAGAGAGACTGACATTAATTCGGAAGAACCTCGAGGAGGGACAGAAATAGGTGAACGAAGGAAGATAAGAAAAGAACCACAAGTAGAGGAAGAAAATGAAATTATAAGTTTCAAAATAAGAGACAATAACGAAAGAATTGAAACAGAGTCTGAAGAAAGTGGAGAAGAAAGAAACAAAAAACTAGAGAAAAGAAAAAGAAATTGGAAAACAGAAAGAGAGGAAAAAGGAAGTGAGGCAAAAAGGCCAAGAAAAGGAGACAATTGGCCCAACGAAGTAAGAAAATTAAGATACAGAATCATAAGGTTAGATGGAAAAAGTGCTGAACAAGTGAATGAAATAACAAGTCAGAAAGAGCAAGAAAAACAAGGTGGAAAACACTTGCAGAAAACGAAAAGAATAAAGAAGGTAAATGCGAAGTATAGATCACCTGAATGGTTGTATCTTGCTTTGACTGATTTCAAAGAAGAAAAGAACACTCACGAGAACCCAGAACCAAGAAACCTAATGGGTGAAGGTGAGGTGCAACAAACTTGAAGAAATTTAAACAATTTCTACTGGATTTGACAAAACACTGGACTTGACGAATTTCTACCGGATTTTGACAAAGAAAGAATTCTGAAAAGAATTAAAAGAAAGTACCAAGTAAAGACAAAACATTGGAGTACAGAGTGGCAAATAAGTCATTTCTGAGGTGTAGTGACACAGTTTTCTGGAAAATAAATAAATAAGGTTATAAAACAAAATGGAGAATACTAGAGATAGAAAATGTAAATGTGAGTTTTTAAGTAGATGGTGTAAGATGTGCTGCTTTTGTACAGGATTATTAATGACAGTATGGGTGGTTTTAGCAATCACTATTCCAATTAGTTTAGCTGTAGTAGAAACGTCTAATAACACTGAGAAAGAAAAAGGAGCTAACACTCAAGAACCAGTTATTTTTAAAAGTAGTGCAGAATTACACAAGGACAAATCGATAACAGATTTTTCTAAAAATGTTTTTACTAAATTATTATATGAGTATGTAGAAACAATGGATGTAAGAGATTGCTATGTTTGTATACAGTTGCCTGCATCTGTAGCAGAGGGTGTGACTTATCATCACCTCCCTTTGACGTATGGAATAACATGTAGTGTCTTAGCAAGTTTATTTTATAAAACAGGTAGATTAGAATATTATTACACTGACATAGATAAGATTTTTGCAAAAGTTTCTGTAGTTCCCGAGCTAAATAAAATAAAAGAGGGAAAAACGTTTGGTGAATATTTTTTAGAAGATAAGATTTTAACATTAGATAATATAATTAAATACAACCTTACCTGTGAGTTAAAGAAGGAAGAAAAAATATTTTTAGAGATGGTTGAAGAGAGAAGAGTGAAATTTCAAAGAAAAGTGATAGAAGAGACAAAAACACCTCTTTGGGTGTTTGAGGAAGACAAACATGACAAGAAAAAGACAAATGCCGCTATGACTCTGGATTGGCCCCAACAGGGAAGGTTGTGCATTAGAAGAAATAAAACAAAATATGACAATTATTTTGTGGGTTCCAGTATTTGGCATGACAATTATCAAATTTTAGGTGGATGGGGATTCAAAGGGGGAACAGATCCAATATTTCCAGGGATCTATTAGGTTTGTGGGAATAGGGCTGATTACAGGTTACCGGACCATTGGTATGGCTCATGTTATTTAGGCCTGGTCTTTCCAAAGATTTTTCATATGGATAGAAAAGAAAAAGGAACACACAGAATGATAAACACCTTTACACGTAGAAAAAGGGAAAGTTTTTCAGAAATAGTAGGTGATATTTTTAGCGCATTGATACCAGCAGTGGGAATATCTTTGAATGCATTTAGAATTCGGAAATTATCCACAGTGGTAGATCGTTTATCTACAGATACTGCTGGAGGGTTCTTGATGGTAAATACCGAGATGGTTGCCATGAGAGCTATGGTGATGCAAAATCGACTTGCCCTTGACATTCTTTTGGCAAAAGAGGGTGGAGTCTGTGGAATGCTGAAAGTCCAACATTGTTGCACTTACATTCCAGATAAAAGTGAAAATATACAAAAGTATATAACAAATATTACAAGTTTGCACAAAGAACTTGTTCCACTGGAGGTTGAAAGTGCATTGGGAAAACTTGGTAAAGGGTTTTCTTCAGTAATAAATTGGTTAACAAGAATGAGTGGATTAATAATAGGGAAAGTTATAATAATAGCAACCATGATAATAATAATAATTTTAGTGCTGAAGCTTGTAATTACATGTATAAAGAGAAGAAGAAGACAGAATAAATTAGAAAAAGAAAATATGATAAACAAGGAGAGAGAGAGAGAAATGGGTGAAATAGAGTTAGAAGAAATAAAAGAGAACATGTACAAGAAGACGAAGAGACAGATTGAAAGGGATACAGTTGTGTAAACTAACAAAAGCAAATGGATAAAAGATATATGCTGTCTGAAACAATTGTATAACTTGGGTTTTGTGGTGATATTAAAAATCACCAAAGAGGGGAGTTGATGGAGCAGGGTAAATGAAAAAATTTTAACCTCCAAATAATTTCGTAAAATAATTAATAAACATGTTCGTTTAAGTAAATAACCAACAATGTATGTTACATATAAAGGGTTAAAGGTAACACGCTATTTTGTGTGCAAAATAATCAACTTATAATTGTTTACGTGTCTAACATAACATAATATTTGCGTACTAATTAAATAATAAATGCATGATCTGTGCTTTTAAATAAAACGTGTGGTTGCAAAATAAAGCGATGGTAAGTAAGGGACGGCTTTATATGTTGCTTTTTGCTAGGTAATACCTAATTGGGGTACGTAGAAAGACGGGAGGGAAACGAAAGGGTTTATATTCTTTATTTTAACAATATTTTGTTTATCTTTGAAAATAGTGCGCTTAGGCCTGTTGAGCAGCGATATAAAATGGCCGCCATAAAGCTAGAGTACGCATGTCCAAGAAGCCGTGTGGTAGAGGAGAGCGGCTGGGGAAAAGGATAACCACGTGTTCGTGCTGAGAGGCTAAGATGGAAGTATGGTCAAGGCTATTGTGACCTTTCTGAGCAGATGTGTGCCAAGATGATCAGCAAGAAGCGTGAGAAGTCAAACTGAATAAATGGACGGAACTGTTGAATCTAAAAAGTAGCAGAAAAAGATACAAATTGGACTGATCGAAGCGGATGAGCAATATCATGAACTGTGGGAAACGATGCAAGCATGGACAGTCCACAAGGAACTGGTTAAGACAAGAAAGTTTGATTAAAATGTATATGGGCCTGAGTGGACCAATGAGAAAGAATCACGCCATGAAGATGCAACATTTTATTCAGTAAGCTAGAATTAGGGTATAAGAAGACCTACTCTTGGTGGGAGGGGTTAGATGCTGGAGAGAGAGATGCTGGAGAAGTTAGATGCTGTAGATGGGTGAAGTTGCGGTTGCTGATGCTGACGAGCTGATGCTGCTGCTGTTATTTTTATTTTCCAGTTGAGTATAAGATGCTGCTTTAGGAGAACCTTTTTATTCCTGTTAGTTTTTTTATTTAGAACGATTAGATTTTTCCAAGACATATAGATTGATCTTTTAGGGTTCTTACTATGACAACCTTATTTTTCCATCTAATAGATATGCATTGCAATTTCGATTTATTCTTATATTGATGATAAATGTAATAATCTGAATAATAAGCTTAACCTCATTTCTTGCTTGAAACTTTATATAAACTTTATTATTCTTTAAACAAATGACTCAGTAATTCTTTAGCTCAATGATTAAGGTAAATTGATAAAGAGTTTATTGTGATTGAGCTGGTCTTAATCACCATCAACTGATTCCTACAAGTTGGTCCATCGACCAATGAGCGGAATACCTTAAAGCAAATGAGAAACATTATGTCATGTTAAAAGAGGTATCCCGTCTCCTTCCAGCGAGTCGTTTTCTCCTAGGTGAAGGACGGAGGAAATCCAGGGAATAAATGAGTAAGTGAATGTATGTGCGGTGTTATGGGCCCCACCGTCATATGGATATAGTTTGTGTGTTGGAGGAATATTTGCACCTGGATGACCGAAGCATATAGGAGAATAATTTTTATTGTTAGCGCTGGATCAAAGTCAATGGGAGTCCGACCGAATCGTATCCGGATGCATTCAAATGCATCGTACTTGTTCGGTGAGACTCCCCTGACACAAGTCGTACGGAAAGCATCCCGGACACGAGTCGTAAATTGGGATAGCACTATTGCCAAATCACATGGGTTGGCTTTATGTACCAAGTGAGATGACAAGAACACAGTAATGCTAGCGGAGGGGAGAGGTGGACAACTCAACAATCATATTACTCCCATTGCCCAGACTGTGTGTCCTGGAAATAATTTGGGCCATAATATGCCTTCGCCCAAACCTCTGTCTTCTGCTGCAACTATTGGATGTTGGAAGTATCCTTTACCCGAATAGTACGTGTCCTACTGCCTATGTTCAAATTTTATGTATGTATGTGGTTGATGGCTTGGATGGCATGTAATTTGAAAATACCAATAAAAATAGTTTTAAAAAAATGCTGCCTCTAACCCACAGACATAAAACACACACCCAGGGCCCGATTCACAAAGGGACTTACCACTCGTAAAGTTACGAGTGAGGAGTCTTCCATCCTGAGTGCTGAAATCCCGCTCAGAGTGCGCACATTCCGCACTGGCAACTTTACGAGTCGTACGACCCTTTGTGAATAGAGGCCCCAGTGTGACCAACCCACTCCACATCACTAAAAACACTGTTTACCATTTCTGAGCTTTCCACATACCAATCAGTTCTGTCAGATATGTTAGACTAGTAATTAGTTCAACCTGTCACATGAAAGTCTAGGAATGGATTCAAGTGGCTGGTCTACACACCACAAAATTGCATGCAAGTTTAGACACAAGAGGGTCATTAAATCAATAAGGACCATCACTGCAAAGAGCAAACTATAGGTACACAGGCGAGACACAATGGCTCCTGGCTTCCGAGGGTCTGGACAGTGAGATTACACAGAAACATGCTGAGAAAGACCTTCTGGACGCTGAGAGGTAAATGAGTTTGGAAATATTAACATTGTTCTATAGGAATTCTTATATGACATAATTTCATAATACAGTCTTGGGCATCTATATAATCAGCGCATGTACAAAGATATACATGCATCACGCCCACTCACACATAGGACACGCCCCCCCCCCACACACACACACACGTACACATAGCACACACATAAACACACGCACTAAAATGAGTTGAAGTAATCTCAGGCATCTTACTGCTCTGTTCTCGTCGCAATAGTGTGTGGTTTCGATTTAAAAAAAAAAAAAGCCAAAATAGTGAACACCATTTTGGCGAAACCATTTCTTTGAAATCCAAAAACCGTAAAAACCCTTAATATAATATGTGAGGGTGTATCAGTTCTTCACAGCAACCTGTATCATTTACCTCCACTAGCAATGGACGGTATATAACAAAATAGACATACAATAGATACTAGTAGAAATCTACAGGAAGTGATGGCTGATAAATTACAGGTCATTTGTGTTTTTTATGTATCAGTGCGGTGCAGTCTTTTCAGGAGGAGACTTCGAAATGCATATTCTGCTTTTTATTTGCACCGGGGCTGGTAGTTAAGTGTGCAAAACGATTCTGCACTGACAAGCGTTCTCTTTTTTTCCAGACCCTATCTTCTGTCTATCAAATTAGCATATGCACTACTTTTCGACTAGTAGTTTTTTTTGGGAATTACCTAAGTATAGCCCAGTTCTTCTACAGCCGAGCAACTGACAACTTTTTGTCTGTGAGGCAGCAATTATTTTCGGAAAGGCAGGTTCCTCTGCTCTTTGACCGACAGAAATCCCGCTGAGTGTCTAATTGAATGTTAACGACAGAAACTCCGGCTCTTCCTGGAGATAAGTGCTAAGAAACAAAAGACAGCCACTTATGCACCAAATAATTCCAGCCTACTGAGAGAGAGCAGAGTTTCCGAATTCAGCAGAGCGTGCTAGCTGCTGGCATTAAAACACTGAGATAAAAACACTAAAATAAATAATATTCAAGGCGGGGTTGTTGCTTTCTTCTCTTACTGCAGCTTTCAACACGCCTTTCGGTTTTTGGTAAACGTTTAATAGTCTCTGCCTGAATCTACATATAGCAATTAGGCTGAGCTAGCATGCAGAAGTCATTTTTTTTCAGCTCAGCATTTCTAGAGAATTCTTTAGAAAGAGTAAAGTTCGAGGTGTTGGCTGTCTCTGGGCTCCTGGTGTTTCAATTCAGGCATTCCCTCCGGAACTGAAGTTTCTGCTTCACTTGGCGGCTTTTTACATGTACCACAAAACCGGTGACCCATGTGCAGGGCCACTGGAATTATGGTGCAGGAGAGGTACAAATTATGCGGCAGGGTTGAGTAAATTATGCAGCAAGAAAAGTAAAATTATGCCGCATAATGCAGCACATTTTGTAATAGCATGCCTGCCAAGTATCACGCTTCAGGTGTGACACTCACGCATTTCAGTGTGGTGCTCCGCATCACCGCACTGAAATGCATTGTCACGCATTTTAGCCACTCGCCAGCGCGCGCCACCGGTGGCTCCTGGGCACCTGTGCGCCGGCTCTGCTGCTCCGAGACGTGCTGTCAGCAGCTGCTTGCTTGGCTCAGTAAGTAAATAGTTAAAGATTGTCTGCTCTCAGCTCTGGAGTGGCTGAGAGCTACAATGTAACAAATGTCTGCCCATATTAATTCCTGCGGCGCCGGCGCCGCGCGGCTTTGACACACTGCTGGCGCTGCCAATCAATTACCGACGGGCCCTGCCCTCAGCAGTGGTTGCTACTGGTGCACACCATGGGGGCCCATAATCCGGATGTGACCCGTACTAGTGCCGTAGGTCCGGAGGAAGTCAAGTGAGGCAGAAGCAGCGGGGGACTCAATTCAGTCGATGAGTCTCGGGTGCACTGCTGTCACTGTCTGCGGTGCGCAGCGCCGCAATAAAACCCCCGGCGTGCGGCTATATACAAGATCGGGAGGACGAAAGCTATTTGGCTGTTTTTTCCGGCGGGAAGCACAAATTTCACTCACCGATATGCATCCCGGTCGCAGGTGGCTTTGGATCGTGACAGTCATCGCCCTCGGCCTCCTCGCTCATTTGTGGGAAACAAGAGCCCAGTCACTAGCTGTGGTCAGCAGCCCGACTCTAGAAACCCCGAGGCGGCAGAGACACAGTCAGTCCCGGGAGGCCCTGGAGGGTGCGGGTGGCAGTGAAACGTAGCACCGACCGGGCCTGCACGGACAGAGTCGGACCCTGGGGAGAAGTCTAGAGAGGACACTGGGATTGTAAGCGAGGGACTGCCTGCCCGGTACACTACTCTGGCCTAAACCATGTGCCAAGGACGCACAGACAGTGTCATTAGCCGTTTGAACGCCACTTTTCAGTCAGGTAAGCCAGAAATCTGACTGAATAAGATTTACTATTCTAAGTTTTGGGTTATTTCACTGCAGATTACGATATGTACATAAAATAAACAAGGCACAACAAATAGTTATTTTTCAAATTATGGTTATGTGCCCAATTCGTAGTAAGAAGGCGTGCTAGTCAAATTAGTTTGAATGTGATTTCTCCATTTAAAGTCACATTTCAAGTTAACTTCTTTATAGATTTTATTGTAAGGTTGAGGAAAGTCGCGCCGGCCTCACCAAATTGCTCCTCTCGCCTCGCTGCTAAGAAGTAAGTGTCTTGCGAGTGTCGACGACTTTTAGTATCAGTTGCTGCTTGTTAATGAATGCATTTGCGCCCGTCACTAAAGTTTAGCAGAGGCGAGCAAGTGGCTGCTGGCGGCACTGTGCCTGCAGCTTGTGTGATCTGGTGCAGTTAGGGCCGGGCCTCTGTGTCTGGCTGACTGCCTGAGCCCTGCAGCCGTGAGCTGTAAAACAGGAAACAACTTCGGAATTTTTGAAATACAGCCAGCCTGAGCTGTGACCTATAATGTAACTTAATGACGGTGTGGATCAGTCTGTCTTAACCTCGTCGACACTGACTCTCTGATGCTTAATGTCCGGTGCCTTATGCAGCGCTGGGCGGCTCGAGTAAGTCTGCTGACTTAGTCTGACTCTAATTAGACAGCAGCTGATGATGAGATCAGACCGTGTTCATAGCCGCCAAGGTTTCAGATTGCTGTGTGACATTTTCATAATTTCAGTGTAGTTGGGGCCTTTAACATCTTCTTGGAGTGGAGACTCGATTGTCAGAGAGCGGCCTGGAGTTTAAAGTGCTGTAATGCATGATCATGCCATTATTATTATTAATTGCCAATGCCAGGGTAGGAGCCAGGGGGCCCAGTTGGCACAGGCTGGCTTAAAGGAAGGATGGTCTGATGCACCGTCATGAATGATCAGATTAATTAGATCATATTCAGACCAGTTGCAGTGCCAGCCTGCCCTCTTTAACTTATAACAGCAGTCTGTCTCCAGGCAGTGCCCTTCCCTTTCTGGTGCTTTTCAGCGGTTTTAAGTTCTTTTTAGAGTTTCTTGTTGCTCAAATGGATGCAATTTCTGCTATTTATATGTTACCCTTGTCTTCATTGCTTGATTTTGCTTGCGAGAAAGTGTCACTCGTAGTCGTTGAAATGTCACTCATAATTACACTGAAATTATGAAAATGCCACTCACAGCAATCTGAAACCTTGGCAGCTATGTAATAGTATTACTTCTTTATGTCATAATTTTTTTGTTTCAAATCTGGTTATTGAAATTTTTGGAGGAAACAGAGATCATCACAAACAGCATAAAACACTGAACAAGATTTATGTCATTATGAAGATCCTACGATAGCAAGAGAGGTATACTATGAGTAGGAGTAATAAATCATCAGGTACCTTTGAGCTAGGAGCAAGCAACATGTAGTAGCTATAACATATGCAAGACTCGGGTATCGTCGAACATAAGGCATGTTTGGATAGAAAACTCAGCATTTCACCAGAAGGGGCGAGCATAATGTTTGCAGCAAGTGATGGAGCAGAGGGGGTTTCAAAAACAGGGGATAGGGAAGGGGAGGGCGAGCGTAGAGTCCAGCCAAGGGGTCAGGTGCAATGTTTAGGGAGAAGGAGGGTTACCATCAGGTCCATTTGCCAGAGAATCTGGTTGGGGGGCTTCCCTAGTGTACGGCAGGAGAGAGCCATCGAACAGCTGTCGGGCCCCCAGCCGAGGGGGAGCGTAGCAAGAGTTCTCTAATCGGGAGAAATGTTAAATAAGCAGCTGCCAGGTGTGGGAGAATTTAGTGTCCGTGAGGTTAAGACGGGCAGTTAATAGTTCCAGAGCCATAACATGCCAGAGGCAGAGAAACCATGCCGAGATGGGTGGGGGAGAGGGTTTTTTCCAGTAAAGGGCAATAGATTGTCTTGCCGCCCCCAGCATCTGTGCTATGAGGCGCCAGTCAGAGAGGGTGATGGCAACAAGCTGAGATGGTCTAATGCCTAGTAAGGTCACCATGGGAAAGCTGGGTATGGGGAAGCCCACTGTGTCCTTAATGTGGCTGAGGACCTCTTTCCAGAATATTGACAGGCTGGGGCAGGTCCACCAGATATGGATAAAATCACCTACTATAGCTTGGCACCTCCAACAGATCGGAGAAAGGGTTAGGCATACCTTCTGGAGGCGTGCAGGGCTATAGTACCATTGTGTCATTAATTTATAGGCTGATTTGCGTTGGGGAATGTTCCCAGCTTTCTGGTGTCACCTCCTCCTCTGTGTCCGTCTTCCACTGTTTCTGGTATGTGTGGGGTTGGATCTGGTATGAGTGTTGTAGTACCTTGTATGTGCGGGAGATTAAGCCCCGGGGGCCCTCAAAGGCTCGGACCAGGGCTTCAAAGGAGGTAAGAGATCTAGTTGCACCCTGCGTGTAGTTGGGGCTGAGGAGCCAGTAACGGAGTTGATAGTACTGTAACATCAAGGATTCTGCAATGTGAAAGGAGCTTTTGTATTGCTCAAAAGTTTTGAAAGTGCTTCCCTCAAAGTGGTCCTGAATAATGCGGCATTCACCCTCTGACCAAGAGAGGTTGAAAGGCCGGTGGGAATATGGGATTGGGTGCTATAGGGGTATTGGGAGATGGGAATGATGTAACGCCTCTAGAGACCGCGATTTTGTCCCAGATGTCAAGTACTGTTTTCTTAGGGGTGGCTATGTACGAACTGCGGGGGAGCGCTGATCTGGGGAGCCAGGCTAGGGCCCACAGGGGCCTGCAGGAGACCGCACGGTCCATGTGGAGCCAGTGTTTTTCGCTTTCATGAACAGCCCACTCCGATATGTAGCGGAGGTGGCATGACCAGTAATATTCTAAAAGATTTGGGGAGGCCAGGCCCCTACGGTCTCGGGGGAGCATAAGTAATTTATTTGAGAAGCGCAGGTGACCTTTGCCCCATATAAAGGCATTTAGGTCTCGTTGGAGGGCCTGAATGTCTACCTGTGGGATCGGGTTGGGAAGAGTTTGGAATAGGTAGAGTACTTTTGGAAGAAGAGACATCTTGATCGCATTGAGGCGACCCAACCAGGAGAGTGGGAGTTTCTTCCACCGGCATATGTCTTCCCGGATGTCGCGTCTGCAGGTTGGCAAGTTGGCCTGGGTCCAGGAGGACAGTGAGGGGGTCAGGTTGAGGCCCAAGTATCGTATCGAGTGGTCGGCCCAGTGTAAAGGGACCAGGGCTTGTAGTTGATGCACCTCTGGGGTTGAAATGGTAAGGTTTAGGGCATGGGATTTGGCTATATTAATTTTCCAAAAGAGTGGAGAAGCGAAGCAAGCGCCGGTAGGGAGGAGCGAGGGGCCGTTAATGAGAGAAGAAGGTCATCAGCAAAGAGGGACACCTTGTGCTCATAGCCTCCAAAGGGAATACCTGATATGTCTGACGATTGGCGTATTGCAATCGCCAGGGGATCTACTGCCAAGGCAGAAAGGAGGGGGGAGAGCGGGCAGCCCTGCCTAGTACCCCTGTGCACGGAGATGGGGGCATGAGCCGGCCATTGATACGGATCCACGTGGTCGGGAGGACTTAGGGTGCTATTAATATAGAGATCATGGCCGGGCCTAGGCCTATTTTATATTGCACCGGGCGTAGAAAGCGCCAATCCACCCAATCAAACGCTTTCTCCGCATCCAGGGACACCAGGCAGACCGGGATATTTCTGGGTTGAACCTTCTCAATTAGAAGGGCAATGTGGCGTATGTTGTCTGCCCCCTGGTGATGTTGAATGAATCCGCCTTGGTCTGCGTCTATTATTCCAGGGAGATAGGATTCAAAGCGATTTGCCAGAATCTTGGTATAGATCTTTGCGTCTGCGTTCAGGAGAGCAATAGGCCCGAATGATGTGCAAAGCAAGGGGTACTTCTTGGGCTTAGGGCTGAGAACCACCTCTGCCTCCGACATTGTAGGGGTGAGGCCCGAGATTTCAGAGAAGCTGTTAAAAAGGTGCAAAAGGTGGCCCTGGAGCTGGGGGAGAAAAATGTGATAAAAAGCGACTGGAAGGCCGTCCGGTCCGGGAGTTTTGCCCGTTGGAAGCTGCTTTAGTGCGCGCCTCAGTTAGTCTAAATTGATTGGTTCTTCTAAGAGTTGTGCGTGTTGAGAGCTAATGGGCTCCCATGGACAAGTGCAGAGGAAGGAGGCAATCTCCTCTGGTGCATGGGGGTTGTCGGCGTAGAGATCCTTGTAGAAATCACAAAATGCCTGCCCTTTGTTGCACTCAGACGTTGCCCAGGAGCTGTCAGCCCATTTAATTTTGGAGATATGGTCTTTCATTGCTTGAACACGCAGACGGCGTGCCAAGCATGATCCCACCTTATCTCCCCCGATGTAGAATTACTGTTTAAGAGACAAAAGGGAGCGTTCCTCTTTGTTAGTGCGGTGAAGACGCAGCTGCCCCCAGAGCACAGCAAGTCACTTCTTGTTTTGAGCCGAGGGCAGTCTATGGTCTCTGTGTTCTAGCACCTTATTGTCTTTAGCCAGGTTTGTTTCAAGCAGGCAAGCTTCTCGGGACCGGGCAGTGACAATAGAGGAGATATCTCCCCGAATGGTCGCTTTGAAGGTGTCCCATATAATGGGTCAGGCTGTTCCGGGGTGTCATTCGCATTGAAAAAGGCCTCAATCTCCTGACGGATGTCAGCTAAATCTACCAGGTCGCGTAAGATGTGGGGTGGGAGCCGCCAGCGCATGGGATTGTCATGATGTCTGCCTGGGACACGAAAGGTTACAGCAATATGGACGTGATCCGATATGGAAATGTCAGATATCTCAGCTGATTCCAGGGATCGGATCAAAGCAAGGGAGAGAAAACAATAATCAATTCGTGAATATGAGCGGTGGACGTGGGAGAAGAAGGAATAGTCTCTGGTGTCGGGGAATAGATATCTCCAAGTGTCAGAAAGGTCCAGGTCAGTGAGGACTTCCTTGAGGGGGGCTGACATTGCCCCGGAGCCCTGGTATGAGGGGCCTTGTGATCCAAGTCCAGATCCCATAAAAAGTTAAAATCACCCCCAAGAATGACCACTCTTTCCGGGGCGTGCAGCAGCTCTCCCAGAAGAGTCCTCAAGAAGGTGTCCTGCGGTTGGTTAGGTGCGTAAATATTGAGAAGGGTCTGGGGTTGGGTGCCAAGATGTGCTTGAACCTTTAGGTAACGTCCTTCAACGTCCCGGACCACTCGGGGGGCCAACTTTCCCAGCATAGCTTTTGTTAGTATTGCAACCCCCGGAGATTTAGAGGAAGAACAAGCCCAGTACTGACATGGGTATTTGGGGTGCGTCATGAGGCGTGTGTCGGAGGAGGTCAAATGTGTTTCTTGCAGGAATATAATGTTGCGGTCGTGTATGAGTAAGTGACGCCAGACCTGGGGCCTCTTGTTGGGGGAGTTAAGCCCCTTTACGTTAAGGGAGTGGAGCTTAATGGGCAGAGCCGCAGTCATCATGGTGGGGGGTGTGGTAGAAAGCGTCATTAGGGCTAGAAATGAGATGGCTGTACCGCACTGAGGAAAGAGAGTAGAGCGTGGTTGTTGGGGGCAGGATTGTAATAACATGCTGCGTATGTCTGGCTGGGTGAGGTGCACCCAGGATGTAAAGTGGGTTGAGTGGATTGCGGGGGGTCCCCTTGAACGTACTCGCTCCAGGCCAAGTGTGGGGGAGGGGGGAGGGAGAGGGGGGGTCAGTAATACCAACAAAGAGCGGCCAACAGGGCCAGTATAGTTCAATGTCATCTTGGAATAGCTCATAAGTCAAAACAGGAGCCATTCTGAAGAAGTCACTCTTCTAGAAGACACTGTGGTTGTGGGGGGTGCAGTAGTCAAAAGTGGCCATCAGTCGCTCTCCCCATCCAGCGGCCAATCTCTAGAGTTGCAGTGGAAATCACCAGCTATCAGTCCGCCTGCGTTCAGTAAAGGAGGCAACTAAATGTGTTCTGGGTTGCAAGGTAAAGCCTCAGCATCTGTAGAAGCCACCAGGCGGGCGATAACAAGCAAGGCGAATAGGTCACAGTGGGTCGATATTTTTGGGGGTCTGGTGCATGCGTAAGCCCCCTAGGGTTCCAGAGGCAAGAGACTGTGTACAGGGGGATCGAAGCATGGACAGCACTAATTCAAGCGTGGTTCAGTCTGAAGCTGCAGGAGACTGAGCCGGTGAATGAGGGTCGCTCATGGTGCGTAGGTGTTTGATGATGTCTTGCTTCACCCGGGAGGAGTCCTGTTCTTTAGCTCGAGTTTTGTGCTTGTGGGTTGGGGGCGGTGGACCACTCCGGCCGGGTTGCCTCCCTACCCTGAGCCTGTGGGGAAGAGGGGTCAGCATCCCCAGTTTCCGTTGAGATTTGGAGAAGTTGCTTCGCATCTCTCAGCGAGCAGAGAACTTGGCGCTTGCCCTCCCAGGAAAAGATCAGCGTGAAGGGGTGGCCCCATTGGTATTTAATTTTAAGCTTGCGCAACTTGTCAGTGACCGGTTTGAAGTCTTTGCGCCTTGCTGGATCGGTTAGCCATTGTATACTAGGTCTGTGACTCCGCGCACCTTCTGTAGCATGGCTTCCCTCTCCACAAAAAAGTGGACTCATGTGAGGATATCCGGAGTAAAGTTTGGGTGCCCCCGGGGGCCAGGGACTCAGTGGGCTCTGTCTAGAGCCAGAGGGGAAGCATCATCATCCGACATGATCGTCTGCAGGAGGTCTGCTGTAAAAGCTATAATGTCTTGTCCCTCCACTTCGCGAGGGAACCCCTTGATGCTAATGTTATTATGTCGGCTTCTGTTCTCCAGATCCTCCTGCTTCAGTTGGAGGTTGATATGTTGGTCCTCCAGCTCTGCCATCCTGCACCAGAGGCTCTCGTGGTCCTCCGCTTGCGTGTCCATCGTGCGTTCAAGGTCGTCCACACGGCCCCCGATCTCTGAAACATCTCGACGGATCTCCCGTAGGCAGGATTTGAACTCGTTTATGTCATCATTTTTAAACTTGGCAACACTATTTGGGCATTGGTTGCACCTCATTAGTACCAGTTTAACACCCAAATATAGCAATAAGCAAGAGAAAGGTGATCAATCCAGCTTTGCACAGGGTGTTTCACTGTGTGGCAACAAATGTTGCTGCATTTTTTGTAACTTTTGAACCGTTAGAGCTAGAAACGAAATTTAGTTTTGCTAAAATCTGCAGATTATGCAGAAGATGATGGATTATGTGGCAACTGTGGTAAAGCTATAATCATGCGCACATTTTCCACCGCCGCACAATCGCATAATTCCAGTGGCCCTGCTCATGTGCTACCTTTTAGTCAACTTGCCCCTCTTGAAATGCTTTAGACCCCATGGTTCACTCTGTAAAACCCTCTTGTCTTCCCAAACTGCAGCAATTAGAGTTTTCGCATGATAGCAGAGTTAGACCAATTTGCAGTGTTGTGAGGTCCAACCCATCAATAGTGCCTTTCAAAGGCCATTCTGTTTGACCTGGTGGAACTATCTACAGATCACACGTAAGTGTAAAGTTCTCTTGATCCCATTTCATAAATGACTCTTCCACCGAGTAAGAATGCTAATTGTTTGCAACAAAATTGCAGTAAGCAGCTGAGTGTGATTAGATGTGGTAGTCGACCTTTATAACCTGCAGCAGTAACATAGGCCTGTGGTAACGGTTCTACCTCCATAGCACTCGCAAAGCTGACTGACAATTGCAGGTGAGTTTGCCAGAAGTATCCCTTCACCTGCACTCTAGCTTTTGGTTCTGGCAAGTGTCTACCACCAACACCTCCAAAACCAGGGCCAGTAAATAGTTGGATTTATGTTGGCCATTATTTTAGAATCCATTGTGGTAGTAAAATGATGGTGATGGGCATGAGCCAATTCATGTGTCATGGGTGTTATGCTCAGTGGACCACTCCTCACAAGTGAGGTCACACTCCTGACACCATCTTGTCTCCACATCACCCCGCAGTGGGGTACAGATGCCCCGATACAATAAAAGGGGCTGGACGGGCCCAGTTGTAAGTCTGATGTGTGAGTCAGTCAATCCTAGGTCCTTTTTACCAGGTGTGCAACAGGTGTATCCTATAGTCCACTGAGACATGCTATGCTACATAACTGTGCCATGCCACTGCCTCATTCATTGATGATCTTTGCTGCCTGTTAGTCTTTGAAGAATTGACAGTCGAATTTTGTCAGTACACACCCCAGCCAAGGCTGGACTGGCCGTACTGGGCATCAGGAGTTTCCGCAGGAGGCTGGAAGGGTGAGGGGCCAGTTTTGTTACTGAGGGGCAGTTTTGTTACTGGGAGGCCGGTTTCGCTGCAGTGCTTCAATATCGACCCCCAGTAACAAAATCAGCAGGCCAGCTTAATCCACTCAGCACTCACATTCGTTTCCAGGCTCCCCGTGTTTTGAAATATGCTATGATTTTAAAAGCACCTGCTGCAGAGTTCCTTGTATATCCAGTAGTTTTCAGGCAACAATAAAAGTGTCCTGATATATCTGGTAATTAATTTTACTGCTGGACAGAGATCTGAGTTTTGAGTAGTGGCAGTTTTGACACAACTTAGGTAGCGCAGAGGGTTAATATGCCTGCAAAGAATGTGTACCACACAAATCACAGAACTGTAAGTTATGTGCATAGCTCAGTAAGTTACTGCTTTTGTCTTTTGTCACAAAGATCCTTTTTTCAATGTGCAGCTCATAAGTTACAATCGCAATCTAGCACAGTAAGCTACAAATTGCCATCAAAGAGCTGCATGCACACTGCATGGCACAGATTAGAAAGTTATGTTTTGTTTTTCCTAGTCTTTCATTAAGCCAACCCTAACCACTGTGATATAGTTTGAATCCTGAGTTTGTGCTTCTCCAGACTAAGCACTCTTAAAAAATTCCTACCAGGATGGATGACTTGAATCCTACATCTTGTAGTCCCCTTTCCTTATGTTACATTTTCTATACACTGATTTACTCAGGTTTTATTCATTGTCTGTATGTGTGCGTGAGGCAAAGTGCTCCGACACCTTACACTCAGTAGCGGTCCGTGGTAGGAGTGCCGGCCGGGCGGTGACGTGGGGTGGGGGAGGGGCAGGGTGGGGGGTAGTAAGCCACGGATTACGGCCGAATACAGGTAAGTAAACATTTAAATAAATAAAACGAATTTCGGTGTGAGCGCTGCATCGCCAAATGCGATGCAGTGCGCGCAACGGAATTCGTTTTATTTATTTAAATGTTTGCACTGTATTCGGCCGTAATCCGTGTTTACTCCCCACCCTGCCTCCCCACCCCATGTCACCGCCCGGCCGGCACTCCTACCATGGACCGCTACTGCTTACACTAGTATGAGAGGCCCTCAAAACAAATTAAATACATGTGAGAGAGGGACTAGGGAGAGATGAGGGACACTGTTGAAGGCTGATGGTATCATTGAAGAGCCCCAACAAAGATTGTTGTATACTGGTATACTGTACGGTCATCATTTACTGTGCTCTAAAAAAGAATACTATTGAATACATAATGAAAAATATGTTGTGGAATGCACCATTGTTGCCATTTTTTCCCAAATGTTCTTGGGGGCAGAAAACCTCCGGAAACCACCCTTTGAGTGATTAAGCTTAATTGGTGCGCTCGCTCACTATACAACATACAGGGGCTGGTCTGACAAAATTTGCCAGGGCTGCTTTGGGATCCCAGTTCGGCCCTGACTCCTGCTTCTGCTTCTAGTAAAACTACTGCCTCTGTGCGCTATTGCAAATCTGAAATAGAAAAAAGGTTGGTAAATCCTGCGCAAAAAGATTGTTGTGGAAAAGAAGGTACTGTTTAAGACAGGTTAACAATACTACAGTACAAATATCGTGGGCTATAGTCCATAGAAGGGCGTTGGACACTGTTTTGCAAACCATAACAACACAATTGTATCACTCAACAGGTGTCTAAATAAATGGATATCAGATGTTGGCACGCCTCTTCTGGCATTACCTCAGCTACAGATTAGCAGGAAACCTTGCCTTTCAAACACACCACAGCAACAATGGCAATGTAACCAATAACAATAAAGCAGCAACACTACCAAAATGATTTTTTCAAAACTGTAGTCTAGTGAGCTTGATCGAAACTTAACAGAGAGGAGCCCCACTTACCCTAAGGGACAGGGCACCGTGTTAGACGCAATCAATAACAGTGTGAATAATCGGGCTGATAAATCAGAATTGGTGGGCCCTTAGGCTCTCCAGGTTATAAAATTAGATCCTGAATAATCTTGAGATCTACTTAGGCATCTTGGTCACGTAGTCCACAGAAGTCGGTGGGTCAGGGACCCCACACTCCTGAAGGGGTTCGTCGTTAGCCTTCTTTCAAGTAATTAATATGGTGGGGACCTTGTCAAATAGAAGTAAGAATCAATCTGCGTCCGCTGGCCGACTGAATGGGTGCTCCCTCTTGTCCTGATGAAGACCCCAGGCTAAGGATTCAGTTACCTTTACTGTATATAGGGGTCGAAACGTCGACAATCATATCTTTCAAGCAAAAACAACAATGATTTATTAACTGCGTTTATAGAATTGCTATGTTTACTGTGTACTAATTTGCCTTCATATGACTGGACAGGCTTCAGCTTGAATTTGATGTATATATTGCACATTGCCTCTCCTTCCCGACAACCCTCACAAGCACACATTCCCTCCTGAGGACTCCCCCCCTCCCTAAGCACTGTGTTTACCAAATATATAGACAAATATGCTTCTACAATTGATTAGAAAATAAATCGTAATTATTTTCGATGTGTCATGGTGATGTTTGAATGATTTAATTCTGTATCACGCATAATCTATCTCTACTGTGACCATTTCTTACTGTACTGAACTCAGTGAAGACAGCAACAGGTCCGGAGAGAGTTTCTTGCGTCAGAGAACCAGTACATCGCCATTTGCTGTATCCCTGAGCTCCCATTACCGTAAAACCCTAAGGTTCCTGTGTAGGACAACACCACAACTATTTCTACTCTGTGCCATTCATCCTAACGATGTACCAGAAGAGCTCATGAGAGCAGTAGTAGAACAGAACTGGTAGGAACCGTCTCAAGGGAGGAACTGTGATGATGTATTCTCCAAAGAGAATCAGTGGAAGCAACTCAGTCAGACTGCATGGGAAAGAGAGAAGTGCATGTGTGTGTGCTCAACTTTATTGAGAGTAGTGTACCAAGGGTGCCATGGGTCCTAATTCTAGTACGGAAAATCGACTGTTTGTCCTCAGTACATAGGAACCATAACATCGGGAGTCACTACATTGCAGATAAGTTTCTTAACAATTTACATTGGTAGTCACTACAGAGCAGGAAGCATTGCATGACATCTTAGATAGATGTATGTAAATCTATCTATCTATCTATCTATCTATCTATCTATCTATCTATCTATCTATCTATCTATCTATCTATCTGTCTATCTATCTCATCTTATTAAACGTTCGCCAGTGGTTTCATAGCACATAATTCACAGAAAAGAGGCCTAACTGTGAATTATTTCTTGCAATACACAGTGCTAAGTTAATTTGCAGGATATTCGTCAAATACAAATGATAAAGGGACGGTTAACTCAGCATTTCATTTTTCTTTCAGTGCTGACGAAAAACACTTTCACAATGACAGTGCTGCTCTTCGACCATTAACAGCACACCTGACAAGCTCACCCTTGAAGGCCTATTCTTAATGCATACAAGAAATCCTGCCCTGCATGGGGAAAAAAGAAATAAACATTGTAAACGCAGAACCCTATCATCAAAACGTTACACTGCCCCCATTGCACTTTATATAGCCTTGCTAAACCTATTCTTTAGTGTCAATGTACAACAAAAGAAAAACACCTTTTAAAATGCATGTTTTTAATTTCCTTACAATGTGATTTGCATTTAAAATGTAATTTAAAAAAAAAACCCATTGATGCATAAAGACAGTTTAATATTAGCCCATTAACCCCAACACACAACAAAACACACATTTCTCAAACTATTGACAGACATAGCTGCAGCCTCAGGCGAATAATAAATACATTGTTTTTGATTTAGCCATATCTAAACAGATACATAAATTAAAAGGACAAATATATAAATATCTAAGATTTTATAGGTTGTCTGTGTGTGATATTTGCATAAAATATTAGGTGATCTAAATTGAATGCCTTCATGGTAGTTTTAGATGTGCCTTGGAACTCCAGAGTAAATTTAAGACTGCATTTAACAATTTTTAGGGATTGAGAACATAGCCTTTGAAGATGGTTGTGGACTTTTATTCACACAGAAAAGGCAACATGTAGTAGTGTTTTAACTTATACACACATCCTTGGAACCTAAGAATGAGATATTTGTGAACAGTTTGCCATTCCATTTTGTTAAAAACATTTGGAACTGATGTGCCATTTAAAAAAAAAAAAACTTTTTATATATTATAAAAGGCATACGTTCTTTGGAATCATTGTCAGTAAACACATAACTTGTTGCTAGCAAACGTGAACATTTATATCATAGTTGCACATGCCAGTCAGTGTTAGACTTGGCATCTTTTGGCGTGTTTCCCCTGACTTTTTGCTTTCTGACCTCCTGGTTTTGACTCTGTTTTTGCTGGTGTAATGATTCTGCGCACTTTCCTCACTGCTGTCCAGTGGGAAAGTGCAAGTGCTCCCTGTAGGAAATGTGTTATGGATTGGTGTTTCCATGATTGGCCTATTTGATTTATGTGTCAGTCCTTGTAAAGTGCACTGCAAGTGCCAGGGCCTATAAATCAAATGCTGTTGGTGGGCTGCAGCACTGGATTGTGCCACCAATGCAAACATCCCGTAAAGTGTAACTCTGGCCTGCCATTGCAGAGCCTGTGCGCAGCCTGGGGCTGCCATGTCGACTTGGCAAGTGCACACACTTGCCAGTCCCTAAAACTTCCCTTTTCTACATGTTAGTCACCCCTAAGGTAGGCCCAAGGTACCCCTGTGGGCAGGGTGCATTGTACGTGAAAGGTAGGACATGCCCTGGTGTGTGTGGCATGTCCTGATAGTGAAATACAGCCTATTTCGTTTTTCACTATTGCAAGGCTACCCTGTTCCCCATAGGCCAGAATGGGCAGTTTTGATTATTACATCCTATGATCCTAACTGACCCAGGGAACATGGTAGAAATTCGAGTTTAGTATGCCTGGACTCAGAATGATAAAATGCATCTTTTAGTAAAGTTGGTTTTAACATTCTGTGTTTGAAAATACCACTTTTAGAAAGTGGGTATTTTCTTGTCTAACCATCCAAGCCTGCCTCTGCTAGGTTGTGGATTCCTTGTCTGGAGTGTGAGTGACAGGGGCTGGAGGATTCCAGGAGACAGGGTGAGTCAGCACAGGGCTGAATAGCAAGATCTACATGTAGATGGGTGGGAGGAGTTGCAACTGGGACCTGAATAGGGCTGTGCCTTCCCTCCACAATGCTGGCTCCACCTCCTGTGGTGTGTCTGATGTCCCTGGCCTACACTGCAAAAGGAAAGAAGGAGACTTGTCAACAAAGTTCTCCAGGACTGACCAGAACTGGTTTGGACTAGGCAAAGGCCTCTCTGCCTTCAGAGAACAAAGAGAAAGTGAGGATAAAAAGGGGGACCCAGACCCCAGAACTTTAGAACTCTTTTGGATCAAGAAGACTGCCAAGAAGAAGAGCTGGAGAAGCTGTGAGGAGGAACTACTACTTTGCTGTGTGCTTTGCTGTGTTGGCCTGCAGTGGCTGCTTCTGTCTGGGGCAGTGAAAGGACTGGAACTGAACTTTCTGCAATCTACTTTGTGAGTGTCTCCAAGGGCTTGAGGTAGAGCTTGCCCCCTGTTCAAGAAGTCTCAGGAACAGCAAAGACTTCAAGCCCGACGCCATCTACGACGCCGCTGCCGACTCCGTGTCCTGAAGGCACCACAGAGGGCCCCGCCGCAACGCCGCACCGCGACCCTGGTCTCACCAACGATGCCTGCTGATGCCGCCACCGAGCCGCTGCTCGCACCGCGGCCTGTGGGCACCGCACTCCGCACCGCCTCGCTTCACGATGACGCCGTGGTATCCCCGACGACGCCTCTCCACGCCGGACTCGACGCCGCTGCTTGCACCGTGGTTCAGGGGCACCGCTCGTAAGTTACACGATGCACCGCCCTCATCCCGCACCGCAGCCTTGGCCCACCGACGCCGGTGCCATCGACTCCAGTTCGTCAGCCGTCGACAGCGCTGCAGCTACGACGACGCCGCTGCTGCACCGTGACCTGCCAGCACCGTGACGAGCACCGCCTTCATCTCACACCGCGACCCTGGTCTCACCGACGACGCCATCCGACGCCGCCACCGAGCCGCTGCTCGCACCGCGACCTAAGTGCACCGCACCGCTGCACTTTGCACCACAGCACCCGACGCCGGCCGACGCCAGCGCTCCTGACTTCAACAGAGAGGAGATCGATCTGCAACACGTGTGACTTCGAGGGCCGCGACGACGCCTGCACCGACCTCCGGAACCGACGCCTGCGGACGCCGTGTGTTCGGAAGCTCACCGCGAGGTCATCGACGCCCTGCATTTCTGAAAGGTACTGTTTGCGGGTCTTCCCGACACCGTAGCTGACCTGCGACGCCGCGGTCAGCCAGAACTGGTTGGATTTGTTTGTTCACGACGCCGTGATAGCCCCCGATGGAGCTATCGACGTCAAGGAACTGTTTTTAAGGACACTGTGATAACTGAAGATTTTTAAAGTACTGTACTGTGGATTTTTATCGTATTAGTCTTGTTTTAAGTATATAAAAATATTGGATATTTTTCTAAACTGGTGTGGTGTCCGTTTGTAGTGCTTACATTGTATTACTGTCGGTTTTGTGCAAATGCTTTACACACTGCCTCTAGAATAAGCCTGACTGCTCGTGCCAAGCTACCAAGGGGGTGAGCAGGGGTTATTTTAGGAGTGTAACTCCCTTATCCTGACTAGGAAGAAGGGTCCCTACTTGGACAAAGGTGCAAGCCCTTGCCAACTAGAGACCCCCATTTCTAACAGTCAGTTTAATACTTTACGCACACGCTCCATAGTCCCACATGTTTGAACGATAACATGGAGGGGCTCCGGGTTCTGTGTTATTCCTTGGTGTATGTGTTAAGAATCACGCCAGGCTACGCGACCCAGTCTGCGTGCAGTGCACAGGGTAAGTCTAGCTGCGAGCTGGTGTGGAGGCAGGCGTGTCCGATGGGGTAGCTGTGTGTTGGCGGAGGTATGTCGTGAATGGGTCACAGATGCACTGGGGGCAACTCGCTGGCGGCCTGAGGTCCCATAAAGTAGTCAGCTGTGTTTGACAATGTGTTACATTTGCCAGCTATGCCTTTGATAAAGCCGGATTCCACTATAAAAGTTTACTAGGAACCCTCGGTCAACTGGACCTTTATTACCTGCTGAGAAGTGTAAAGGAGAGATACAATGTATTCATAACAAACTAGCATATTAATTTAAGTAACACTCGGAAAAGATCACTGACTCCGAATTCCAAGTTTAGGGGTTTATTACAAAACCAAAAATAACTGAACATACAAACACCACAGGACGAGGTTGAATAAATACAAAGGCACTAATACAAAGTCCATCCTACGAACCAATCGAATCCGATACAACATAAAGAGAATAAGCAATTCCAAAAATACTAAACAAGCAATAACTGCATCAACATCTATATTAGTCTTCATTAGTGGCGGTAAAGGAAATCCATTAATCTATCCCTACACTATCGTAAAGTGGCATCCCTACTTAACATTTTCCAAGCAAGATCAAGAAAAGATGTCAGCCCGTGAAGACTTCCTAAGAAGTACACTCACGTTGTAAAGGTCAGAAGCCCAGATTACAAAATCGTTCTAAGTCTTCATTCTAAGAATCGATCCCTTCCTTCTACTCTCTAACGGCTCTCTGCTCACTCTGCTCACTCCTCCCTCGGGGCACTGTCCCTAATACAAAATGCACAATTAATAAACACGCCCCTGAAACACCTCCTCTGGCCAGGCACCTCTCGTAGGTAATTTTCCACCAAAACTTGTACTCGGTCCAACGACGGTTGGTGTGTCCTTGGGTCTCAGGCTTCTTCAGCGAAAGAAAATATCAGCTCCCAATTATCGGCATTCCAGTATACTTTGTAACAGGTCTCCTCCCTACCTAACTCCTAAAACAAAAGCGTTATTCTAACTAACGAGGACGATGTCCTTGCACCTGCAATGGAAACATGAGAACAGAACAACCTTGCACGCACATGAATTTCGCTGACCACCTCCAAATGAGAGCCTCACATGGGGAAAATGCATTTCAGGCCTACATAAACCAGCTAACATAAGGAAAACGAATAGGCCTTTCTTAGCACGAAAGAGTAAATACTCCATCTAGGCCTTTGACATCAAATTAAACACACATTTAAAATGTTACATATATAAGCACTACATTTCATCACATTTAAACGCAATTAATCACCTATATGTGTGCAACTTCAACATGATGCACGTTTAAATCTAATACATTACATTACACATAAACTACTTCATTAAGCATTTGCAATGAACATCGAATATTACATGATTCCCTCTAACTGACATTTTACGTTTCTTGAATGGCACAACTCATCCTAATATTTCATTTACCACTGATTATTACAACACATATTCTAACTAAGATTAACACACACATAAGAATATATGCGGGTAAGGACTATTCATGAATATAATGTACCCCTACAATTTTCAGAATACCACTGCGCTCTATCAGTTCCCCCCTCTGATGACTAGTGTCATCAACAAAATCACAACTCCCTGGAGAAAGAACCGACCTAAACAGAGCTTGTAGCCACTCTTCCCTGTCGGAACCTTTCCAAATTCTTGATATTCTCATAATGACTGTCCTGCAGTCTAGTCATCCTTACCTTTCTCGCCCTAAGGGATCTTTCGACTTGATTCGCCTTGTACCACTGATAAGCCCTCACAAAACCCCACAGGCAAACCACACAGACCACGATGATAATGATAGGTCTCAGAATGTAACCAAGAATACCTTTTCCTAGGCTCGCAAACCAACTCCCCACTCTACCAAACCCTTTTCCAACTTTCTCCAAACTCCCTCTTCAGTCAGATCCTGGATCTCATGATGAATCTCAGTGATGTTGCTTATATACTTCTTCAGATCTTTACTATTATCTGGTATATAAGTACAGCACTCTTGCACCTTCAGCATTTTACAGACTCCGCCCTCTTTTGCCAATAAGACATCCAAAGAAAGACGGTTCTGCATCACCATCGCCCTTATCGACAACATCTCTCCATCAACAAGCAATAGTGATTTAGCTGTATTCGTCGACAATTTGTCCACAACAGTCGCCAGCTTTCTAATCTTTACATCATTCAAAATCACTCCCAAACTTGGTATTACGGCTCCAAAAATATCTCCAATCACTCCTCCTGCACTTGCATCTCTCCTTACTCTAGGATGCATTCCTCCTTCCAGGAGTTCTAGCTCCTCTATATGGTAAATCTTGGGGAAAACAGCTGCCAGGTAACAAGTACCGTACCAATTGGCAGGCAATCTCACATAAGCGTTTTTCCCACACACGAAGTATACTGTTGGCCCCACTTGTACCTGACCCTGCCAAAAGTTCTTTGCTGACTCTTCCATGGTGAAAACGTGATCACACGCACTATGTCCCACATAAACCTTATCATAATAAGTCTGGACACGTTTCACACACAACTTCCCTTTTTGCACTAGATCTAATGCTATAGGGCCATAGCTCCCTTTCGCTCTGTGAGCCATCTCCTCCTTTGTCCAATCTAATGGACTTTCTCCAGTATCACGTGTTTGTGTTAGTTGTCTATATCTATCCTCCACTTGATCTACAAATTTCTCTTCTATCTCTGTTAGTGAACATGTCAAATTATGTCTATGTGCATAAGCGGTATCTAACGTTGTAGTCGGTATGAAATACTTCCCAATCCTATCCTCCTGCTTATAATAATCATACTTGTTCAAGTGCTTGTATGCCGGAACCTCTGAAAGCACCGCATCATAATTGGAAAAGAAGTATTCATAATGACCTCTCCCATAAAACATGCTAAGCAACAAACTACATGAAATCCCATAAGTCAACGAAAGATGATGAAATCTAATGCCCTCATCCACTGATGCAGGCAATTGCATACACAAATAACAATCTCTCACATCCATCGTCTCAACATACTCATATAGCAGCTTGGCATACGCATTAAGCTTAAAATCACCTCTAGACAAATCTACATGCAATCTACGACTATTCTGATCTAGCATAGCTTTCTCAGCTCCTATGGTATCCTCTTTCTTGCTAGAAGTACTGGGTGTAGGTGTCCCTTTCACCTCCACGGCTTCTGCCTCATGTGGAATACTAACTGACACTATAATAACTATGACTATTAATACTATCACTCCCACTATGGAAGTACCTATCACACACTTGAACCTACGGTTCGGATTTCCAGACTCCATCTTCTCTTGTCACAGCAGTTCAAATAAGAGGATACACAAAAGTCTCTTCTTTCCACCTCAAATTGCTGCTCAACAGTTCAAACAAAGTTCATTGAAATCCTGGAAATTCGTTCAAAGTTCAGTTCTTCTGGATTTATTTACACCGTCCAAAAGACTTCCCTAGCCCTCTTTCTTCTTCTATTGAAAAAACCCTAATTTTATTCTTCTTCCACTCGGGCCTAGGTTATCTTCCTGAAAAATGCTTATTTACGGATCACAGTTCATTCGCAATCTACGATAAGTTCAGATCCAATTGCAGCTAAAACATGTTGCAAAATTTCAAGACGAACATCTACCATTTCATGAGGTGGAGGTTCAAATCCAAATGTCGGGAAAACTAATTTATGCAATATCAGAATTCGCACCTTGCTCAAAGCTGGAGGTTTTGGGACCTTGATTGTCAACACTCCTTCAACTTCAAGTCCTGGAACTATCAGTCCCACATCAATTTTCAGTAGAGGATTCCTGCTGATCACTTGCACGGACCTCAACCTCCCGGAACTCACTACTCCCGGCATCAGTTACTACGTAAGTCCACTCCGGGGCAGCGTATCTCTGGCAAGGCACTCTTGTCCTTCTCGACCTTCTCAGGCCTCCTTGGTCTTGTTCTTCTTCACTCACGTCTGATTCAGATGTCTCGGACACAGGGGCAAGATCTCTTTCAGGGGCCAATCTCAGATTCAGCCTTCTCTGTCTCTCAGGCCACGATTCTTCTGTTCGATTAGCCCTTTTGCTTTTCTCTCGAACCCTCTGCACACCACTTCCTTTGGCTGAGTCTGACTCTATATCACCCGCAACAATACCTTCTTCTTCAGAGTCAATACCTGGGTTGTGTGTAGCGTAACCCTCCTCAGCCTGGTCTGGTGAGCAACCAGCTTCGTCAGCAACCCTCACAGCTTGGCTTGTCCTCTCTCGTGGCCCTGCCGCCACAGCTGGATTTTCATTCTCGAGAGGAGCTGTTTCTTCCAAGTGTTCTGAAACTCGGCGGGTGTGGGAAGCGTGTATCCAGTTTGGCAACCCTCCGCACTTCACCGCTGTGTTCGTTACCAGTATCACCTGGTAGGGGCCTCGCCACCGAGCATCCAAACAGCTCTTCCTCACATGCTTGCGGACAAGCACCCAGTCCCCCGGGCACAAGTCGTGGCAGAGATCTCTTGAAGCCGGAACAGCAGCAGCTTCCACCTGCTGAGACATAGAACGGACCACATCAGCTAGTCCTTTGCAGTAATCAAGGATTAATTCATCAGTGATGTTTATCAAGGCTGAGAATGGTATTGCTGGCAATCGCATCGCCCTCCCCATAAGGATCTCATGCGGGGAAAGACTGGTCCTCCTATCTGGGACACTGCGAACACTCATCAACACCAGAGGCAATGCATCAGGCCACTTCAGAGATGTAGACGAACACACTTTTGCCATCCGTGCTTTCAAAGTTCCATTAATCTGCTCCACTATCCCAGAAGCCTCTGGTCGATAGCTACAATGGAGTCTCTGATCAACATTTAAAGCAGCGCAAAGCAATTTCATGATCTCGTTGTGGAAGTGTGTTCCTCTATCCAACTCCAACAAAGTTGGAAAACCGAACCTAGGGATCAATTCCCTCAATAATAGCTTCGCTACTGTAAGGGTGTCACACCTTCGTGTTGGGTAAGCTTCCACCCACCGTGAAAAAACACACACCACCACTAGAATGTACCTCAGTCCATTGCACCTAGGCGTTTCGATAAAATCAAGCTGTATCCTATTGAAAGGTCCTCCCAACCTCCCAATGTGACTCAGTGCAACCACAGTTTTCTTCCCAGCATTCATTTGTTGGCAGGTGACACACCTATGGCACACTGCATCAGCAACCGCACAAAACCGTGGATTGTACCATGTTTGTCTGAACACTCGCACCATTGCATCTGTCCCTAGATGCACAGCACCATGAATCTGCCTCGCCATTGGGCTCAATAGGTCATCTGGTAATACTGCTCGACCATCACTTGAAACCCAAATGTCAACATCTCCCTTCTCACATCCTGACCTGATCCATACATCCCTTTCCTGTTCTGAAGCTCTTTCCTGCAAGGTCTTAAGTTCCTCCCAAGTGTCTGCCATGGCTAGCATCATGCTGAGCTCGGTTCTTTCTTGGCTCTCTCCAGTGTAATCTCCAGTAAATATACACCCTTGTTCAGCGCAAAAACGTGCAATTTCATCTGCGTACTTATTTCCAATGGAAACAAAATCCGCCCCCCTCCCATGTGCAGATCACTTTACCACTGCTATCTCTCTGGGATGTTGCAACGCTTCCAACAGTTGTCTCACATATTCTCCATTCCTGATGGGAGATCCAGACGATGTCAGGAAACCCCTCTGCGACCATAGCTGCCCGAAGTCATGAACCACACCAAACCCATACTGGCTGTCCGTGTAGATGGTGATTTGGATCTGATCAGCTGCCAAACAGGCACGAGTCAAAGCAATGATTTCGGCCACTTGTGCGGAGTATACTCCTTCTAAGCAAGCAGCTTCAACCACTCCAGTAATGGTACATACAGCAAACGCTGCTCTCAAATGACCCACATTGTCTCTTAGACATGAACCATCAACAAAGAAAATTTCATCAGGGTCAGACAGAGGTTCATCAACAATGTCGGGTCTCGGTTTGGTGCAAAGTTCAGTCACATCAAGACAGTCATGGTCTTCACAATCTTCATCATCTACATTTGGTAATGGCATCAATGTAGCAGGATTTAAAACAGAACACCTTTTCAGAGTCACATTCTCCGCGGCAAGTATGACTTGCTCGTAGCGTGTGAGTCTATTGTTTGTCAGGTGCTGTGTTTTAGTCCTTGTCATCAAAAGCTCAACAGAATGCGGAACATAGACAGTTAGTGGGTGACCCATAACAATGCTTTCACACCTTTCAATGCTGACACCTGTTGCAGCAACGGATTTGAGACATCCGGGCAACGCTGAAGCTACTGGATCTAAAGTAGCTGAAAAGTAAGCAACTGGTCTACGGACACCTCCATGACTCTGAGTCAGGACTGACAATGTGCAACCTTCTCGATCATAACAGAACAATGAAAAGGACTTGTTGTAGTCAGGCATTCCCAGAGCCGGAGCATGGCATAGGCCCTCTCTCAACTCCAAGAACGCAATCAGACAGTCATGGTCCCATGGTACCGGATCACTCACATCCTTATGCGTCAGCCTCTGCAAAGGCTTCGCCTTCAGTGAGAAATTGGGAATCCATTGGCGACAGTAACCAACCATTCCCAAGAACATTCTGACTTCCTTCTGAGTGGTAGGCAGTCATGTTCATGATCTCCTCAATTCGATCTGGTGACACTTTTCTCTTGCCTTTCTCAATTCGATGACCCAAGTACTGAACCTCACTCAGACAGTACTGTAACTTGTTTGCGGACACCTTGTGTCCATTCTCCCCTAAATGATTCAGTAAGGCAATCGTATCGATCCTGCAAGCATCTTCCGTTTCGGACGCAATGAGGAGATCGTCAATGTACTGCACGAGAACAGAATTCTGTGGCAGTACAAGACTCTCGAGATTCTTTTTCAAGATCTGATTGAAGATTGATGGACTCTCCGAATACCCTTGAGGGATACGGCACCACGTTAACACACGATCTTCCATCCGGAAAGCAAACAAAAATTGGCTCTCCTCGTGCAAGGGTATCGAAAAGAATGCTTGGCACAAGTCAATCACCGCGAACCACTCAGCTTCACATGGAATCTGGAATAAGATCACTGATGGATTCGGTACCACTGGACAACACGGAACCACAATCGCGTTGACCTTTCGCAGGTCTTGCACGATTCTGAATTTCCCACTTGGTTTCTGTAATCCCATAATAGGTGAGTTGCATGGACTGCCCATTATCTCCTTCAGAATTCCCTGCTGAATCATGGAATCGATTACAGGTTTAATCCCTGCGATCGTCTCAGGTGACAGATTATACTGGGGCGTTCTCGGAAACTCAACATTTTGCTTACCCTGGATCTTAACTGGCTCAACACCTCTGATCAATCCAATCTCTTCTCCTGTAAAATCCCACACATCCAATGAAACAAGTGGAAGCTCTTCCACTGTTAACATAGGGTACATCTCTATGCAGAAATGCAGATTTGCAACCTTGAAGGTGGCATCATCATCATTTGTGTGTAATTCCACTCCCTTTGGGGTGCAATAGATGGTACAATTCAGCTTGCACAAAAGGTCACGTCCTAGCAAACAGACTGGACTTGAGTCGCAGACCACAAACTGGTGTCGATCTCGGAAAGTTCCTATTCTCACAGGAATCGGCTCGGTCAATGGGTTAGTCATCTTCTTATTCATCACTCCTACTACTTGGATTGATTGTCCCGAGAGGGGTAGGTTGGGAGCTACTGCAGATCTCACAGTAGAACGGGTAGCACCAGTATCAACCAAAAAGGTGGTGGGATGACCGTCAACATCCGCCTCTACAAACGGTCCCCTCTGGTCTACCTCTAAGACTGCCCCAAGAGTGCAGTCTTCCTCCCCCCTCAGGCACCGTCATTTCAACGGGTCTGAGCTATGCTCATCGCAATCCTCGAAAAGGGGCATCTGTTGGTACGTTCGATTTCCCTGTGGAATTCTCGGAGGTTGCGGAACTTGCACCAGTGGGCACAATGTCCCCCCTTGCATGGACCTGGGTCTCGTCACTGTATTGATGACCTCAGATACCTGCACCGTTTCTTCCTCTTGTTGCACTTGGTTCGCTGGATTCAATCTACACTTGCGCTTCCAATGCCCGATCTTGTGACAAAGGTGACACGCAGTGGTCTTTTTCAGTGTTGCCACATCCATCCCTGTCTTAGGGTCTATAGGTTTCCCCCTTCCCGGACCCTGCACATTCTGGGTCCCTCCTTGATTGTTTCCCTGTCTTCTCCCTAGTGTCCCTCCACTTGGCTGTGCCTGAACTTCCCTGTCAGCGTTTTGCATTTGGACCAGCATTAGCTTATCCTTAAGCTTCCTGTATTTCGAGTCCACTTCGTCGCTGCAGTACCTGGCTTACTGCAGTATCTCGTCCACTGACTTGTTCTGCCGGCAGATCAAATGCTGCTGAATCATGAAGCTGATTTCTGGTGTCTAGCCCACTGTACTGCTTAAAGGCTTGTAAGAGCCTCTCGTAATATTCATGTACGGACTCTTTTGGTTCCTGGACAGTTCGATCTATCTTAACCCAATCAATGTCTTGTGGTGAGATTTTGGATTTCAGCCATGTAATTACTTGCTCAAACCTTTTCATAACAATTGGTGAAGGACCATTGGTAACAGAATCCCTGTCTGGTTCGGAAGTCGGCCAATCAACTGCAACTTTACAAGCTGCCCACAAATCAGTTGGTACTACGATATCAAACAATGTGTTCAGGTCAACCCACAACACCTTTGAGATTTTAACAAATCAGTCGACCTGCTTGTACCACTCGACAGGCTTCTCCCTCAGCCGAGGAAATTCGTTTGTAAACGCTGCCAAATCACTTCTACTCCAAGGCACATGCACATACCCTCCATTTTGTACCTCTCGCAACGGGAAATTCCCGACTCCTATCATCCCCCCTCCTGGAGGCGGTGTCTCTCCTATGCTCTTTTTAGTGCTCTTCTTTTTGGACCATCTTTCCTCCCACTTGTCAAGCATGCTCCATGCACGTATCCCTATAATCAATTCTCGAATGTGAGTTTTCAGCCCTATCACTCTCTTCTCTTCCAGTTCCTGGTCACTGTACTGCAACCTGTGACTCCCCTGCAACATCTTTGTCTTGGACAGATCCACCTTGTATCTCCTTGCCACATCTGTCAGTCTCTCATACGCTGACCGCGCCTTGCGAGTTACATCTTTTGCTACAAACAGCAACTCGTCTGGTTCATAAAGCTCCACTCTTTCCAAAGGCAGGTTCCCGCTAATTATCTCATCTACCTCAGCTTTTAATCTCATCACATCCAGCATCTTGGCTCTTATAGCAGTTCTAAGAATTCCTCGACTTGCTGCACCACTCGACTCTTCATTCTCACTGCTCTGATCCCCACATCGGTTCCCTTCCACTATGTTCTCTAGGACTGGTCTGCTTCCTGAATTCCCTCGATCCCAGTCTCCTGTCATCCTATCATTAGGGCTTCTCACTGGGGGTTCCCACATCCTTGTGTTAGATCTTGAATTGGCCAAAGACCTCGGTCTCGCCGTTCTTACGTCTCCCTGTCCCCTAGAAGAGTCTGCAGTGGCTGGCAAAGGCGTACTCGATCTTGATTCCATGGGCCTCGGAAGGTGACCTATTCCCCTCACTATGCTACTCCCTCCTGAGCCAGTCCCTTCTCCTGCTACTGACCGTGCTAGACTTCCATTTCCTGCCTGATCTGGGTCATATACTGACACTATGGGGCCGATGGTAACCAGCACTGTAAGAGCATCCGGTAGCCTTGTAACAACTGTAACTCCGTTAGCTTCGATGCTTGCTGGTGTCTGCGTTCCCATCCCTTCTGTCCCTGTTGAGATTTTTCTGACTACTCTCGCACTAGGTTGAATCTGCGATTCTCCAGTTCCCTCTGTTGATACTGCTTTTCCCTCTACGAAATCTGGATTATATGGCGGTGGTCTTTCTGATAGCAGTCTATCTAGCAAGCTGTCATCTGTGTCACTATCGTCTTCCTCACCCCACTTCTTCTGAGCCTCGCCTACTTTTATCATCAACGGTAATAGCCTGTCCCCTTCAATAGTTTCCACCCTCCATCTCTTCTCCAATGCGTCCCATCGCGCATCTTGAAACACCCTAATTGACTTTTTCACCCTTGCCTGGCTTTGGTCTCTTTTCCTATCATGTGCTGCTCTTATCCATGCATGTAGCGCCTCAAACTGTGTTGGTCTGGGTAAAGGTCGCAATGAAGACATCACTGTTTTCAATTGGTACAACACTTCCAACCTGAAAGTGCCATAACGCGGAAAAGCCAATTCTCCCTCATTTTCAGTCATTTTATGCCAATTTTCGAGCCAAATTATCGTATGCAACCCCACATTCGTAGCCATATAATGGGCTGGGGTATCCTCGGGTGGAGCTTCTTCTCCTTCTCGAGTAACCACTCTTCTGTCTCCTCTACACATGTCTCATAAAACCTTAAAACATTTCATTATGAAATCAACGTTTTCTTCACTTGTTTTCACTCGACTTCCTGATGACAATCCACCAATACCAGCGCGGCTTCACACCAACCGACCTATCACAGCGCGACACTCTCTGACGTCACTCTTCCTCCTCATGCAGCAGTTCCCCTCCTTTACAATTCGTCTCTCGCACACTCACGCATCTCACTCATACTCTGAAATAACTGTTTGTCCACCAAACGACGAACAGTCACTTCTCTGACTGTCTGTCCACGAAACGACCGGACAGTCTCACGTAATTGTCGACCTCAACTCTGGCAACCATCTGTCCACGAAACGACCGGACAATTGCCCCAGACTATCTGCCCACGAACGGCCGGACAGTCATGTACTTAATCGATAGGATCCAATCACTCATTGTTCCACATGCAGTAACCAACGGCCTGCGTCGGTTACTCACGCACTCACACACACGTTTCCCTATCACCGGTGGGTTAGTCAACGACGTCTCATGACTCCCACGATCTCTGGTCAGACAATTTCAACTCTGGGTGTCTTCTACACCACAATCTCTTATCCCGGGATATCAATAAATCAAATCTCATGGACCGCGCGCGTTCGGCCCAACCACAATCACTCAACTCTCACCCCAACTCCGCAAGACATCACACAATCAAAACAACACCGCAATCTAACAGACATACATCCCTGTTCATACTCACTCCACCACGAACTGCTGTTTCCGCCGCACCGTCACTCGCCTTCGGTTTCCATCAAACGCCGTCGTCCTCCGCTCACAATCCACTGGATAACCATCACTTGGGCTTTATGGGGACTCAATGACTACCCTTCTTTATGTCTCCCCTTACTACAGAGGTAACCATCCTCTCGCTACCAACTGATAAAGCCGGATTCCACTATAAAAGTTTACTAGGAACCCTCGGTCGACTGGACCTTTATTACCTGCTGAAAAGTGTAAAGGGGAGAAACAACGTATTCATAACAAACTAGCATATTAATTTAAGTAACACTCGGAAAAGATCACTGACTCCAAGTTTAGGGGTTTATTACAAAACCAAAAATAACTGAACATACAAATACCTCAGGACGAGGTTGAAAAAATACAAAGGCACTAATACAAAGTCCATCCTACGAACCAATCGAATCCGATACAACATAAAGAGAATAAGCAATTCCAAAAATACTAAACAAGCAATAACTGCACCAACATCTATATTAGTCTTCATTAGTGGCGGTAAAGGAAATCCATTAATCTATCCCTACACTATCCTAAAGTGGCATCCCTACTTAACATTTTCCAAGCAAGATCAAGAAAAGATGTCAGCTCGTGAAGACTTCCTAAGAAGTACACTCACGTTGTAAAGGTCAGAAGCCCAGATTACAAAATTGTTCTAAGTCTTCATTCTAAGAATCGATCCCTTCCTTCAACCCTCTAATGGCTCTCTGCTCACTCCTCCCTTGGGGCACTGTCCCTAATACAAAATGCACAATTAATAAACACGCCCCTGAAACATCTCCTCTGGCCAGGCACCTCCCGTAGGTAATTTTCCACCAAAACTTGTACTCGGTCCAACGACGGTTGGTGTGTCCTTGGGTCTCAGGCTTCTTCAGCGAAAGAAAATATCAGCTCCCAATTATCGGCATTCCTCTATACTTTGTAACAGATCTCCTCCCTACCCAACTCCTAAAACAAAAGCGTTATTCTAACTTACGAGGACAATGTCCTTGCACCTGCAACGGAAACATGAGAACAGAACAACCTTGCACGCACATGAATTTCACTGACCACCTCCAAATGAGAGCCTCACCAGGGGAAAATGCATTTCAGGCCTACATAAACCAGCTAACATAAGGAAAACAAATAGGCCTTTCTTAGCACGAAAGAGTAAATACTCCATCTAGGCCTTTGACAACAAATTAAACACACATTTAAAATGTTACATCTATAAGCACTACATTTCATCACATTTAAACGCAATTATTCACCTTTACGTGTGCAACTTCAACATGATGCACGTTTAAATCTAATACATTACACATAAACTACTTCATTAAGCATTTGCAATGAACATCGAATATTACATGATTCCCTCTAACTGCCATTTTATGTTTCTTGAATGGCACAACTTATCCTAATATTTCATTTACCACTGATTATTACAACACATATTCTAACTAAGATTAACACACACATAAGAATATATGCGGGTACGGACTATTCATGAATATAATGTACCCCTACAATTTTCAGAATACCACTGCGCTTTATAACCTTCACTGCCGGCGCCGGTCTGTGGCCCCAGTGCATCACCACCCTGCACTTGGCCAGCAGCAGCAGCATTGCAACTTGTCGCCAGTGTGCATCCGCAGCTTCCTTGACGTAACCAAGTAGCCACAGCAAGGAGTCTGCTGGGTCAAGTCCCCCGTGATGACGCTGACCATCTCGCATATTGACCGCCAGTAGTCCGCCACCCTTGGGCAGGCCCAGGCCAGGTGTAAAAAGGTGGCTTCCGGTGCAGAGCAGCGCAAGCATCTCGCATCGCCAGACAGTCCAATCCTGTGTAGGTATGTAGGGGTGCGATGCATTCTGTGCAGGAATTTAAAATGAATCAGTCGAAATTTGTAATTAGGGGAGAGGGGTTCTATTTGACCACAGCAATTAAGCCATTTCTCAGCAGATATTTCCAGGCCTGTATCTAATTTCCAGGCTTGACGAGCCCTCGAGGTGTCTAATGGGGAGGCGGTCAGCATCAAGGAGTAGAGTCGGGTAATGAGTTTGCGTGGCGATGGGGTTGTGTGTATATATATATATATATTCACTTAAAAAACCATAGGTTTCAGGCACGTTATAGTTAGAAATTAGCATTTAAAAACCTTTGAAATTCACTGAAAAAACCATAGGTTTTAGGGACAGTTATAGTTAGTTGGACATTTCACTCGTACAAAACCATAGAAATCACCCGTTATAGTTAGTTCAGCTAACTATAACTCGCGCCCGCAATGCACTGCTGATGACGTCACATATTACATCACTCATGACATGTTAAGTGACATCCCTGATGACATCACTGATGACATCTCAAATGACATCACTGATGACATCACTGATGATATCATCCAGTGACTGTGTGTTTCTGTAAAGTTTAAATATGTTTAATATATATAGGGAAAGGCGTATTGAAGAATGAGTGGGTGTATAAGTGTCTGAATGGATGATTAAGTACGTGCGTGACTGACTCTACAAGTGAATGATAAAACGTATCTTACTGAATGCATGGGTTAGTGACTAAACTGTGTGAATGTCTGTATCCGTCTGTCTGTTGGTGTGTAAGTGGATGCATGGATTTGCGAATAGCTACATGAGTGTCTATATGGGTTATTGATTGGTTCTCTGAGTATCTGTATGGATGCCTGAGTGTTTGTGTGGGTGGGGTGTGTGTGACTCTGTCTGTACATAGATGTGTGAGTGGGTGATTCACTGGGTGCATGATTTGAAGAGTGCATCTGTGATGGACTGCTTGTGTGGGTGAGTGTGTGTATGGGTGTGTTAGTGAGTGAATGTATATCTCAGTGGTACATGTGCAAGTAACTACATATGTAAAAGGCAGTATATATGTGTGTTAGAGTATTTAAATGGCTATAAGTGAGTGTGTGATTGTGAGAGTGGCTGTATGGATGCGTGTGTGCTTGTATCAGTTATTGTATAAGAGCGTAAGAATGTGCTAGTATTTGTATGAGTAAGTGAGCTGGTGTGTGTATAACTGTATAGGTGAGTAAATGGGTGTGTGATTAATTTTTTGCATGACTGACTAGGTGTGTGAGTACCTCTATGGATGAGTGGCGGTGTGTGAGTGTTTATATAGGTGTATGAGTGCATATGATAGTCCTGTACTGAGTGACTGTAAGTATGAGTGACTGTACGGGTGAGTGAGTAGATGTGTGTGTGTAGACCTAAGAATCAGTGATTTGTTATGTAGTTATTGGTATTGGAGTGTGTATGGTTTTGAGAATGGCAGTCTGTAATTTACAGTGGGTGTATCAAAAGTTATATTAGGGTGTGAGAAGATGCATGAAATTATCACATGGATGATGTCATCAGTGATGTCATTTGAGATGTCATCAGTGATGTCATCAGTGATGTCACTGACCATGTCATGAGTAATGTAATATGTGACGTCATCAGCAGTGCATTGCGGGGCGCGAGTTATAGTTAGCTGAACTAACTATAACGGGTGAATTTCTATGGTTTTGTACGAGTGAAATGTCCAACTAACTATAACTGTCCCTAAAACCTATGGTTTTTTCATAGAATTTCAAAGGTTTTTTAAATGCTAATTTCTAACTATAACGTGTCTGAAACCTATGGTTTTTTCAGTGAATTTCAAAGGTTTTTTAAATGCTAATTTCTAACTATAACGTGCCTGAAACCTATGGTTTTTTAAGTGAATTTCAAAGGTTTTCTAAATGCTAGTTTCTAACTATGCCTACAGAGGTAGGACATGTGAAGAAAGAAGAAAAAACGCACAGAAAGAAGCAAAAGAAATGCAGAAAGAAGCAACAGAAGTCCACAAAGACGAAGAAAAGTGCAGGAAGAAGCAAAAGATGTGCAGAAAGAACCAACAGAGGAGCAGAAAGAGGCCTTGTTGCAAAATCATCCTGTGCCCACAACTTTTTCAGACGGGTACTGGTGGTAACTGACTCTGACTAACCAGAGCCAGTGCTATGCTAAAAGACACTTAGAATACAGTGAAAACACCTACATACACTAGGGAACACTATCCGTTGGGGTACCCCTGTGATTAGCATGACCTACTCTGTAAGTCCCTAGTACATAATAGGGCAGGGGGATTAAAACTACCTCTTAAAACGCGCTACAGGGCGCGTTTGCACAGTGGTGAAGGGAGGGGGGACCTGAGGTGACATGTGTGCAAACGCGCCCCGTGGTGCGTTTTAAGTTGCGGGATTAAGTCCCCTTGAATCCAGAGGGTCCCTGGGGCCCAACTAGCCCACCAGGTACCTACAGTTAGGACCACAGAGCTGAGTTGCAGAGAGGCGTTCCGAGGCCACGCACCTTTTTCACCTCTCTGCAACGCAACTCTGTTGTGCTTACTGAAGGTACCTGGTGGGCTAGTTGGCCCCAGGGTCCATCAGGATTCAAGAGGAATTAATTCCCCAACTTAAAACGCACCACAGGGCGTGTTTGCGCACATGTCACCTGAGGCCCCAGCCCCCTCCCTTCACCACTATGCAAACGCACCTCGTGGCGCGTTTTAAGTTGGGGGTTAGGTCACCTTGAATCCTGAGGGTCCTGGGGCCCAACTAGCCCACCAGATACTTCCAGTAAGCACCACAGGCCTGCATTGCAGAGAGGTGGTCCGAGGCCACGCCCTTTTACACCTCTCTGCAACGCAGCTCTGTGGCGCTTACTGGAGGTACCTGGTGGGCTAGTTGGACCCCAGGGACCCTCAGGATTCAAGGGGACTTAATCCCCCAACTTAAAACACACCACAGGGCATGTTTGCACACATGTCACCTCAGGCCCCGCCCCCTCCCTTCACCACTAAGCAAACACGCCCGTGGCGCGTTTTAAGTCGGGGGATTAACTCCCCTTGAATCCTGAGGGTCGCTGGGGTGCAACTAGCCCACCAGCTACCTCCATTAAGCGCCACAGAGCTGCGTTGCAGAGAGGTGTAAAAAGGGGCGTGGCCTCAGAACACCTCTCTGCAACGCAGCCCCCTGGCGCATACTGGAGGTTCCTGGAGGGCTAGTTGGCCCCCAGGGACCCCCAGTATTCAAGGGGAATTCGTTGCCCATCTGCAAACGCGCCAGGGGCGCGTTTGCAGAGTGCTGCAAGGAGGGGCGTGGCCTCCGGCTCGATGCCGGTCTTTTTTTTTTTTTTTTTAAGAAGGGGGGCTGTGTGGCCCTTCTTCTTTTTGTAATTTATTTGCCCTAGGGACCCCATCCCCCAGGGCTTGCCCGCTATTTTTTTTTTTTTTATTTGGAAGGGGGCCACATGTCCCCCTCCCGAAGCCTTAATCGGTCCCGGGGACCCCATCCCCCGGGGCATGGCCTTTATTTTTTTAAAAATTGTTTTGGAGGGGGCTGCGTTGCCTCCCTCCTCAGGCCACTTATGGCCCCGGGGACCCCATCCCCCGGGGCCGGCCTTTTAAATATTTTTTTAAAATACATTTTGGGGAAGGGGGCCACGTGGCCCCCCTCCCGGGCCCCTTGTAGCCCCGGGGACCCCATCCCTGGCCCTCTCTGTTGGCCCTCTCAGTTGGGGACCTCCGTTGGCCCTGGCCCTCTCCGTTGGGGACCGTGGGGGGGTCCCCAATACCCCCATGGTCCCGCCGGCTCCCCGCGTCCCTCGGGAGCCGGCATTGCATTTCCACATGGGGAGCTGCTAAGATGCAGCTCCCCATGTGGAAAAGCAATTTGCTTTGAATTTTGGAAGAGAGAGCAGGTTTCCTGCTCTCTCTTCCAAAATTCAAAGCAAGTTTGACTATGACAGGACGGGAGCCGCGAGGCTCCCGCCCTGTCATAGCAAACAGCAGTGTCCCGGGAGTGGGCACCCCGGGACACTGCAGGAGCCGGCCCTGGGGGTGGTGGTCCCCAGGGCCATCACAGGCTCCAGGAGGAGGCCACGTGGCCCCCCTCCCAACATGTTCAAAGCCCCGGGGAGGTGGTGGTCCCCGGGTTTCGAGGATCCGAAACGGACCCCCAATTTAAAATTCTTAGTGCCCCAGGGAGGTGGCAGTCCCGGGGTGTGTGGGGGGCTCGAGCCCCCACACAGGTAATTTAAAAAAAAAAAAGCCCCGGGGTGGCGGTCCTCGGGGCTGCGGGAGGGCCGAGTGCCCTCCCGCACCATTTGTTATTTAAAGCCCCGGGGGTGGTGGTCCCCAGGGCTTGGGGGCCTTAGAGGCCCCCAACAAATATTTAATAAACCCCGCATGCCCCCGGGACTTGGCCCACCCGGGGCCAAATAACTGAACGCGCGAAGCCCGCACTTCGTTTTTTTTTTTTCACGGCGGGATCCGCGCATCCTAAGCGCATCCCGCCGATTAAAAAAAATAAATGCTTTTTTTGGCCCTGGGGGTCCTTCTGGGACCCCCTGAGCAGGCCTAGGGCGTCATGGTGTTTCTACCCTGCCCCCTTTTTGCGTTTTGCGCACTTGTTTCTACTGTTTTCTTGTGACTCGGTTCTACTGAGTCACAAGATGGCTGCCAACACTTCCTGGTTTGGAGTGTTGACAGCCAATTAGCATACAGCTCGTAAACCGGGAGGGTGCGCGGATCCTCCGATGCCATAGATATATATGTGTTTTTACTTTTGATTTTCTCAGCAACTGCTGAACGGATTTACACCATTTAACAAAAGGGTTCTTTCTGAACCAAGAACTACCTCTTTGCCAAATTTGGTGTAATTCCGTTCAGCAGTTCGGGCTGTAGCCGTGTCTAAAGTTTCCTATGGAAAATTGCATGGGGAAAACACGTTTTGGGACCCCCTTTTTTCTCGGCCCCCGCTTGCCGAATCACCCCGAAACTTTCAGGATAGGAGCGGACCGGAGCGGGCCATAAGTTTTGAGAATTTCGCGAAGATTCGTCAACCGGCGCCAAAGGTATTGGAAATAGAATGTTGCAAATTTCCTATGGAAAATAGGTCCTAACTATAACTATCTACTGGCGACCGCCAGTAGATAATATATATATATATATATTCACTGAAAAAACCATAGGTTTCAGGCACGTTATAGTTAGAAATTAGCATTTAAAAAACCTTAGAAATTCACTGAAAAAACCATAGGTTTCAGGGACGTTATAGTTAGTTGGAGATTTCACTCGTACAAAACCAGAGAAATTCCACAGTTATAGTTAGTTCAGCTAACTATAACACGCGCCCGGCAATGCACTGCTGATGACATCACATATTACATCATTCATGACATGGTCAGTGACATCACTGATGACATCACTGATGACATCTCAAATGACATCACTGATGACATCACTGATGACATCATCCACGTGATAATCTGATGCACCTCCTCATACCCTAATATAACCTTTGATACACCCACTCTGAAATACAGACTACCATTTTCGAAACCATAGACACACCAATACCAGTTAGTACATACCCACTCACTAATTCCTAGGTCTACACACACACATCCACTCATTCACCCATACAGTCACTCATACATGCAGTCAACCATCAATACGGCATTATCATATACACTCACATATCTATACAGACACTCACACACCACCACTCATCCATAGAGTTACTCACACACCTAGTCAGTCATGCAAAGAATCAATCACACTCCCATTTACTCACCTATACAGTTATACACACACCACCTCACTTATTGAAACATATACTAACACATACTTACACTCATATACGATAACTAATACAAGCACACACTGATCCATACAGCCACTCTCACAATCACTCACTCTCACATATAGTCATTTATACCCTCCAACACTCAGATATACTGCCTTTCACATATGCAGTTACTCACACATGTACCACTGAGGCATCCATTCACTCACCAACACACCCATATACACACTCACCCACCCATACAGCCCTTCACAGATGCACTCTTGAACCCGTACACCCAGTGAATCATCCACTCACACATCTATGCACAGAGTCACACCCCCCACTTACCCACACAGACACTCAGGCACCCATACAGATTCTCAGACAACCAATCAATAACCCATATAGATCCTCATTTAGCTACTCACCAACCCATGCAACCGCTTACACACCAACTGACAAACTAAACTGTGTGAATGTCTGTATCAGTCACTAACCCATGCATTCAGTAAGACACATTTAATCACTCACTTATACAGTCAGTCACGCACCTACTAAATCATCCATCTAGACACTTATACAACCACTCATTTTTCAATACACCTTGGCATATATATATATAAAACATATTTAAACTTTACAGAAACACATAATCACTGGATGATGTCATCAGTGATGTCATCAGTGATGTCATTTGAGATGTCATCAGTGATGTCACTGACCATGTCATGAATGATGTAATATGTGACGTCATCAGCAGTGCATTGCGGGAGCGCGAGTTATAGTTAGCTGAACTAACTATAACGGTGGAATTTCTCTGGTTTTGTACGAGTGAAATCTCCATCTAACTATAACGTCCCTGAAACCTATGGTTTTTTCAGTGAATTTCTAAGGTTTTTTAAATGCTAATTTCTAACTATAACGTGCCTGAAACCTATGGTTTTTTCAGTGAATTTCAAAGGTTTTTTAAATGCTAATTTTTTATCTATAACGTCCCTATTAAGTCCCCTTGAATCCTGAGGGTCCCTACCTCCAGTAAGTGCCACAGAGCAGCGTTGAAGAGTGGACCACCTCTCTGCAAGGCAGCTCCCTGGCGCTTACTGGAGGTACCTGGTGGGCTAGTTGGCCCCCAGAGACCCTCAGGATTCAAGGGGACTTAATCCCCCAACTTAAAACACGCCACGGGGCGTTTGCACACTTGTCACATCAGGCCCCGCCCCCTGTCTTATATCCACTGTGCAAACGCACCCCGTGGTGCATTTTAAGTTGGGGGATTAAGTCCCCTTGAATTCTAAGGGTCCCTGGGAGCCGACTAGCCCACCAGGTACCTCCAGTAAGCACCACAGGGCTGTGTTGCAGAGAGGTGGTCCGAGGCCACGCCCCTTTTTACACCTCTCTGCAACGCAGCAATGTGGTGCTTACTGGAGGTACCTGGTGGGCTAGTTGGCCCCCAGGGACCCTCAGGATTCAAATGGACTTAATCCCCCAACTTAAAACGCACCACGGGGCGCGTTTGCACAGTGGTGGAGGGAGGGGGCGGGGCCTGATGTGAGAAGTGTGCAAACATGCCCCGTGGCGTGTTTTAAGTTGGGGGATTAAGTCCCCTTGAATCCTGAGTCCTTTGGGAGCAACTGTTTATGTTGCCACTCCAGAAACCGAAACCAGTGATCCGAGGGCAGAGGCCCTGCAGATGGCACACGAGGTGGGGTGCCCAGTCGTGTGCACCGGCGGGGCAGTGAAGTGACAAGCACCACAACCCACAAAAAAGGTAACGAGGGCACTGAATAACACAGGATCTTCTCTTTGTATCTGGCAGGTACAACGAAGTTAAAATGCCCTAGTCCCAAAATGTAGAATTAGTGCTACAATGGTCTTCAAGAGGACCTGCGATGCCGCTTCTGCCTCCCGTACCCTGGAGGCGGCACATGGGTCACGCGGTACGGTCATACTGCGGTGGGACGCACACTCGTTGACCTCTCATGGCACTGCTCCACACTTCAGGGAGGACGCTTTCCATTAGCTATGTTTTCTGATGACATGTCACGCCAGCCCCGTCCAACAACAGAACTCCTTTAGATCCAAACAGACTCTTCCACTCTCTCACCGGAAGTGAAACCAGGCCACGCGGACACTTTCACAATACAACAGCAGGGAATGCACTTTTCGGTAAAAAACCACATTTCTTCCTCCTAATTAATCAAATAAACGTCTCACTGAAGAACAGGGGCCAGCTTCGATCGGTAAACAGCCGTTACAATGACTTTTTACTTTACGATACCATTACAACGCATGCATTACCACGCATGCGTTGTACATCACGAAGTAATTACTACGCATTTTTTTAGAACGCATGGTCATTTACCACGCATGCCTTTACAACTAATTTTGTTGTAAAGGTATGTATGGTAAATGACCATGCGTTCTAAAAAACATGTAGACGATACATGTCGTTGTAAGGAAACAGAGGCTGTTCCATTTCCTCACAACGACGTGCACCGCCCCTCAGAGATGATGTGAAGCAGGAACCACGAGGAGAGAGGAACCATGAGGAGTGAGAGGTAAGGGGGATTGGGCATGGGGTGGGGGTTTCTTTTCTAGGGTTTAGGTTAGTACAGTGGTGTTTGGGTGGTGTAGGGGGTCGTGCTGGGGGTAGTGTTTTAGGGTTTAGGGTAGTGCAGTGGTGTTTGGGTAGTGTAGGGGGTCGTGCTGGGGGTAGTGTTTTAGGGTTTAGGGTAGTGCAGCAGTGTAGGGGGTCGTGCTGGGGGTAGTGTTTTAGGTTTTAGGGTAGTGCAGTGGTGTATGGGTAGTGTAGGCGGTCGTGCTGGGGTAGTGTTTTAGGGTTTAGGGTAGTGCAGTGGTGTTTGAGTAGTATAGGGGGTCATGCTGGTGGTAGTGTTTTAGGGTTTAGGGTAGTGCAGTGGTGTTTGTGTAGTGTAGGGGGTCATGCTGGGGGTAGTGTTTTATGGTTTAGGGTAGTGCAGTGGTGTTTGGGTAGTGTAGGGGGTCGTGCTGGGGGTAGATTTAGGGTTTAGGGTAGTGCAGTGGTGTTTGGGTAGTGTAGGGAGTCGTGCTGGGGATAGTGTTTTAGGGTTTAGGGTAGTGCAGTGGTGTTTGTGTAGTGTAGGGGGTTGTGCTGGGGGTAGTGTTTTAGGGTTTATGTTAGTGCAGTGATGTTTGGGTAGTGTAGGGGGTAGTGCTGGGGTAGTGTTTTAGGGTTTAGGGCAGTGCAGTGGTGTTTGTGTAGTGAAGGGGGTCATGCTGTGGGTAGTGTTTTAGGGTTTAGGGTAGTGCAGTGGTGTTTGTGTAGTGTAGGGGGTCGTGTTTTAGGGTATAGGGTAGTGCAGTGGTGTTTGGGTAGTGTAGGGGGTCATGCTGGGGTTAGTGTTTTAGGGTTTAGGGTAGTACAGTGGTGTTTGGGTAGTGTAGGGGTCGTGCTGGGGGTAGTGTTTTAGGGTTTAGGGTAGTGCAGTGGTGTTTGTGTAGTGTGGGAGGTCATGCTGGGGGTATATTTAGGGTTTAGTGTAGTGCAGTGGTGTTTGGGTAGTGTAGGGAGTCGTGCTGGGGTAGTGTTTTAGGGTTTAGGGTAGTGCAGTGGTGTTTGGGTAGTGTAGGGAGTCATGCTGGTGGTAGTGTTTTAGGGTTTAGGGTAGTGCAGTTATGTTTGGGTAGTGTAGGGTGTCGTGCTGGGGGTAGTGTTTTAGGGTTTAGGGTAGTGCAGTGGTGTTTGGGTAGTGGAGGGGGTAGTGTTTTAGGGTTTAGGGTAGTGCGCCCAACCAGCCACAATATCTGTGGACAAAGGGGATCCTGACTCTTTGGAACGCTCCGACAATTGAATAATTTGTGTCAAGGGCCCTACCACGTCCAAGACCTATCAATTCCTTTCTTGGGATCCCTCATATACTTGGAGAAAAAGGTACATAGTTTCTCATCAATTTCAGGCGTGTGTGCCACCTTCCCCTTCAGTGAGGGCCTGGGGCATTCTCCCCTCATCCTATTCCTGACCTCCCTTTCAAGGGGTTGATGGATTTTCCCCACCACATACTCTGCCACTTTGGCATCAGGTGTCCACTCTGCCAACCTAGGATGGTAAATTTGGGTATGCTCGAACATGTCCGAGTGGACCCCTCTCCAACCGGGGACTGAGAGGAGTGGGACTCAGGATGCCAGGGACGCCCGAGTCCTTATCCTCATCGGAGGAGAAATCATCCTCCGATACACCCTCTCCCTCTAAGGGAAACCCGCCGTCGGGGTCTACAATAGTGGTGACAGTGTCGCAATTTTCTCCGGGCCCCTCCTTCTCCCGGCAGGGTGCATGTTTTAGCGTTCGCACACTCTTGAGGAAGGTCTCCGTAAGTTTAGCAAATCCTTCCAAGTGCCCCGCGTTATGCATAACGGCCCTTTTATTCCCCATCTGGGAGCTACTTGGACCCGCCACCACCAGATCTGGGTCACTGAACACCCCAGGGATGCTTTTCGCCAGCTTATCAACCTGATCCCTAAGAGGAGCCAGTGCCCTAGAAATAGCCAGAGAGAGGGCTTGGTCCACTGCTGGAGGGAGAAGTTGGGGGCCATTCCTCCTCCACTTCCTGGTAGGAGGAGTAAAAATGGTCTTCTGGAGAAGACATGATAGCAGAGGGTGTGAGCACAGAACAAATGCCCTTAAAATCCTTAAGACAGCCCCCTCGCCGGTGCTCCAACAGCTGGGCTTTCCCCGAAGCTGTTATAAGAATAGACTGAGGCGCAATACCAATTACCACCACCAGGTGGCGCTGGTCACTAACGTGGCCGTGTGGGGAAATCACCGCGTAGCGGTGTCAAAATTAGGCGAGAGTTGGTCGGGAATCAAGTGGACACTAAAGGAGTGACCGGATTCCCAAACGCGCGTAAAGACCAGCGGGAGCGCTCGACGGAGCTGCCTCGCTCGGACCAGACGCGCCTGACAGGATCTCACCGCGCGCGGAGCACACAGCGGGAGAAACTGCGAGGGGAGAACGCGCTCGGGCAAGAGCTTGCTGCGCAGGGAATATGAAACAATACCAAGGCAATAATGCTAATAATGTGCACAAGATACCGCTATACAAACAGCAACAACGTCAGATTAAGCCAAGAATCTAAGGAATGCACTTAACTGACGAGCAGTGAAGAAAGAGGAAGCGGAAGGGACGTCACGATATTATATACGATGGACTGTGATATGATTGGACTATAGTTGCCTTGGAGACTACCCCCTAATGGTTCATGGGTTGTGTAGTCTTTTGTTTAATGATTGTTGTGTTACGTTTTTTTGAACTGCTATGCAAATAAAGTGAGGAAAGATATGCATAATCCTCGCCTCCGTCCTGCCATAAAATTCATTAAACTTTATTTGATCTGATTTAGAAACATAGATCATAAAAGTGTACATAAAAACAGTAAATCCTCTTTCCTAATACAATACAGTGAGAATTAATTAAAACCAGTAGGTAAAAACGGGTGTTACAAAGCCCGGTTCAGAGCAACTTCAGGTTAACAGAATCGTAGAGTTCAATGTTTCGCAAGATCAATCTCATGTACTTCGTGCAAAATACGCAATAAGGGGTCCAAGTAAGATGTAACGCTCCAATACCTGACCAGTTTGCACTATATAAAACTGCAGAAAAACTAAAAATAAAAAGTGTTTTGCACACTTCTGTCATTGGGCTATATGTGGGCTACATCTGGGTGATATTTGTGCTACATTTGGGCTCTTTTTTCTCTGGTGGCCATCTTGGGAGACTTATTTGTTATGAAGTTTCCTAATTTCGTCATTTACTGCAGTCTCCTCAGTAGGAAATGCTTTCAGTTTTTACTTTGATTCCATCAAGAAGACATTCAGATGTGTCACACATTTGCCATAAATTCAGAATGTTAGCACTCTAGTTGTTCATTAGATCACTGTAGTAAAGCTACTGCTCACCAGGGAGTTAACTGGAAGTCTACTGCTGGTATTGAAAGTGATTGTTTCAGTCTGCATGTCAGAATTTTCTAATGAAATAGAAGAGGATTTGAGATCTCACTTAAAACATGCCCTAAATTTTCTTTCTGCAGCACTAACCATAATTTCTATCGCAAAATGAACCCCCTCATTTTGTTCCTTTTTAAATTAAATGTTTTAAGTGTTACCAGTTTATTCCAATCAAGATGGCTTCAGGTGTGCCATACTTTTGTCATAAGTAAGACTGTTAGCGCTCTAGTTGTTCTTTAGAACACTCTGGGAAGCTGCAGTAGAACACAAAGGCATCAACTGACAGGCTGCTCCTGTTGAAATATAACAGGAAGATATTTGAGATCTCACTTAAAACATGTCCTAATTTTTCTTTCTACAGCACTAACCATAATTTCTATGACAAAATGAACCCCTCATTTTGTTCCTTTTTAAATTAAATGTTTTAAGAGTTACCGGTTTATTCCAATCAAGATGGCTTCAGGTGTGCCATAATTTTGTCATAAGTAAGACTGTTAGCGCTCTAGTTGTTCTTTAGAACACTCTGGGAAGCTGCAGTAGAACACAAAGGCATCAACTGACAGGCTGCTCCTGTTGAAATATAACAGGAAGATATTTGAGATCACACTTGAAACATGTCCTAATTTTTCTTTCTACAGCACTAACCATAATTTCTATGACAAAATGAACCCCATCATTTTGTTCCTTTTTAAATTAAATGTTTTAAGTGTTACCAGTTTATTCCAATCAAGATGGCTTCAGGTGTGCCATACTTTTGTCATAAGTAAGGCTGTTAGCACTCTAGTTGTTCTTTAGAACACTCTGGGAAGCTGCAGTAGAACACAAAGGCATCAACTGACAGGCTGCTCCTGTTGAAATATAACAGGAAGATATTTGAGATCTCACTTAAAACATGTCCTAATTTTTCTTTCTACAGCACTAACCATAATGTCTATTGCAAAATGAACCCCTTCATTTTGTTCCTTTTTAAATTAAATGTTTTAAGTGTTACCAGTTTATTCCAATCAAGATGGCTTCAGGTGTGCCATACTTTTGTCATAAGTAAGAATGTTAGCTCTCTAGTTGTTCTTTAGAACACTCTGGGAAGCAGCAGTAGAACACAAAGGAATCAACTGACAGTCTCTGCCCTTGTTGGATGTACATGTTTTACTGAGAATGTCAGACTTCATTCTCACATGACTCAGAAAGATAATGTGAATTTACAGAAAATATGCTCTCATTTTAGCTTCTGGAGCACCTTCCAAAACTGTATGGGACAAGCATGTGAAAATAGTTTTCTCTCAAACATGATTCATGATATCCCAGCAGAAGGTTTTTCACAGGGTAAAATCACCTTAGAACACACCACAATTCCTGAAATTAGTATGGTACCATCAACAAATGAATTCTAATGTAACTAAAGTCTGTTATCACCCTTTATAGTTCTCCTTTTGGTAACCCTCAAAATCTTTGATTCACTACAATGCATTTCAGTGGGGTACTATCATTTATATTGGTCCCAAGATGGCTGCCAGCAATTCCAGGATGAAGTGCTGACAGCCAATCAGATCTCACGATGACATGTGTGGTTAGGCTCCGCCCAGATATATATGTGTTTTCTTTTTCAAATTTCTCAGGAACTACTGAACGGATTTATACCATTTAACCAAAAGGCACGACTCTGAACCAAGGGCTACCTTTTTGCCAAATTTGGTGTAATTCCGTTCAGCAGTTCGGGCTGAAGCTGCGACTAAAGGTTCCTATGGAAAATTGCATGGGGAAAACACGTTTTGGGACCCCCCTTTTTTCTCGGCCCCCACTTGACGAATCACCCCGAGACTTTCAGGATAGGAGCGGACCGGAGCGCCCCACGAGTTTTGAAAATTTCGCGAAGATTCATCAACCGACGCCAAAGTTATTGGAAATAGAATGTTGTGAATTTCCTATGGAAAATAGGTCCTAACTATAACTACCTACTGGCGACCGCAAGTAGGTAATATATATATATATATATATTCACTGAAAAAACCATAGGTTTTAGGGACAGTTATAGTTAGTTGGACATTTCACTCGTACAAAACCATAGAAATTCCCCCGTTATAGTTAGTTCAGCTAACTATAACTCGCGCCCCGCAATGCACTGCTGATGACGTCACATATTACATCATTCATGACATGGTCAGTGACATCACTGATGACATCACTGATGACATCTCAAATGACATCACTGATGACATCACTGATGACATCATCCAGTGACTGTGTGTTTCTGTAAAGTTTAAATATGTTTAATATATATAGGGAAAGGCGTATTGAAGAATGAGTGGGTGTATAAGTGTCTGAATGGATGATTTAGTACGTGAGTGACTGACTCTACAAGTGAGTGATTAAATGTATCTTACTGAATGCATGGGTTAGTGACTAAACTGTGTGAATGTCTGTATCCGTCTGTCTGTTGGTTTATAAGCGGCTGCATGGCTTTCTGAATAGCTACATGAGTGTCTACATGGGTTATTGATTGATTGTCTGAGTATCTGTATGAGTGCCTGAGTGTTTGTGTGGGTGGGGTGTGTGTGACTCTGTGCATAGATGTGTGAGTTGGTGATTCACTGGGTGCATGGTTTCAAGAGTGCATCTGTGATGGACTGTATGGGTGGGTGAGTGTGTGTATGGGTGTGTTAGTGATTGAATGTATATCTCAGTGGTACATGTGTGAGTAACTACATATGTGAAAGGCAGTATATATGTGTGTTGGAGTATATAAATGGCTATAAGTGAGAGTGTGTGATTGTGAGAGTGGCTGTATGGATGAGTGTGTACTTGTATCAGTGATTGTATAAGAGCGTAAGAATGTGCTAGTATTTGTATGAGTAAGTGAGCCGGTGTGTGTATAACTGTATAGGTGAGTAAATGGGTGTGTGATTAAGTTTTTGCATGACTGACTAGGTGTGTGAGTACCTCTATGGATGAGTGGCGGTGTGTGAGTGTTTATATAGGTGTATGAGTGCATATGATAGTCCTGTACTGAGTGACTAAGTATGAGTGACTGTACGGGTGAGTGAGTGGATGTGTGTGTAGACCTAAGAATCAGTGAGTGGGTATGTAGTTTTTGGTGTTGGAGTGTCTATGGTTTTGAGAATGGCAGTCTGTAATTTAGAGTGGGTGTATCAAAAGTTATATTAGGGTGTGAGAAGATGCATGAAATTATCACATGGATGATGTCATCAGTGATGTCATTTGAGATGTCATCAGTGATGTCATCAGTGATGTCACTGTCCATGTCATGAGTGATGTAATATGTGACGTCATCAGCAGTGCATTGCGGGGCGCAAGTTATAGTTAGCTGAACTAACTATAACGGGGAATTTCTATGGTTTTGTACGAGTGAAATGTCCAACTAACTATAACTGTCCCTAAAACCTAAGGTTTTTTCAGTGAATTTCAAAGGTTTTTTAAATGCTAATTTCTAACTATAACGTGTCTGAAACCTATCATTTTTTCAGTGAATTTCAAAGGTTTTTTAAATGCTAATTTCTAACTATAACGTGCCTGAAACCTATGATTTTTTAAGTGAATTTCAAAGTTTTTTTTTAAATGCTAGTTTCTAACTATGCCTACAGAGGTAGGACATGTGAAGAAAGAAGAAAAAACGCACAGAAAGAAGCAAAAGATGTGCAGAAAGAGCCAACAGAGGAGCAGAAAGAGGCCTTGTTGCAAAATCATCCTGTGCCCACAACTTTTTCAGACGGGTACTGGTGGTAACTGACTCTGACTAACCAGAGCCAGTGCTATGCTAAAAGACACTTAGAATACAGTGAAAACACCTACATACACTAGGGAACACTATGCGTTGGGGTACCCCTGTGATTAGCATGACCTCCTCTGCAAGTCCCTAGTACATAATAGGGCAGGGGGATTAAAACTACCTCTTAAAACGCGCTACAGGGCGCGTTTGCACAGTGGTGAAGGGAGGGGGCCTGAGGTGACATGTGTGCAAACGCACCCCGTGGCACGTTTTAAGTTGCGGGATTAAGTCCCCTTGAATTCTGAGGGTCCCTGGGGCCCAACTAGCCCCCAGGTACCTACAGTTAGGACCACGGAGCTGAGTTGCAGAGAGGCGTTCCGAGGCCACGCACCTTTTTCACCTCTCTGCAACGCAACTCTGTTGTGCTTACTGAAGGTACCTGGTGGGCTAGTTGGCCCCCAGGGTCCCTCAGGATTCAAAGGGAATTAATTCCCCAACTTAAAACGCACCACAGGGCGTGTTTGCGCACATGTCACCTGAGGCCCCGCCCCCTCCCTTCACCACTGTGCAAACGTGCCCCGTGTTGCGTTTTAAGTTGGGGGATTAAGTCCCCTTGAATCCTGAGGGTCCCTGGGGCCCAACTAGCCCACTAGGTACTTCCAGTAAGCACCACAGGCCTGCGTTGCAACGCCTGTAACAAATTGTGCAGTTGTGTTTAGGTAGTGAAGAGGGTCGTGCTGGGGGTAGTGTTTTAGGGTTTAGAGTAGTGCAGTGGTGTTTGTGTAGTGTAGGGGGTCATGCTGGGGGTAGATTTAGGGTTTAGGGTAGTGCAGTGGTGTTTGGGTAGTGTAGGGAGTCGTGCTGGGGGAGTGTTTTAGGGTTTAGGGTAGTGCAGTGGTGTTTGGGTAGTGTAGGGGGTCGTGCTGGGGGTAGTGATTTAGGGTAGTGCAGTGGTGTTTGGGTAGTGTAGGGGTACTGCTGGGGGTAGTGTTTTAGGGTTTAGGGTAGTGCAGTGGTGTTTGGGTAGTGTAGGGGTACTGCTGGCGGTAGTTTTTTAGGGTTTAGGGTAGTGCAGTGGTGTTTGGGTAGTGTAGTGGTTCGTGCTGGGGGTTGTTTTTTAGGGTTTAGGGTAGTGCAGTGGTGTTTCTGTAGTGTAGGGGTAGTGTTTTAGGGTTTAGGGTAGTGCAGTGGTGTTTGTGTAGTGTAGGAGGTCGTGTTTTAGGGTTTAGGGTAGTGCAGTGGTCTTTGGGTAGTGTAGGGAGTCGTGCGGGGGTAGTGTTTTAGGGTTTAGGGTAGTGTAGGGGGTCATGCGGGGGTAGTGTTTTAGGGTTTAGGGCAGTGCAGTGGTGTTTGGGTAGTGTAGGGGGTCGTGCTGGGGGAGTGTTTTAGGGTTTAGGGCAGTGCAGTGGTGTTCGGGTAGTGTAGGGGGTCGTGCTGGGGGAGTGTTTTATGGTTTAGGGCAGTGCAGTGGTGTTCGGGTAGTGTAGGGGGTCGTGCTGGGGGAGTGTTTGAGGGTTTAGGGCAGTGCAGTCGTGTTCAGGTAGTGTAGGGGGTTGTGCTGGGGGTAGTATTTTAGGGTTTAGGGTAGTGCAGTGGTGTTCGGATAGTGTAGGGGGTCGTGCTGGGCGTAGTGTTCTAGGGTTTAGGGCAGTGCAGTGGTGTTTGGGCAGTGTAGGGGGTAATGCTGGGGGTGGTGTTTTAGGGTTTAGGGCAGTGCAGTGGTGTTCGGGCAGTGTAGGGGGTCAGGCTGGGGGTGGTGTTTCAGGGTTTAGGGCAGTGCAGTGGTGTTCGGGCAGTGTAGGGGGTCGTGCAGGGGGTGGTGTTTCAGGGTTTAGGGCAGTGGTGTTTGGGCAGTGTAGGGGGTCGTGCTGGGGGTGGTGTTTCAGGGTTTGGGGCAGTGCAGTGGTTTTCGAGCAGTAAAGGGGTCGTGCTGGGGGTGGTGTTTCAGGGTTTAGGGCAGTGCAGTGGTGTTCGGGCAGTGTAGGGGCGGTGCAGGGGTGGTGTTTCAGGGTTTAGGGCAGTGCAGTGGTGTTCGGGCAGTGTAGGGGGTGCTGCAGGGGGTGGTGTTTCAGGGTTTAGGGCAGTGCAGTGGTCTTCGGGCAGTGTAGGGGTCATGCAGGGGTGGTGTTTCAGGGTTTAGGGCAGTGCAGTGGTGTTCGGGCAGTATAGGGGTCGTGCTGGGGCTGGTGTTTCAGGGTTTAGGGCAGTACAGTGGTGTTCGGGTAGTGTAGGGGGTCGTGCTGGGGCTGGTGTTTCAGGGTTTAGGGCAGTGCAGTGGTGTTCGGGCAGTGTAGGGGGTCGTGCTGGGGCTGGTGTTTCAGGGTTTAGGGCAGTGCAGTGGTGTTCGGGCAGTGTAGGGGTCCTGCTGGGGCTGGTGTTTCAGGGTTTAGGGCAGTGCAGTGGTGTTCGGGCAGTGTAGGGGGTCTTGCTGGGGCTGGTGTTTCAGAGTCTAGGGCAGTGCAGTGGTGTTCGGGCAGTGTAGGGGGTCTTGCTGGGGCTGGTGTTTCAGGGTTTAGGGCAGTGCAGTGGTGTTCGGGCAGTGTAGGGGTCGTGTTTCAGGGTTTAGGGCAGTGCAGTGGTGTTTGGGAAGTGTAGTGGGTCGTGCTGGGGCTAGTTATTTCAGGATTTAGGGCAGAGCAATGGCGTTCAGGCAGTGTAGGGGGTTTTGCTGGAGGTGGTGTTTCAGGGTTTAGGGCATTGCAGTGGTGTTCGTGCAGTGTAGGAGGTCGTGCAGGGGGTGGTGTTTCAGGGTTTAGGGCAGTGCAATGGTGTTCGGGCAGTGTAGGGGGTCGTGCTGGGGGTGATGTTTCAGGGTTTAGGGCAGTGCAGTGGTGTTCCGGCAGTGTAGGAGGTCGTGCAGGGGTGGTGTTTCAGGGTGTAGGGCAGTGCACTGGTGTTTGGGCAGTGTAGGGGGTCGTGCTGGGGGTGGTGTTTCAGGGTTTAGGGCAGTGCAGTGGTGTTCGGGCAGTGTAGTGGGTCGTGCTGAGGGGTGGTGTTTCAGGGTTTAGGGCAGTGCAGTGGTGTTCGGGCAGTGTAGGGAGTCGTGCAGGGGGTGGTGTTTCAGGGTTTAGGGCAGTGCAGTGGTGTTTGGGCAGTGTAGGGGGTCGTGCAGGGGTGGTGTTTCAGGGTTTAGGGCAGTGCAGTGGTGTTCGGCCAGTGTAGGTGGTCTTGCTGGGGGTGGTGTTTCAGGCTTTAGTGTAGTGGTGTTCGGGCAGTGTAGGGGGTCTTGCTGGGGGTGGTGTTTCAGGGTTTAGGGCAGTGCAGTGGTGTTCGGGCAGTGTAGGTGGTCTTGCTGGGGCTGGTGTTTGAGGGTTTAGGGCAGTGCAGTGGTGTTCGGGCAGTGTAGGGGGTCGTGCTGGGGCTGGTGTTTGAGGGTTTAGGGCAGTGCAGTGGTGTTCGGCCAGTGTAGGTGGTCTTGCTGGGGGTGGTGTTTCAGTCTTTAGTGTAGTGGTGTTCGGGCAGTGTAGGGGGTCTTGCTGGGGCTGGTGTTTCAGGCTTTAGGGCAGTGCAGTGGTTTTCGGGCAGTGTAGGCGGTCGTGCTGGGGCTGGTGTTTCAGGGTTTAGGGCAGTGCAGTGGTGTTCGGGCAGTGTACGGGGTTGTGCTGGGGCTGGTGTTTCAGGGTTTAGGGCAGTGCAGTGGTGTTCGGGCAGTGTAGGGGGTCGTGCTGGGGGTGGTGTTTCAGGGTTTAGGGCAGTGCAGTGGTGTTCGGGCAGTGTAGGGGGTCGTGCTGGGGCTGGTGTTTCATGGTTTAGGGCAGTGCAGTGGTGTTCGGGCAGTGTAGGGGGTCGTGCTGGGGGTGGTGTTTCAGGGTTTAGGGCAGTGCAGTGGTGTTCGGGCAGTGTAGGGGGTCATGCCGGGGGTGGTGTTTCAGGGTTTAGGGCAGTGCAGTGTTGTACGGGCAGTGTAGGGGTCTTGCTGGGGGTGGTGTTTCAGGGTTTAGGGCAGTGGTGTTTGGGCAGTGTAGGGGGTCTTGCTGGGGGTAGTGTTTCGGGGTTTAGGGCAGTGAAGTGGTGTTTGTGCAGTGTAGGGGGTCCTGCTGGGGGTGGTGTTTCAGGGTTTAGGGCAGTGCAGTAGTGTTCGGGCAGTGTAGGGGATCGTGCAGGGGGTGGTGTTTCAGGGTTTAGGGCAGTGCAGTGGTGTTCGGGCAGTGTAGGGGGTCGTGCTGGGGGTGGTGTTTCAGGGTTTAGGGCAGTGCAGTGGTGTTCGGGCAGTGTAGGGGTCGTGCAGGGGGTGGTGTCTCAGGGTTTAGGGCAGTGCAGTGGTGTTCGGGCAGTGTAGGGGTCGTGCTGGGGCTGGTGTTTCAGGGTTTAGGGCAGTGCAGTGGTGTTCGGGCAGTGTAGGGGGTCTTGCTGGGGGTGGTGTTTCAGGGTTTAGGGCACTGGTGTTCGGGCAGTGTAGGGGGTCTTGCTGTGGGTGATGTTTCAGGGTTTAGGGCAGTGCAGTGGTGTTCGGGCAGTGTAGGGGGTCTTGCTGGGGGTAGTGTTTCAGGGTTTAGGGCAGTGCAGTGGTGTTCGTGCAGTGTAGGGGGTCGTGCTGGCGATGGTGTTTCAGGGTTTAGGGCAGTGCAGTAGTGTTCGGGCAGTGTAGGGGGTCGTGCAGGGGGTGGTGTTTCAGGGTTTAGGGCAGTGCAGTGGTGTTTGGGCAGTGTAGGGGGTCTTGCTGGGGGTGATGTTTCAGGGTTTAGGGCAGTGCAGTGGTGTCCGGGCAGTGTAGGGGTCATGCTGGGGGTGGTGTTTCAGGGTTTAGGGCAGTGCAGTGGTGTTCGGGCAGTGTAGGGGGTCGTGAAGGGGGGGGTGTTTCAGGGTTTAGGGCAGTGCAGTGGTGTTCGGGCAGTGTAGGGGGTCGTGCTAGGGTATGTGTTTCAGGGTTTAGGGCAGTGCAGTGGTGTTCGGGCAGTGTAGGGGGTCGTGCAGGGGCTGGTGTTTCAGGGTTTAGGGCAGTGCAGTGGTGTTCGGGCAGTGTAGGGGGTCGTGCTGGGGATAGTGTTTTAGGGTTTAGGGTAGTGCAGTGGTGCTTGTGTAGTGTAGGGGGTCGTGCTGGGGGTAGTGTTTTAGGGTTTAGGGTAGTGCAGTGGTGTTTGTGTAGTGTAGGGGGTCATGTTTTAGGGTAGTGCAGTGGTGTTTGGGTAGTGTAGGGGGTCGTGCTGGGGGTAGTGTTTTAGGATTTAGGTTAGTGCAGTGGTGTTTGGGTAGTGTAGGGGGTCGTGCTGGGGGTAGTGTTTTAGGGTTTAAGGTAGTGCAGTGGTGTTTGTGTAGTGTAGGGGGTTGTGCTGGGGGTAGTGTTTTAGGGTTTAGGGTAGTGCAGTGGTGCTTGTGTAGTGTAGGGGGTCGTGCTGGGGGTAGTGTTTTAGGGTTTAGGGTAGTGCAGTGGTGTTTGTGTATTGTAGGGGGTCATGTTTTAGGGTAGTGCAGTGGTGATTGGGAAGTGTAGGGGGTCGTGCTGGGGGTAGTGTTTTAGGATTTAGGTTAGTGCAGTGGTGTTGGGGTAGTGTTTTAGGGTTTAGGGTAGTGCAGTGGTGTTTGTGTAGTATAGGGGGTCATGCTGGGGGTAGTGTTTTAGGGTTTAGGATAGTGCAGTGGTGCTTGTGTAGTGTAGGAGTCGTGCTGGGGTAGTGTTTTAGGGTTTAGGGTAGTGCAGTGGTGTTTTTGTAGTGTAGGGGGTCATGTTTTAAGATGCAACGCTCCAATACCTGACCAGTCTGCACTACATAAAACTGCAAAAAAACTAAAAATAAAAAGTGTTTTACACACTTTTGTCATTGGGCTATATGTGGGCTACATCTGGGTAATATTTGTGCTACATTTGGGCTCTTTTTTCACTGGTGGCCATCTTGGAAGACTTCTTTGTTATGAAGTTTCCTAATTTCCTCATTTACTGCAGTCTCCTCAGTAGGAAATGCTTTCAGTTTTTTACTTTGATTCCATCAAGAAGGCATTCAGATGTGTCACACATTTGCCATAAATTCAGAATGTTATTACTCTAGTTGTTCATTAGATCACTGTAGTAAAGCTACTGCTCACCAAGGAGTTAACTGGAAGTCTACTGCTGGTATTGAAAGTGATTGTTTCAGTCTGCATGTCAGAATTTTCTAATGAAATAGAAGAGGATTTTAGATCTCACTTAAAACATGCACAAAATTTTCTTTTTGCAGCACTAACCATAATTTCTATGGCAAAATGAACCCCCTCATTTTGTTCCTTTTTAAATTAAATGTCATCAGTGATGTCATCAGTGATGTCATTTGAGATGTCATTTGAGATGTCATCAGTGATGTCATGAGTGATGTCACTGACCATGTCATGAGTGATGTAATATGTGACGTCATCAGCAGTGCATTGCGGGTGCGCGAGTTATAGTTAGCTGAACTAACTATAACGGGGGAATTTCTATGGTTTTGTACGAGTGAAATGTCCAACTAACTATAACGCCCCTGAAACCTATGGTTTTTTCAGTGAATATATATATATATATATATATATATATATATATATATATATATATGTATTATCTACTGGCGGTCGCCAGTAGGTAGTTATAGTTAGGACCTATTTTCCATAGGAAATCCGCAACATTCTATTTGAAATAACTCTTGCGTCGGTTGACGAATCTTCGCGAAAGTTTCAAACTTTATGGCCCGCTCCGGTCCACTCCTACCCTGAAAGTTTCGGGGTGATTCGTCAAGCGGGGGCCGAGAAAAAAGGGGGGTCCCAAAACGTGTTTTCTCCATTCATTTTCCCATAGGAAACTTTAGCCACGGCTACAACTCGAACTGCTGAACGGAATTACACAAAATTTTGCAAAGAGGTAGTTCTTGGTTCAGAAAGAACCCTTTTTGTTAAATGGTGTAAATCAGTTCAGTAGTTGCGGACAAATTAAAAAAAATAGAGTCAAAAAATCAATTTCCCATAGGAAACTTTATGCAAGGCTACAGCCCGAACTGCTGAACGGAATTACACCAAATTTGGCAAAGAGGTAGTTCTTGGTTCAGAAAGAACCCTTTTGTTAAATGGTGTAAATTCGTTCAGTAGTTGCTGAGAAAATCAAAAGTAAAAACACATATATATCTGGGCGGAGCCTAACCACACATGTCATCGTGAGATCTGATTGGCTGTCAGCACTTCATCCTGGAATTGCTGGAAGCCATCTTGGGACCAATATAAATGATAGTACCCCATTGAAATGCATTGTAGTGATTCGAAGATTTTGAGGGTTACCAAAAGGAGAACTATAAAGGGTGATAACAGACTTTAGTTACATTAGAATTCATTTGTTGATGGTACCATACTAATTTCAGGAATTGTGGTGTGTTCTAAGGTGATTTTACCCTGTGAAAAACCTTCTGCTGGGATATCATGAATCATGTTTGAGAGAAAACTATTTTCACAATCTTGTCCCATACAGTTTTGGAAGGTGCTCCAGAAGCTAAAATGAGAGCATATTTTCTGTAAATTCACATTATCTTTCTCAGTCATGTGAGAATGAAGTCTGACATTCTCAGTAAAACATGTACATCCAACAATGGCAGAGACTGTCAGTTGATTCCTTTGTGTTCTACTGCAGCTTCCCAGAGTGTCCTAAAGAACAACTAGAGTGCTAACAGCCTTACTTATGACAAAAGTATGGCACATCTGAAGCCATCTTGATTGGAATAAACTGGTAACACTTAAAACATTTAATTTAAAAAGGAACAAAATGATGGGGTTCATTTTGTCATAGAAATTATGGTTAGTGCTGTAGAAAGAAAAATTAGGACATGTTTCAAGTGTGATCTCAAATATCTTCCTGTTATATTTCAACAGGAGCAGCCTGTCAGTTGATGCCTTTGTGTTCTACTGCAGCTTCCCAGAGTGTTCTAAAGAACAACTAGAGCGCTAACAGTCTTACTTATGACAAAAGTATGGCACACCTGAAGCCATCTTGATTGGAAAAAACTGGTAACACTTAAAACATTTAATTTAAAAAGGAACAAAATGAGGGGGTTCATTTTGCCATAGAAATTATGGTTAGTGCTGTAGAAAGAAAAATTAGGACATGTTTTAAGTGAGATCTCAAATATCTTCATGTTATATTTCAACAGGAGCAGCCTGTCAGTTGATGCCTTTGTGTTCTACTGCAGCTTCCCAGAGTGTTCTAAAGAACAACTAGAGTGCTAACAACCTTACTTATGACAAAAGTATGGCACACCTGAAGCCATCTTGATTGGAATAAACTGGTAACACTTAAAACATTTAATTTAAAAAGGAACAAAATGAGGGGGTTCATTTTGCCATAGAAATTATGGTTAGTGCTGCAAAAAGAAAATTTAGGGCATGTTTTAAGTGAGATCTCAAATCCTCTTCTATTTCATTAGAAAATTCTGACATGCAGACTGAAACAATCACTTTCAATACCAGCAGTAGACTTCCAGTTAACTCCTTGGTGAGCAGTAGCTTTACTACAGTGATCTAATGAACAACTAGAGTGCTAACATTCTGAATTTATGGCAAATGTGTGACACATCTGAATGCCTTCTTGATGGAATCAAAGTAAAAACTGAAAGCATTTCCTACTGAGGAGACTGTAGTAAATGAGGAAATTAGGAAACTTCATAACAAATAAGTCTCCCAAGATGGCCACCAGAGAAAAAAGAGCCCAAATGTAGCACAAATATCACCCAGATGTAGCCCACGTATAGCCCAATGACAGAAGTGTGCAAAACACTTTTTATTTTTTGTTTTTTTGCAGTTTTATATAGTGCAGACTGGTCAGGTATTGGAGTGCTTTACATGAGCATTGGTTACATCACACAAGGACAAATTCATGTTGGTTGACCCCTACACTACCCAAACACCACTGCACTACCCTAAACCCTAAAACACTACCCCCAGCACGACCCCCTTCACTACCAAAACACAACTGCACTACCCTAAACTCAAAAACACTACCCCCAGCACGACCCCCTACACTACCCAAACACCACTGCACTACCCTAAACCCTAAATCTACCCCCTACACTACACAAATACCACTGCACTACCCTAAACCCTAAAACACTAGAACCCAGCACGACCCCCTACAGTACACAAACACCACTACACTACCCTAAACCCTAAAACACTACCCCCTACACTACACAAACACCATTGCACTACCCTAAACCCTTAAACACTACCCCCAGCATGACCCCCTATACTACACAAACACCACTGTACTACCCTAAACCCTAAAACACTACCCCAGCACGACCCCCTACACTACCCAAACACCACTGCACTACCCTAAACCCTAAAACACTACCCCCAGCATGACTCCCTACACTACACAAACACCACTGGACTACCCTAAAACACTACCCCCAGCATGACTCCCTACACTACCTAAACACCACTGCACTACACTAAACCCTAAATCTACCCCCAGCATGACCTCCCACACTACACAAATACCACTGCACTACCCTAAACCCTAAAACACTACCCCCAGCACGACCCCCTACACTACCCAAACACCACTGCACTACCCTAAACCCTAAAACACTAACCCCAGCATGACCCCCTACACTACCCAAACACCACTGCACTACCCTATACCCTAAAACACGACCCTGTACACTACACAAACATAACTGCACTACCCTAAACCCTAAAACACTACCCACAGCATGACCCCTACACTACACAAACACCACTGCACTACCCTAAACCCTAAAACACTACCCCCTATACTACCCAAACACCACTGCCCTACCCTAAACCCTAAAACACAACCCCCAGCATGACCCCCTACACTACACAAACACCACTGTACTACCCTAAACCCCCTACACTATACAAACACCACTGCATTACTCTAAACCCTAAAACACTACCCCCAGCACGACCCCCTCACAACACAAATACCACTGCACTACCCTAAACCCTAAATCGACCCCCAGCACGACCCCCTACACTATCCAAACACCACTGCCATACCCTAAACCCTAAAACACTACCCCCAGCATGAACCCCTACACTACACAAACACCACTGCACTACCCTAAACCCTAAAACACTACCCCAGCACTACCCCCTACACTACCCAAACACTACTGCACTAACATAAACCCTAAAACACTACCCCCAGCACAACCCCTACACTACACAAACACCACTGCACTACCCTAAACCCTAAAACACTACCCCCAGCACGACTCCCTACACTACCCAAACACCACTGCACTACCCTAAACCCTAAATCTACCCCAGCATGACCCCCTACACTACCCAAACACCACTGCACTACCCTAAACCATAAAACACTACCCCCAGCATGACCCCCTACACTACACAAACACCACTGCACTACCCTAAACCCTAAAACACTAACCCAGCACGACCCCCTACACTACCCATACACCACTGCACTACCCTAAAGCCTAAAACACTACCCCCAGCACGACCCCCTACACTACTGCACTACCCTAAACCCTAAAACACTACCCCCAGCACGACCCCCTACACCACCCAAACACCACTGCACTACCCTAAACCCTAGAAAAGAAACCCCACCCCATGCCCAATCCCCCTTACCTCTCACTCCTCGTGGTTCCTCTCTCCTCGTGGTTCCTGCTTCACGTCGTCTCTGAGGGGCGGTGCACGTCGTTGTGAGGAAACGGAACAGCCTCTGTTTCCTTACAACGACATGGATCGTCTACATGTTTTTAGAATGCATGGTCATTTACCATACATACCTTTACAACAAAATTCGTTGTAAAGGCATGCGTGGTAAATGACCATGCGTTCTAAAAATGCGTAGTAATGACTTCGTGATGTACAACGCATGCGTGGTAATGCATGCGTTGTAATGGTATTGCAAAGTAAAAAGTCGTTGTAATTGCTGTTTACCGATCGAAGCTGGCCCCTGTTCTTCAGTGAGACGTTTATTTGATTAATTAGGAGGAAGGAATGTGTTTTTTTTACCGAAAAGTGCATTCCCGGCTGTTGTATTGGGAAAGTGTCCGCGTGGCCTGGTTTCACTTCCGGTGAGAGAGTGGAAGAGTCTGTTTGGATCTAAAGGAGTTCTGTTGTTGGACGGGGCCGGCGCCACATGTCATCAGAAAACATAGCTAATTTAACTTCGTTGTTCCTGCCAGATACAAAGAGAAGATCCTGTGTTATTCAGTGCCCTCGTTACCTTTTTTGTGGGTTGTGGTGCTTGTCACTTCACTGCCCCGCCGGTGCACACGACTGGGCACCCCACCCCGTGTGCCATCTGCAGGGCCTCTGCCCTCGGATCACTGGTTTCGGTTTCTGGAGTGGCAACATAAACAGTTGCTCCCAAAGGACTAGCCTGAACACTTAGGTGAATATCCCCTGCACCAGCATTCCACGGAAATTCTTTCCTAGCTCTCCCACGTCAACGAGGACGTCATAATAGCACGGCTCCGCTCGCGACACCGTATGACGTCATCGGAGCCATAAGAGAACCTCGTCGGCGTGCTGACGTCAGTTCCACCCATTTTTTCTGTGCCACCGAGGCAAACAGGGGACCGAGACATTTTCACATGTATACATAGTATAATAAATATATATATATTCACTGAAAAAACCATAGGTTTCAGGCACGTTATAGTTAGAAATTAGCATTTAAAAAACCTTAAAAATTCACTGAAAAAACCATAGGTTTCAGGCACGTTATAGTTAGAAATTAGCATTTAAAAAACCTTAGAAATTCACTGAAAAAACCATAGGTTTCAGGGGCGTTATAGTTAGTTGGACATTTCACTCGTACAAAACCATAGAAATTCCCCCGTTATAGTTAGTTCAGCTAACTATAACTCAGCGCCCGCAATGCACTGCTGATGACGTCACATATTACATCACTCATGACATGGTCAGTGACATCACTCATGACATCACTGATGACATCTCAAATGAAATCACTGATGACATCACTGATGACATCATCCAGTGAATGTGTGTTTTTCTGAAAATTAAATATGTTTTATATTTGTATATCTCAAGGTCGATGGAAGAATGAATGGGTATATAAGTGTCTAAATGGATGATTTTGTTTTGTAAAATTGATTGTATAACTGACTAAGTGTATCTTAGTGAATACATGGGTTAGTGAGTAATGTTTAAATATGAAAATATCTGTATCAGTCTCTCACTTTGTGTATAAGTGGCTGCATGGGTTGGTGAGTAGCTACATGAGTGTCTATATGGGTTATTAGTTGGTTTTTTGAGTATCAGTATGAGTGTCTGAGTGTCTGTATGGTTCGGTAGGGGGTATTACTTAGTGCATAGATGCATGAATGAGTGACTCACTGTTTGTATGTGTTGAAGACAGCATGTGTGCAGGACTGTATAGGTGGATGAGTATGTGTATGGGTGTGTTAGTGAGTGAATGACTGTCTCAATAGTGTCTTTATGAGTAACTACATATGTTTTAAACTAGTATATGTGAGTATTGGTGAATATAAGTGAGTATATGTGAGAGTGAGAGATTGGAAGAGTTCCTGTACAAATAAGTAGGTGTTTCTATAAGTGATTGTTTAAGAGAGTAAGTATGTGTACGTTTCTGTAGAAGTAAGTGTGGTAGTGTGTGTATAACTGTATATGCAAGTAAATGGATGTTTGATACTTTGTTTGCATGTGTGACTATGTGTGTGAGTAACTCTATGGATGAGTGGCGGTGTGTAACAGGATGTATAGGTGTATGAGTACATATGATGAGTGAGTACATGTATGAGTGACTGTATAGGGACTGTTGGTGAATGAGTGGATGTGTGTGTAGATCTTGGAATTACTGAATAGGTGTGTTGTAACTGGTATTGGTATGTCCATTGTTTTGAAAATGTTAGTTTGTATTTTTGAGTGTGTGTATCAAAGGTTATATTAGGGTGAGAGGAGGTCTGCCACTCTATCACAAGGATGATGTCATCAGTAATGTCATCAGTGATGTCATTTGAGATGTCATCAGTGATGTCATGAGTGATGTCACTGACCATGTCATGAGTGATGTAATATGTGACGTCATCAGCAGTGCATTGCGGGCGCGCGAGTTATAGTTAGCTGAACTAACTATAACGGGGAATTTCTATGGTTTTGTACGAGTGAAATGTCCAACTAACTATAACGCCCTGAAACCTATGGTTTTTTCAGTGAATATATATATATATGAAGATACAAAGTCCTGGATTACCTCTCCTGGTAACGAAAAACAGGTACGGACCACAGATGTGGAAATTCAATTAAAGTGCTTTATTGCAATTTTCAGCATGACGCGTTTCGGCCGGGTTACCACGGCCTTGATCACATAACGCACCGGAACCAAAACTATCATTTTATAGTGATACACATCCCATTCCGGTTACAACCCCTGGGCTTTTAATGAAGCTAGTAAACATACTGCAATGTTATAACCAGCTCATTGGGCTCCCTCTATCGTAATGAAACTATGTGAAACTGGAAGTTTAAGCACATCATTACATTTGATACGATCAAATAGATTTAACATATCATAAATAGCACATAATTGCTAACGATAAAAACCAAGTGGTTAAAAAAACCTATTGCATGACCTATCAACATGGGGACCAAAGCTGACAATCAAATTTGCCCAAGTCAGGGTGTACACCGGAACAACCATATAAAGTGCAGGTGCAAAAATCTATAAAAACAGTGTTATCTGATTTAATTTGATATTACCATCATATCAATTACCAGATGAATAATTAAAAAACCGGGAAATGGGAAGGGAAGGGGGGAAGAAAAATGGGAAGGAAGGCAAATGGCTGATGCAATTCCATTCATTAGTCATAAAGTGCAAGTGCAAGTTCACAAAGTCAGATGAAGACCACATAGCGGTCAACTTAACTAAATAGTATATATATGGATAAATCCATCTAATAATTTCCTCGAAACAAATCAAATACATAAATTACTCGTTGTGACTCACCTAGATCATAGTAATTACATAGATTGTCAATATAGTAAGCACATACAACGATATAGCACAAATCCAAGATAAAGCATTAAATACAATGTTTAAAATGAATAAGGTCAATAAAAAACAGCCCCAAAACCCGTCATAAAACCAGTAAAAAGTACACGCCAAACCAAGACCAAACCAGCGGTTAAAATCCAGGTAAAAACGAGACCCAAACCAGTCCTAAAAACAGGCCCAAAAGCCGCCTCTCTAAAAACCACACTCAAATAAAACATTGTAGGCAGAAATAAACCAACACTACTGGTCCTTCACTCAGTTCACAGAAAGTTATGGAGATCTTCCCCTGTGTTGAGACCCTTCGGGATCCTCGTGTCAAGTAAAACAATGTAATGAGATTCTAGTTGGCTGAGTTTCCTCTCCCTATTGCCACCTCTAGGATCTTTAGGCACTGAATCGATTACAAAGTAGCTCAAATCATTCAAATTATTTTTATGCACAAGTTTGAAATGACGGGCCACAGTATAACTTTGATCACAGTTCACAATAGCGCGTAAATGTTGCAGTATACGATTAAATACCTGCAACTTGGTACTGCCAATATATTTTAAATTGCAAGTACATTCTAGTACATACACTGCAAATTCCGTGCGACAAGTGAACCAACCTTTGATTTTAACAGGAGTTAAGTCAAAAGCACTCTGATATTCAGTTTTGTTTCTGCCAAATTTACATGCCCGACAAGAACTGCACTTGTGGAACCCTGTTCTTTTAGACAGCCAATTACTGGAGGCAACTACCTCCGGACTAGATTTAACCAGGACATCCCTCATAGAGGGAGCCCGTCTAAAAGTGATAAGAGGGTAACCAGGTAAACACTGGGATAATGTTATATCAGTCTTAAGTATGGGCCAATGTTTGTTAATAATACCTCTGAATTTCTTCTCCTGGTGACTATACGTTGTTATTAGTCTTACTGGATCACAAAAAGAGAGGGGTCACTACTCCCCTTGTTGCCCCACTATTTCTTTCCTTAATAGTGGTACCTAGACACTGTTCTCTAGTACGGCTGTTAGCTCTCAATTTGGCAATTTCTAACTCTTTAGAGTCAGATCCTCGGGCAATGAATCTGTTCTGTGCTTGAGTCTGGCACTCTATAAGATCTTTTCCGAACTACAGATTCTCCTCATTCTTAAAAATTCCCCATATGGAATGCTTTTGATCAAGTGGCTGGGATGGGAGCTGCTGGCATGCAATACCGCATTGCCAGCTGTTGTCTTCCTGTGGAGCCTAGTCTGTAGTGTGTTATTCTCCACATATATCTCTACATCCAGAAATTGAACACATTGCTTACTGATGTCAGCAGTAAATTGAAGATTTAACTCATTACTATTAATCACTTTCACAAATTCCTTAGCTGAATCAATAGTCCCTTTCCACACTATGCACACATCATCAATAAACCGCCAGAATTCCACCACATGGTCATTATACAGCTCTCTGTGGGTGCCTCTGAGGACCTGCTCCTCCCACCACCCCACGTGCAAACACGCATAACTGGGGGAAAAACATGCCCCCATCGCAACACCACGAAGCTGCTGAAAAATCTCCTTGTTAAACATGAAATAATTATTCAATAATCATCTTTAAAATCATTTCATTATGCTGGCGATAATTCATGCTCCGGTTATCCAAAAAGTATTTAACTGCTTTTAGGCCATCCACATGATGAATACTGGTGTAAAGGGTACAAATATCCATTGCAATCAGTGCATAGTCATCTTCCCACTTGATGGCTTGTAATTTGGAAAGAAAGTGACCAGTATCCTTGACATATGAGGAAGATCTTCCACAAATTCATGAAGAAAATAGTCCACGTATTTGGATACAGGTTCAAGGAGACTGTGCTGTGCCGAAATAATGGGTCGTCCTGGGATTGGAATTACTTTTTTATGTATCTTCGGGATGAAGTACAGAGTCGGAATAATAGGAAATTCATTCCTCAAAAAATTATATTCGTGTTTACTCAGTAATCCATCCCTTTTCCACTGACCCAATTCTTTCACCATTGTCTCTTTTAACTGTCTTATGTCATTGAAAGTCGCTTTCCTGTAGCAGGTGTTATCACTAAGATGCCGATCTGCTTCCTCCATATACAAATTTCTGGGCCAAATCACAATATTTCCCCCTTGTCTGCTTTATTAATAATCACATTAGGGTTATTACTCAACTTACGCATGAGCTTAGAGTACTGTATTTCCATGTACTTATGTTGTTTGCGTTTGCGTAAAGTAATGCAGTTGAGGGTTTTCAGATCTTCAATCACACAATCGCTAAATGTGTCGATTGCATCTTTCGGCATTAGGGGGATAAATGTGGAGGGCGGTCAAACGGACTGCTACATGGAAGATTAGTTCTAATGCCCATTTCATCTAAGTCTTCTTGAGTAGACCCTATCATATCCGTATCCACCCTACCTAATGCGTGCATAGTTCAGTAAAATACTAGTGTCAGAGACTTGAAAATTACTAGTGGGTAGGTTAGTAATAGTGATGTTGGATGCCTGTTCTTGGGCTTTATTCAATTTAAAGTGTTTTTTAAGTTTTAATTTTCGAATAAACTTGAACACATCAAATCGGGATTGAACATATTTGAAAGAATTTTGAGGGCAAAATGAAAGTCCCAAAGATAATAGTTGAGTTTCTGCCTTAGTTAAAATCATGTCAGATAAATTCACCACAGTGTTGTCAGGAGTGGTTGATTGTGTGGATGATATTACCATTTCTTTCCTCTGCCCCTCTTGTTGTAGCTTCTTGCGCCTACATTTCCTCCTTTGTTGCCTGCGCTTGTTGTTTCTTCTGCGCCTTTCTTCGGCTGTGGTCGTGGCTGTAACGTTTGCCAGCGGTCTTCTATTAAAAAACCAAGTTCTTCTGAAGGTGTATACTTTGAGAGCATCTGAATCTGCGATGCATTAGACTCATTGTCCTCTGAGTCAAGGCTGCTCGCCTCTGAACTTAGGTCAGTATCTGAGACCACAATATTGGAGGCAGTTGAAATTGGAATTTCCGGAGTTTTTGACACTAGTGCTTGCCTTTTAACAGTGTCATATTTGCGGGCAAACGTGAATACTCTTCCTGTCTCGTAGTCACGTTTATCTCGTGCAAATTTGAATATTTTATGATTTTTTATAACTTCTTCATGTTTAATAAGGCGCACATCAATTTCTTCTCTGCTTTTCTTAATAAAATCCTGTTGCTCATGTTGTTCCAATTGATGATTTATTCCTTCAATTTCCTTCAAGATTACATTTCGGTCAATCTCCGCATATTTTATAAGGATGGAAACCATGTTCATAGACGCCTCTAGGTTATTAGTGGCCCATTCTTTGAGCATTAGGGGATTGGGGTTCTCAAATGATGGAGCTATGAGAACCCTCAATCCTCATGGCACTCTAACCACTTCTCTATATTTCTCCAAGGACTTCTTTTCCCACCATTTAGTAATCTCCGTTCGGAGTAATTTCTCCAATTTCTTCATTAGGGATTTAATATCATTAGTACTTGTAGTTTCTTTATTATGTCCTTGCGAAACTTTGTCTATATTAGGCACATTTAAAAATAAAGCGTCAGCCACCGCCTCCCGGTTCCGTAGCGTTTCTGCTGATGTAGTCATTTTCAAATAGCAATAAAATATATATGCACCACTGTGCTCACTGCTATCGCGTAGTGTGCTCAGCCTACTTCAGAAATCCACAATCCTTTCTACCCGCCATAGTCCCAATGTTCTTGAGTGTAACACAGCTTACCCCAAAGTTCCTCGGTTATCCCGCTGGTGTCCTCCGACTCCGTTGAGTCACCAAAGTTACCCTGAGTAATGCCGCGTTGTCTCCTCGTTGACTCTCGACTGCGGGGGGCTGGCTCCAAAATACTCCTTCCGGGTTAGACTGGAATCGCATCCACGATGTCGGCCGTACAAACAGCCAGCCGCAAGTTGTAAGGAGGGTCCGTAAAAGCGGAAACAGCCGTACTCCGCCCGATCGTAATGAAGATACAAAGTCCTGGATTACCTCTCCTGGTAACGAAAAAACAGGTACGGACCACAGATGTGGAAATTCATTAAAGTGCTTTATTGCAATTTTCAGCATGACGCGTTTCGGCCGCGTTACCACGGCCTTGATCACATAACGCACCGGAACCAAAACTATCATTTTATAGTGATACACATCCCATTCCGGTTACAACCCCTGGGCTTTTAATGAAGCTAGTAAACATACTGCAATGTTATAACCAGCTCATTGGGCTCCTCTATCGTAATGAAACTATGTGAAACTGGAAGTTTAAGCACATCATTACATTTGATACGATCAAATAGATTTAACATATCATAAATAGCACATAATTGCTAACGATAAAAACCAAGTGGTTAAAAAAACCTATTGCATGACCTATCAACATGGGGACCAAAGCTGACAATCAAATTTGCCCAAGTCAGGGTGTACACCGGAACAACCATATAAAGTGCAGGTGCAAAAATCTATAAAAACAGTGTTATCTGATCTAATTTGATATTACCATCATATCAATTACCAGATGAATAATATAACTCTAATTGTGTTTGGAAAGTTTCGGGGCGATCTGTCAAGCGAGGGCTCAGAAAAAGGGGGGGTCAGAAAAGGTGCATTTCCCATGTTAATCCCAATAGGGGTTTAAACACGACTACAGACCGAACCATCGGACAGAATGACACCAGATTTGGCAGAAATGTAGCTCTTGGTCCAGAAAGTGCCCTTTTGTTATTTGGTGGAAATCCGTTCAGTAGTTTTCAAGGTATTAAGGGAAAAAACAATTTGTATATATAGGGACTCGGATACTTCGAGGATCCTACCGTCCCCGTGCTGATATCTGATATCTTGGGACTCGACTTCAGCGGGTCCCCAAAAAAAAGTTTAAAAAAGAAAAGGGGGCAGGGTAGGAATACCCATATCCTCTAGCCCTGGTCCTGGGGTCCCCCTGGCACCCCGCCAGGTCAAAAAATGTTGCAGTGAAATTGTGATTGAGTTGCGAATCTGCTGCTGCTGCAAAAAAAAACAAGCACAGGTGGGCCAGGTCCAAGGGGCATAAAAAAAGAAAAGGAAGGGGGTGCATGCAGCCCCCCTCCTGCGGATCTTTTGAGTCCCAGGGACCACCACCTCCCTGGGGCTTTATTCAAATTTTGGAGGGGGGCTGCACGGACCCCCTTCCATTGGGCTTCTTGAGCCCCGGGGACCACCACCTCCCTGGGAATTTATTTATTAAATGGAGGGGGGCCACACGGGACCCTCTCCTGGGGCTGTTTGAAGCCACCGCCTCCCAGTAGCTAAAAATAAGTAATGTTGGGCCATGCAGACCCCCCCTGGGGACCACCACCTCCCCGGGGCTAAATAAAAAGTAATGGGGGGGCACGCTGACCCCCCCGGCCCAGGAGACCACCACCTTTCCAGGGCCAAATTACTTTTAAAAGTGGAAGGGGCCTCGTGGCCCCCCTCCCGGGCCATATAGGGTCCTGGGGACCACCATCTTCCCGGGTAAGGCTCATAAAAAGTAAAGGAGAAGGGCCACGCGGCCCCGTTTCTGGAGCCAATTATGGCCATGGGGACCGCTGCCCCAAGGCCCAGCTCCTGCTATGTACCAGGGTGCCCACCCCCTGGACATAGCAGTTTGCTCTTGCTTGGCAGGAGCTGTGGCAGCTCCAACCAAGCGAGAGCAAACACTAACTCTGCTCTCAGTAAGCGGGAGCTGTCAAACTGCTCCCGCTTGCTGGGAGCAGAGTTTTTATTTGTTTCCCTGCCGACTGTTATGCGGGCAGGGAAACAGATTAAACGATTGCTCCTGCATACAGGGAGTTGCATTTCTAGCAGCTCCCTGCATGCGGGAGCAATGCTAACTCCCGCAGAAGGCGGGGAGCCGGCTTGCACCGCCGGGACCTTGAGGCTACCCCCGCACACCCCATCATAGCACACTGGGGGCCCTGGAGGTGAATTCCTCATTGATCTAATGGAGCACAATCTGATGTTTAGTGACTGTGATGAGTGGTTTCTTTCTTGTTGTCTCCTGGTGAGAGCAGAGTCCATGGTTCTCCCTTTTAAATACCCTAAGTATGCAAATGCCCAAAATGCATAGCACCACTCACTCACCCACTCACATACATACACAGGCACTCACAGGCCCACTCACAGACCCACACAGGCACTCACACACTCACTCACACGCTCACACAGGTACTCACACACCCACTCACAGACATGCACAGACACTCATACACCCACTCACACAGGCCCTCACGGACCCACTCACAGACCCACACAATCACTCACACACCCACTCTCAGAGGTGACAGGTTACAGTTAGGATTAAAAAGTTTAAAAAATTTAGAAATTGACTCAAAAAAACCCAAAGGTTACAGGGACATTATAGTTAGGTAATAGAATTAAAACAAATCTTAGAAATTGACTGAAAAAAGCACGGGTTACGGGGACGTTATAGTTAGGCTCAGATTCTATAACATGGACTGACACACCTGGGCACGGTGAATTACAATTAAAGTAAGCACATCAATTCTACAAAGACAAAAACAGATGTTGGAATTTTATATGTTTTTCATTTATTTTTTAAATATAAAATATTTCTTTTAATTTGTACAAAAATATATCAAAATTTTGTCATGATACTATTTTTTAAAAACATAAGAAGCATTCTTTTCAGCATATTTTTTTCACAAGTCGATAAGCAGTTGTCAAATTTCATTTGTAAATGTCATGTTTCATGTCATTATTTTCATGTTAACATAACTTTCTGTAATCCCATGTTTCCAAACATTCAACATTTAAAACCAAAAATGAAGTTGGTGATGTGCAGAGACTGGCAGCTGTTGACAAACTACGCGCGTTTCGGCTAGGCCTTCGTCAGGACTCCGTCACACTGATTTGCTATAATTTGGTCAGTATCCAAATTACACCAAAGGGATTTCTGGATGCGTTTGATACAGATGAAAGTTACAGCAATGCCCTCTATTCCCTTACGATTCTAGGTCTACTTATGGAGTGGGCTGGTATTCGAATTTCATCCTATTTTGATGTAAAATGCACTTAATAAGTTCAAATTTATAGTCCACTGGCCAACGATTAATGTATGTGGCGCTGCCCTGTTTAAGTCCAGACCACCTTCTGTAAACTTTATGTCAGTGATGTCCTGCGTTTAGAATAATCGTATCATAGGCAGCAACAATCATGAAATGAAATATAATGTGGTAACTGGGGCCATCCTTTGGTATCCGGTTAGCCTCAAATGATTGCCAATGATAATTCTACTCCACTCGCCTGCATGGCGTCCGTATCGATGGCAGTGTTTCACTAGGGAGACGCCAGATTCCACTCATACAAAACCATTGAAATTCAGCAGTTATAGTTACCTGAGCTAACTATAACTTATGCCCCCGCAATGCACTGCTTGTGACCTCACATATTGCATCACTCATGACATGGTCAGTGATATCACTGATGACATCACTGATAACATCTTAAATAACATTAGTCAGCCTTTGCTAAAAAGGACCTCATAGAATTTCTTTGGGTAGACTTTTCTCTATTCTCCTTCGCTTCAGTTTTGGGCCGCCACCCTCCAGTCATAGGGATGCAGTCGATACACGCCCACTGTGTAGAGTAGTTCTATCTACTCTCCATCACGTCATGCAAAATGTATCATACTGGTCCATGTACTTAGACTTTCATCAAACAAGGTGTCTTACTACTATGCACTTGCTACATACCCACAGCACATACACTCACATGGAACATCAGTGCATAGATCTGGGGGTCACACAGAATCTCTCATTGGACCATCTGAGATGATCTATCTGGATCCTCCATCACCCCCTCTTCTGCTCATCAGAGCCATCTTATGATCATGAGCTCCTCTTTGCTGATTGCCATAGCCCTTTGACCCCTTTGTTAGCCATTAACCATTTTTCCTGACTTCAGCCATCTGAGTTTCTGAAACCCTTTTTACCATCCTTCACAGACCACACTCCTTTTCACCCATCCACCTTTAAACTCCTCTGCCAAGTTTCAGTTCCTTTGCCCTCAGATCCACTCTCAGACTACTGTTCCAGTATCAGACAGCGTCTTCTATCACTGAGAGGTCAGAGTGTAACAGCCCTGGCTTTTAATTCACTTGGCATGCTATGATTTTTCAGCAAATACTTACCAATCTATGCGTGGCCTGAAGAGGTGGGGGTTTCTCTAGGTTGGTAGCATAAGAAGCATGAATAAAAATAATGTACAAAAGGGATATTCTTATACATGTGGCTTAGACTCCCGGTCTTCTTCCTTCTCTTCCAGGTCCTTCTGTGCCTTTAGGCGTTGGTCCTCCTCCCAGTCCTGTTCCAAGTCCTCCTTTTCTGGGTTGTTTTCGTCCTTCTGATCCTCATCCTGGCCTTTGTCCTACTAGTTCTGGTCACCCTGGTACTGGGTTCCTAAACCAGGTGCTCTTGGTTGCAGTCCTACCTGACCATGGTCTTCCTGGCCATGCTCCTGGCTCATCCTTGTATTAGCCTTTCCTTGGCCTCCTGATCCTGGTACTAATGATCCTTGACCTGATCATGCTGGTATGCTGGGTCCTTCTCCTTAGCCCTGCTGTCCTGGGTCTCTTAGAGCTGGCACTCCTAGTCTTCCTCTGTTTCGGTCATCCTGATTCTCCTTGCATTGGGCCTTGTGGTCCACCTGGTACTGTGTCCATTGGTCCTGGTCCTCCTTTTTAGGTCCTCTTGAGCTGCGTCTGGTCATATTGCTTCTGGTGGCTCTGGTTACCCTGATCCTTACCAACCTGGTCCTAATACCCCAGTTCCTAGTCCTCCTGCACCACTTGAAACTTCAGGTCCTGGTCCCCTTGGTTCTGACCTCTCTGGTCCTCCTAGCCCTGTTCATGGACCTGCTTATTCTGATCCGATCAGGCCCTGGTCTTAATGGTCCAGTCCACCTGCTCCTAACCTGACTAGTTCTCTGGTCCCTCCTCAAACATGCCATGAGTAATGCAAGTCAGTGCATTGCGCTGCGCTGTGTTGCGTTACGTTGGATTACAAGATTTGCGTTGGATTGTAAATACCACCATTAGATTTTGTGGCGGGTCTGCATTAAAACCTGACACAAAGTCTTTATAAATCTGGGCCTTCATTTTTAAAAACTTTGCCGCAAACAAATTGGCAACAAGGACAAACTTGACAGTAAATTTGTTCTGGCTTAATTGGTCACAAAGGCTGCATTTGAAAATATCGTAAGGGGTTAAGACATCTGCTACACAGATCTTTGTGTGCCCAGCAAATCTCAGAGGATAATAATGATGTTAAGGTTACTCTAGCAGTTAATGCAGTTTCTAGAGAGATCTGTGTTTTGTCTAGTCACAGTTGTGACTTATAAAGTAGTGTGGAGGGTAACTGTGCCTTCTACATAGCACTATGTGTAACATGGAGACCACAGATTTCTGTATTATGTAGATAGGGAGGTGGGTTACTGCTTTTGACACAGAGATCAGTTTGTTGCTATAAACAACCCCAAGCACTGCGTTAAGTTTTAAAACCTGACTTTGGGGCTGATTATCATGCTGGTCGAACTGACTTCCGTGGTCCTGTTGGAGGCGGTCAGACTGCTGTGGTCTCGTCGGAAGCGGTCGGTCCGACTGCCAGATTACAATGCATGCATCCTCCGACCGCTGAAAGACCACGTATTCCGACTGCTTTTCTCCGAGCACTGAGATGGTGGTCGGAGAAAAACAGCATCCATAGGGCAGTACAGGGATCGCCGACTGGCGCCTGGATTACAACGTGGGTTTCCGACGACCCGTCCGTGGCAGTCCAACCGGTTGCCTCGAGTCATCGGAAACGAAGGATTAGGGGTGCATACTCACACAAATCCGCTTCTCTCCTGCAGTCTCCACCGTGGATCCCTTCCTCCGGGTCTCCCCTACACCTGGGCAGTTGAACCCCCATGACTAGGATCCTGTGGGCGCCGTAATCCAGGTAAGTCCTTATGCAATATGTATCCCTATTGACTGCACTGTGCACATTCCTCCACACTCCAGCAATGGGGTACATGATGCACAAGACATTCCCCCACATATGTCATGCATGTGTGTACAATTCACATGTTTTCTGAGAGTTATGCACACACTTGCAGCGACATATTCGGGGATATGTGCTCCGCCGTAGATGCGACAGCCGCAGTAGCAGCAGTTGCATCGTAATACGGCAGGGGAAAGCTTCCTGGTGTCGGCGGTCAGAAAGGGCTCGCAAGGACGGCGGTCGGACAGTTGGTCTGACCGGCATCGTAATCAGCCCCTATGTGCTTCTTCTGAGCAAACACTCTTAACGCATAATGCCTACCAGTAAAGATGATATGTCACTCCTATGCCTTGTAACTCTCATTGTCTTAAGTAACTCATCCTGTACTTTGATATTCACATGTTTGATTTATTGTGAATGTATAATCTTTGTGTGTAAGTTTTTCTGAAGTGATGTCAAGCTGCGTGCCTTTGTTTCCCTCCATTTCATTGGCATCTTGGTGAAAGGCTCCAGATAGCTGCCAGCCAGGTTCATACTCAAATAATAGAAGGGCTGATATCCCCGTAAATTTGGCCTCTGTTTTTGTGAAACTGAAATTAAGACAATCCCTTCACCGTCTTCACTGCAGGTTGCAGGCACTGGTGAATGTGTCCTGCTGTCTCCAAATTACACCGTGTCATATTCATCATATTTTAAAGGATCCAGGCCAGAACCCGGTTCTGGCTCAATAACAGCTGCTACATCCCCCTCATTTCCACCACTGTTTACACGTATTTTGCCAGAGTTTTACATAACTATTATTTATTTATTAATTGTTGTGTCTCTGGTGATGCATCTCAGCCGATTACATCATCATTACTTTGCCTGCCAAAATCATTTATCCATTGCAGGCCTTTTGATTTTAATAAGAGGGGACTTTAGCCAATGGCGAGTTGATTCTGCGACCGTGCCAAATTTAGGAAGTGGTAATACAAAGACCACAGGGCATATCTGAAGTCAGTAAATGAATTTCATTCAGTGCCTTTGTTAAAGTCTTTTTTTTAATTCTTTGCAAGTTATTGTTATATAACGCATTCACCAACTAAACTGAAGTTCTGCAATGAGACTGAGCATTATAATTAATCATGCTTGTGAACTGGTTCAGAAGCGGTCACGCATTCACTGGCAACACCTCATGCTAATGTTTTTCAGCCACCAGCACAAAGGCCCGAGTGGTTCTGCGCCCATGATGGATAAGTACGAGAACCTGGGCCTGGTGGGAGAGGGAAGCTACGGCATGGTAATGAAGTGCAGGCATAAAAGCAATGGCCGAATCGTCGCCATCAAGAAATTCCTCGAGAGCGAAGATGACAAAATGGTGAAAAAGATTGCCATGCGGGAAATCAAACTCCTGAAGGTAAGCCAATGGCGGACATGCTTGTAGTGTTTGTTTAGGTTTTTTGAGTTGCTAAGGGCTTCCGAGACTGGGGCTGGAATTGAGAATCTGAACTCAATCGGAAACGTCATGCATTATTACTGTATTCCTCTTATGGTCAAGATACAGTATGGTTCCCTCTTTATAGTTCAACACTGCAGGTTATTGAATAAGGGCCACGCTGACGCATGTACGGCACCCTTTTTTGCTGCACCTTCCAGTGGTGGCTGGTGGATTTCAAAAGTGGTGGGCGGAACATTTTAGATACGACTGTAGTGCGCAGCAAGCATGCCGTTCTGAAAATGGAAGATGTGGGGGTGGTGGGTTCTCCTACCACAAGAAAATATTGAAAAAAATTGATTCGAATAGTGGAATTTACATCATAAATTTGCAACAATTTTTTTGAAAAAAAGAGTAGATGCAAATGGGGCACTTTACCACACAAGTGTCAATGATCATTACAAGCAAGCCAAAAAATTCCCCAGACATGATACCTAACTCGTCTGTTTCCAAACTGTCCAACTATCCCCAAGATATCACACATACCTACTCATGAAAATAGACACCCAAAGTGTATTCTACCTGTAACATAGCTCTGCTTCTTCACTGTATTGGTCGATCGATTGGAGCCAAGAAAATTGATGACACTGTACATAACAAATACTTCAAAAAATAAGATGGCAAAAGATGGATCCATCCATAGCATGTCACCTTTGCACTTTTGGAATTAGCCATAAAATAAAAATAAGATTTAAGCTGCCAGATACCAATCTCTTTTTTTACAGTTTTATATAGCGCTTTACATGAGCACCAGTTACATTACACAAGGACACATCCATTTTTGTATTTTAAGTATGGGGGGATTAAGAGATTGGCCCAGAATCACAGGATGTTGAGCCAACGCCAAGGCTCATACCTGGTTCCCCAGTTCTAAAGTCAGCAACTCTGGCTGTTACGCCACATCCTCTTCCCTCTTGAAGAGATTTTGCTCTAGGTCTTGGTTGGTAATCGATTCTCAGAAACAAAGGTCCCTATAAGGTAAGAAATGGATAAGATGGCCACAAAGTCACAATGAAGTTTGAGGCTACTTTAGTTATGCATACAAATATTTAATTATTCTTGAAGAGATTTTGCTCTAGGTCTTGGTTGGGGCACATGTAACTGACCAACCAGCCATGTGATGAGCAGGCTCCGGGGGCACTGCTACTCCTCTTGAGCTGCAGTCCTGAACTCTAGTCGAACGGATAGTGGAAGAGTCTCTGTTCTCCTCAGGCTGTGGCGAACTGTGAACATGAGCACTCCTCACCACTACGGAGCCCTTGATGGGTGTGGGTTGGGGATGGGGGAGGGCTCTATAAGGCTTCCTCTGTCTGCCGGGTCTGCTGAGACCCGTGATAACCGTAGGGAATCCTACTGGCTATGCCTCAGTGCTGGGTCTCTCAATGAACTGGAAGCTGGTGGTGGTCAGTTATTAGGTTTGTTTGGGTAAATGGCTTTGAAAGCGAATTTAATCCAGACTTCTACAAGTAACCAGTGCAGGTCCTAAAAGAAGACCCTGTGGGTTGGACTAAAGTTCCTCTTCTTGGATATTAACCCTGCTGTCCCATGGAATATAGCTGGAGTGAGCAACTTGAAATTCCTGAGAGAATGGCACCCCCACAATAAAGGTGTGAGATTATTAAGGCATGTGCTGGTGTTCTCAGTCGTTGCAGGGATAGGGCTTTGGGACGTAGATGTTTGCAGATTTTGCCAATTTGTTTATATAAAGAGTAAATGACAGTGTACAATGTCAGATAATACCAAGACATTTTACTTCAGGTGATAGAGGGCAAACCTTACACCTTTAGTTCATCCATTAGAATTGGGCTATGTTTGGCTTCAGATTTTTGTGTGTTCAGAATTAGTGAGCAGTGTGACACCCACATTTGCATTTTTTTAGACGAGATCGTAGAGTCGGCACCATACAGTACCTTGGGGTAGCTCTTGTGCAGATTTTGAGTTCATGGGCCTTCTTTAACTCTTACTACGGCGATTAAAGTATCAAAAGGGAAAGCATAAATATAACAATTAGGTGTAGTGACAACAAGTCACCTTTTGACATTTCAGAACACTTTCAGACACTGTACAGATAAAGTGAAAATTACTGAATAGTTGAGGAAACGGGGGCAGATGCAGCAATACAGTGGCCACTGTGTCCAGATCTGTGGATAGGGCAAAGGGCATGTGGACTTCGATGATAACCTGCTTTCGGCCAGTGCATGGAGCAACATGTCACGAGTTGGTCACCTATGACCATAGCCATGAGTGTTTGGTTTATTTGAAGAGCAGGCAGCTGGCCCTGTACACATCTACTAAGGCCTCACCCAGGCTGTGCCCTGGAAGCTGTTGAATTAAAGGGCCTCTTTCAGTGAATCTCGCCCTTCACACATACACATAGACCGCATTATTGTCCTAACACAGGGCACAAGTCCTAAAAAAAGAAGTGGGGGGACTGACCTAGTTTGGCAGTATGCAAGTGACCTCACGGCGCGCGACATCACGGCACACAACATCACACATGGCATCACAGGAATTGACATCATAGAAAGTGGCATAACAAGCCACGACTTTACAGTAAGTGGCATCACAAGAAGTGACATCAGATCTAAAGCCCTCACATATATGTTTAGCAGGTCTATCATGTGCACGTTTGAGCGCATTGCGAGGATAATAGCACAGTGAGCTATGGAAGATGATATGTGACTTCTACACCTTGCAATCCCCCAGTTTTATGTAACACATCCTGTACATTCATTTACAAATGAATATAATTTATTGTACATGTAACATGCACGTGTTGATGTAAAGCGCTCTGACACCCTGCATTGGAATGAGTAGGGCTATACAAGAAAAAGTAGTGGTGCTTAAATTGTTTCAACTCCTCCTCAGGGGAAGTAAGCTCTATATAAATGCAATTTGTTTATGCAAGGGGTATGAGAGGCAACATGTAAGTACAAACAATTACAGAGTCTGTGTTTCAAAAAGATTTTTAAATCCAAAGTGCTCTGTCTCTGCCGTGATCGGTCCGTATCAGAGACAAGGGGTAATAGTTAGTAACGATGAGTCCGCGATCCGTTTTCGCCGGGCTTGACACCGATGCCATAGAAAACGGATCGCGGACTCATCGTTACTAACTATTACCCCTTGTCTCTGATACGGACCGATCACGGCAGAGACAGAGCACTTTGGTCGTTGACTTTCTTCGGACCATTGGTTACCCTTAACTTAAGGGAACGTCTTCTTTTTATCTTTATGTCCTGGCACGGACCTGAATGATTTGCGGATCTCATTTTATGACCTTGGCGAGAGTACAGCACCCATCTATCGCCCTGAAGAAGCCCATGTTTGGGCGAAACGCGTTGGCTGTGCATTTATGAAAATCTGGCACTTGCTTAATAAAAACACATCAAGGCTGGAAACAACAACGTGGATTTAAAAATCTTTTGAAACACAGACTCTGTAATTGTTTGTACTTACATGTTGCCTCTCATACCCCTTGCATAAACGGTTAACTTTTTGGTCATGTGGCAGCTGGCCATTTGAGGTGGGCAATATTCAAGAAGGGTAGTGACTAGTCTGGGCAGTGCAATCCTCTTGAAAACCCGGCTGCCTTTTTCATTAGTAATACATGCAATTTGCTTTGTATAAATATTGGGAAAGACCAACACATCTGACATTCTTACAGTGCATGCATATCTCCTAAACAGGGACTAAACAAAGTGAAAAGCTGCCTCTCTTAAGTATGTGTGAAGTGCTAACAAGGTGTGAGCCTTTGTTTCCCGTCCGCTTCATTTGCATCAGGTGTGAGGCTCCTGACTGATCCCAGCTAAGAGACTAGAACAAAAGGAGGCCTGATGATCCCTTAGATTGGACCTTTGTTATGGGTCCAGCAGGAGTCTTAAATGAGAAAGCCCCGTCCCCGCCTGCACGTTGTTGCTTGTTGCAGATGGAAAGCAGACAACGTGCAGGTGCTGCTGAAAGTGTCCTGGTGTTTGGAAATTACACCAGGACGAGTTCAGCACATTATTTAGTGGAGCCCAAATTCTTGGCAGGGTGGACGGCGTTCACCCTGTGAAAAAAGTGGGTGGATGCCGTCCACCCGCGTGTACCCCCGACTCGTGCCCTGTCCTAACATTTGAATTGTGTCTGCATCACCCTGAAATGTTTTTTCAGAAACGCTTTCACAGCACATTTGCAGCACGCGCTGCTCAAGCACTTACCCACAAAGTAAGTGAAAGTCTAGATGAAATGATGGCGTGGAAGGGCATGTGGGGTTCACTTGATGTCTAGCCGCCCGTACCTCCCCATGCTGGTAGGTAGAATTTGCCGAGGGCTGCCCTGTGTGCTAGGAAGTCCCGGTGCTGCGGATTCTTGGCGCTGCTCTCCTTGAACCACATGCTAGGCACTAGAGAAATGCCACCAGGAAGTAATGCGAGGCTGAGCACCCGGAGCATGCAAAAATGGAAATGTACAATTAATCAGCATGCGTGCAGATGTGTCAGTGAAATGCTACGTAATGAAACCCATCCAGACAGTGCCCGATTGCCGCCTCAGCCAAGAATTCCTTAAATTACCTCATATTTTCAACACTGTGGTGGTGGGCATCTCGCGCTGTCTCAGAGAGGGCTGCCTTTGGTCAGGATGGAACTCGGCTGAACTGGCCACGAGTCTCTCCATGGACTCTGTGTTCAATTGCCGTTAGTGCCGCAAGTCGGTGCCAGTCTAGATGCTTCTACCTTGCTGAAAGCAGCGCCAGCATTGAATCGGGCAGTTGGACCAAACGCTCATTCTGAGTGCAGGGAGCTGCGGCTGCCCACCCCCCTCCCCTCACTATGCACAGATGGTGATAGGACTCTGGTCTGCATGTCAGGCTGGCCGCAGAAAGGCAGTCGGCCAACCTGACATGCGCACTTTTAAGTGCAAGTGTGAGCCTAGTTAGTATTTAGCCCCACCCACTCATCACTCCGCAACTCGGCATATGGCCAATAAAAAAAAAAAAAGCACAAATCCGCAGCTCTAAAAAAATATATAACCTGTAAATTTTTATTTACATTAAATTCGGGGGCTGGGGGACCAAATATAGGGGGGCAACGCCCCAACGCTCTTATAAAGGAGCCGCCGGTGGCATCTTCTGCCTTTTATAATAGTAAGTAAATCGACACAATCCTTTGCGTAGCTTCGCTTTGCTTAAGATCCACACGAGTGTCAGTACAACCTGTAGTAAAAAATCCTGTCTATTGTTATATAACTACTTCACAAGTTCCCCGGACCACAAGGTCCAAGGCGGGTAGAGAGGTCCTCGGTCACGAGGATAGAAAGGACATGTCCTCCCTTTTCTATACACTTTCACTACTAAGAATGTCCTTCCTGTGGTCTCATTTAAGTACCCCTACAGTGATGAGGGGGACGTTTGAAAATGAGACAACCAAAACTGGGTGGGGGTTCCTATATGTATAGTGGTGACTCTCTCAAGTACTAAGTTACTGAGAGGATCAAAGAAACATGAAGCCAACCCACAACTGCGGGTGGAAAGGGAAGAAGACCCTTTTCTTTTAATTGCCCTCACTCACTCTAGTAGTGACATGCTTCATCATTGAGCCATCCAGACTCCTAAAAGTTGGGGTGGGCTCGACCGCCTTTCAGGGAGCACTTAGAGATAATTTGTAAGGGGACTTACCATTAAAGATAAAATTCCTAACCCACTCCTAAAGAAATCTTTAATAGTGGGGTGGGTCGGAAGGTTAAAATATATAGAAAACAGGTATTAAGGATGTGATGGTCCTATGATCCTAAAAACAGCACCAACATGTTACAGCACTACTTAACTGGCTTTCTATGAGTCCTGGGCTTTCGTCAGGGTGGGACGTAATGAGGTTACTTCCCCCAAAGACGTGAGTGCGATATATGCTATTTGCCAAGTGCACTATAAATATTTATAAAAAATGGAACAAGCCTACTACTTGCCACTGGTCTGGATCAGGAATTACCCCAATGACTCTTGTGCGCACAAGCAGACGTAGGTTCGGGCAGGGAAGGACCTTAGACGAATGTGTGACTACAAGGCCTCCCTCCAGCGCTCCCTTGGGAATCAATAACCCCGAGTCATTGGGGTAATTCCTGAGCACTGGGGGCCACCAGGAGTCGTCCCAGGCGGAGAGAGCTTGGTGCCCAGGGTGAGTACTTCGGTTTTGTCGGAGTTGAGTTTGAGGCAACTGTCCTTCATCCAGGCGGTGACTGCCTTCATCCCGTTGTGAAAGTTGCTCTTAGCGTCTGTAGGTTCGTCGGTAAGGGAGAAAATCAGCTGGGTGTCATCAGCGTAGGAGATGATTGAGTCTGTGGTTTCTGATGATGGCAGCAAGTGGGACCATGTAGATGGTGAAGAGGGTGGGGCTCAGAGAGGAGCCCTGAGGAACTCCGCAGCTGATCTCTATAGGTTCGGAGGAATATGGTGGTAGCTTCACTCTCAGGGTTTGGCCAGTGAGGAAGGAGAGGATCCACTCTAAGGCTTTGCAACAGATGCCTGCGTCATGGAGTCTTGTGCAGAGGGTTTGATGGGAGGCAGTGTTGAAGGTGGCAAAGAGGTCCAGGAGGATGAGGGCTGTGGTTTTGTCTCGGTCAAGGAGAGTGCAGATGTCATCTGTTGCGGCGAGGAGTGCAGTCAGTCTCAGTGCTGTGGTTGCTTCTAAAGCCAGATTGGGATTGGCCAGGGTGTGGTTTGTTTCGATGAATTCGGTGAGTTGGGCATTGACAGCCTTCTCGATGACTTTGGCTGGGAAGGGGAGCAGAGAGATGGGTCTGTAATTCTTGAGGTCCGTCTGGTCAGCAGAGGGTTTTTCAGCAGGGGGTTGATCTTTGCATGTTTCCAGTCTTCAGGGACAGTGGCGGACTCGATGAAGCAGTTGATGGTGTGGCAGAGTTCGGGGGCAATGGCAGTGCTGGCTTGGTTGAAAATATGGTGGGGGCAGGGGTCCGATGGGGCTCCAGAGTGGATGGTTTTCATGATCCTTAGGGTGTCATCAGTGGTGAGGGTGGTCCAGTTGAGCAGGGTCAGCTGGGGACTGGAGCATTTGGGTGCAGTGGTTGCCGTTGGGGTGGCTGGGTCCTGGGTTGCGAAGCTGTCATAGATGTCTATGATCTTGCGGTGGAAGAAGGTGGCGAGGTTGCCGCAGAGGTCTTGGGAGAGGGGATGTCTGTGGCACGTGCTGGGTTTGGCAAATTATTTTATTATGGTGAAGAGTTCTTTGCTGTTGTGTGCGTTGGCGTTGATACGTTACTGTACAGCCGTTTTCTTTGTGGTTCTGATGAGGTGGTGGTGTGTGGTGACGGTGGGTTTGAAGGCTGCATTGTCTGTCGAGTTCTTGCTGCTCCTCCATCTTCTCTTGAGCCATCTGCAAGTGCGCCTGGACTTTTGGAGGGCGAGCAAAACCAGCTGGCTTTCTCCGAGGGCTGTTTGCCAGAGGGTTTCCTGAGGGGAGCCAATGTGTTGGCGCTGTCGGAGAGCCGTAGGTGGAGGGTGCGTGCTGTGGCATCTGTGGAGGTCAGCGGTGGGGTTTTGCAGAGGGAGGTGGCGAGTTGGTCTTCAGAGACCTTGTTCCAGCTTCTGCACGGGTAACGGTTGACACAGTGGTGTTTGGTGGGTTTGGTGAAGGAGAAGTGGACGCAGTGGTGGTCAGTCCAATGTAGTTCTAAGGTGTGGCTGATAGAGATGTTGTTGCTTGTTCAGAAGATGGGGTCAAGCATGTGTCCTGCTGAGTGGGTTGGGGAGGTGACCAGTTGTTTGAGCCCGATGGTGGCGAGTTTCTCCAGTAGGGATGAGGTGTTGTGGTCATTGAGGTTGTCCAGGTGGAAATTGAGGTTGCTGAGGAGGATGTAGTCCGTTGAGACAAGATCGTGGTGTGTGATAAAGTCGGCTATGAATCTGCTGAAGGAGGGGACAAGGTCCGGGAGGTCTGTAGACGACGGTCCAGTGGAAGGTGGCTTTCGGGTTGATCTGGACCTGGAAGTGGAGGTGCTCCATGTTGGGTGAGTGGACGTTAGAGCTAGTTGTGAGGCGGAGGGTGTTCTTTGTGTACGATGGTGATGCCTCCTCTTGGTCGGTTGGTGCAGTCCTTGTGGGTGATTTTGTAACCGTCTGGGATGGCGGTGGAGTTGTCCAGGGCTGAGGTAGGGTTCATCCAGGTTTCCGTGAAGAAGGCGACGTCGGGGGAGATGGAGTCGAGCAGGTCCCAGATTTCCACAACGTATTTGTTGAAGGAGCTTGTGTTGAGTAGGATGCAGCTGAGTTGGTTGAGTCTGGTTCTTGAGGGCCGTGCGGTTGGTGGGTCTGGTGTGCGGAGGAGGAGAAGGTTAAGTTGCGGCAGGTGAATGGGCCTTGGGTGTCATTTGGTGCGGCGAGGTGGCAGGTAGTGGTTTGTCCAGTGTTGAGGGCATGGAGGATGATGGCATCATAGTGGTGAAAGGCGTGGGGAGCAGGGTCCATGGCATTGGGTGCTGTCTAGGCTCAGACGGGGCAGACGGGCTTGCCTTTGGCACGCCGTCGGCACTGCCACGCAGACGCCACCATTAAGTAGTGGTAGGGAGGAGGGAGGGGCTGGTCAGCTAGGAGGCGGGAGCTGGAAAATGGCGCTGGTACTGGGCGGGGCCGCAGGGACAGAGCAGCGGCAAGGGTGGGATGAAAAGAGGCACAGAATAAGGGGAAAAAGAGAAATACAGAAGAAAAATAGAAAATGAGAGAGGCTAGAAAAGCAGAACAAGAGATGAGAAGGTACAGGAAAGCAGAGACAGACTCACCACTGGACCACTAGGGATGCGGCACAGGCGGGATCCTGCGGGTTGAGGAGGGCCTCGAACTCGAGACCTGGAGCACAGAGGGGCAACAGCTACCAGGTGGAGCTGCGCAGCAAGGGAGCAACGGATGCTGATAAAAAGGTCAGTGAGATCAGTCCTTCACAGCACAGTGGCCACCATTAAGTACTGGTAGAGAGATGGGAGGGGCTGGTCAGCTGGGAGGCGGGAAGCAGTGCTGGAAGAGGGAGGGCCACAGGGACAGAGCAGCAGCAAGGGCAGGATGAAAAGAGGCACAGAGTAAGGGGAAAAGGAGAAATTCAGAAGAAAAATAGAACATGAAAAAGGCTTGAAAAGCAGAACAGGAGATAAGAAGGAACAGGAAAGCAGAGACAGACTCACCACTGGACCACCAGGGATGAGGCGCAGGTAGTATCCTCTGGGTGGAGGAGGGTCTCGAACTCGAAACCTGGAGTCCAGAGCGGCAACAGCTACCAGGTGGAGCTGCACCGGGGGTAGTAACGGACACTGACAAAATGGTCAGTAAGTTCTACTTTGTACACTGTAAGACATGAGAGGAGACTACAAAAATAAACCAAAGTCAAAGTCAAATAGCCAAATAGATAAACTGAAACTAGTGCTTAATTTGTGCATGTGGTGGCAGATGATGGGCCTTATTTTTGGGATCAGGACTTATTTTCCATCATTAGTCTTTGACCCAGAGCACGAGAAAGAGAGGCAGAGAAGGGGAAAAGAAGGAGGAATGTGAAGATGGTGAAACAGTGACAAAGGGAGAAAGCAGATAAGAAAAATATCTTGGAAGTGTGATGTAAGAAGAGAGGAAGTCTCAGAGTGGTGGAAGAAAGAGGAATGAGGTGGAATAAACTAGCCAGCCTCTGTATTCAGCCAGTCGAGCATTCCGCAGTGTCGATGGTGATGTCTTCCAAAAAATTTAGGCCCTTGTATTTCGTTTTTTTTAACAAATTAAGTAATGACTGTAACACATAGTCTTATATTTTTAAAGATACATAATAGTAACATATTATATATATTGTGCTCCATAACGCACTTCAGCCATTTTTAGGAGCTGTAAATAATATTAACATTTTATTGTGCAAGATACAGGAAAGATTCCACCTAAGGTTAAATGCAAATATACGTGTACACATAAAAATGACAAATGATACATATATACTCCAAATAGTAGATGGAATACTGTGCACATGCAGTTTACACACATGTAGATTATTACGTACAAACACGTCTGTACACATCCTCATGCCTGCAAGATATACAGTAACTAACAGTGACAATTTAGTTTAAATAAAATATTCAAATGAATGCTAATACTGTTATAGTCTGTTTTTTGTGTGCAACCTCACAACCTTTTAAAGATGTCACTATATCTCTGGTTAGATAATATAGGCATTTCAATACATCAATTATGGAGATGAGTATATGGTCCTAAAACTGAATTGCAATTATCAGTTTATAGGTAGTTAGGTACTCATAATTTCTTTGTGAGGTATTTATTGAGAAGGAACTGTTTGAACTCTTCTGAGACGTGCAGAAGATCTGTGCTAATCTAATCATTAATTGTGACAGTGGATAACATTTTTTAAAACAATATGTTGTACAGCTTGTCAGTTCAGCTCTGAAAAGGTGAAGGCAGCAAAAGGTAGAGATGGGCGAGTCACTTAAGGCTTGAGCCATAGGCCTGGCTGGAGGCCGTCTTGAACCCTCGAGCCCAAAACAGGCTGAGCTTTAATGTGGCTTCAACTTGCTACCCACGCTTTACCATCATGCACCAAGAATTGAAAACAAAGCATAAGCATTTGGTGTTAACATGAGAGAAAGAAGAAGCAATCCAGTGGATAAATTGGATAAAGAGAAACGAGAAAACCTGGGACCAATCCTGGCTTCATAGCTTGACCAAATTGTGCGATCCTACGCAAATATTTTAATTTACAGAGCCTCTTTCTAGGTTGAGCCTAGCGGCAGCGCGCATGCGCTGCTCGCTCTGCGAGACTGCTGTAGTAGAGTATGGGAGAGAAGCCGCGCCCACTCTCCTCCCATATTTTTCATTGGCTTGTGCCATTGTCTTTCATAAATGCTGCCTTCCGATTCGTTAATAGGCTTGTTAGTCCCTCCTTAGTAAGGCCTTGTCTTCATTTGTAACCTCCCATGGCTACTGGCCCCTTTACTTCGGTTGTTACACAGGACCTGTTATTTAGTAAGTCTGTAAGCACTATTTACTTTATTGAGTTTCTCTTACTGCAGGCCAGATATGCGCTGCTTCAGCTGAAACCGCTTGTGTTTTTTTAAGCAGCATGGCCGCCCCGTAACACGGGCGCCTGCTTTCAATCACTTTAACCCGGCATCATCTCGTGTCTGTTTCAACCCCCCCAAGTAAAATGGATTTAGAAATGATTAGCGAATCATGTGAATTTCAGGTAGCACATAATCGTGTGCTAATGGGCTGAAGCTGACAACAGCTTATCTGTGTTACATGTCATCTGTATAAAACCACCTGACGGGTTGCGTTCAAAAGCCTGTTTTATTAACAACAATACCACCACCACCACCAATACCACCACCACCACCACCACCAATACCACCACCACCACCAACTCCACCATCACCAATACCACCACCAATACCACCACCAATACCACCACCACCACCAATACCACCACCACCAATACCACCACCACCACCAATACCACCACCAATGCAACCACCACCACCAATACCCCGACCACCAATACCACCACCACCAATACCACCACCAATACCACCACCAATACCACCACCACAAATACCACCACCACCAATATCACCACCACCAATCCAATACCACCACCAATACCACCACCAATACCACCACCACCAATGCCACTATCACCAATACCACCACCAATACCACCCCCACCACCACCACCAATACCACCACTAATATCACTACCACCAATACCACCACCAATACCACCACCACCACAAAAACCACCACCACCAATACCAGTACCACCACCAATACCACCACCACCACTAATACCACCACCACCAATACCATCACCACCAATACCACCAATACCACCAATACCACCACCACCAATACCACCAATACCACCACCAATACCACCACCACCAATACTACCAATACCATCACGAATACCACCACCACTACCACCACCACCACCAATACCACCACCACCAATATCACCACCACCAATACCACCACCAATACCACCACCACCACCGCCACCAATACCAATACCATCCCCACCAATACCACCAATACTAATACCACCACCAATACCACCACCAATACCACCACTGCCACCAATACTACCACCAATACAACCACCGCCACCAATACCCCCTCCACCAATACCACCACCACCAATACCACTACCAATACCACCACCACCAATACCACCACCACAAATACCACCACCACCAATATCACCACCACCAATCCAATACCACCACCAATACCAGCACCACCAATGCCACTATCACCAATACCACCACTAATACCACCACCACCACCACCAATACCACCACTAATACCACCACCACCAATACCACCACCAATAACACCACCACCACAAAAACCACCACCACCAATACCAATACCACCACCAATACCACCACCACCATCACCACTAATACCACCACCACTACCACCACCACCAATACCACCACTGCCACCAATACCACCACCAATACAACCACTGCCACCAATACCCCCACCACCAATACCACCACCACCAATACCACTACCAATACCACCACCACCACCAATACCACCACCACAAATACCACCATCACCAATATCACCACCACCAATCCAATACCACCACCAATACCACCACCACCAATGCCACTATCACCAATACCACCACTAATACCACCACCACCACCAATACCACCACCAATACCACCACCACCACCACAAAAACCACCACCACCAATACCAATACCACCAACAATACCACCACCACCAATACCACCACCAATACCAATACCACCACCAATACCACCACCAATAACACCACCACCACCAATACCACCACCACCAATACCACCACCACCAATAACACCAGTACCATCACCAATACCGCCAATACCACCACCATCACCAATACCACCACCACCACCAATACCACCACCACCAATACCACCACCAAACCACCGCAAATACCACCAATACCACCCCCAATACCACCACCACCACCAATACCACCACCACCAATACCACCACCACCACCAATACAATCACCACCAATACCAATACCACCACCACCAATACCAATACCACTACCAATACCACCACCACCAATACCACCGCCAATACCACCACCACTAATACCACCACCAATACCCCAACACCAAAACCACCAATACCACCACCATAGCCAATAACACCACCACCACCACCACTAATACCATCAATAATACCACCACCACCACCAATGCCACAACCACCACCACCAATACCACCAATTCCACCACCACCACCATTACCACCACTACCAATACCAATACCACCACCACCAATACCACCACCATCAATACCACCACCGATACCACCACCACCGCCAATACCACCACCACCACCAATACTACCACCAATACCACCACCACCAATACCACCACCACCAATACTGCCACCACCATTACCACCACCACCAATACCACCACCACCACCACCAATACCAATACCACCACCACCAATACCAATACCACCACCATCAATACCAATACCACCACCACCACCAATACCACCACCACCAATACCACTACCAACACCAATACCACCAATATCACCACCAATACCCCCACCACCAATACCACCACCAATACCACCACCAATACCACCACCAATACCACCACCACCAATACCACCACCACCACCAATACCACCACCACCAATACCACCACCACCACCAATACCACCACCAATATTACCACCACCACCACCACCAATACCACTACCACTACCACCACCACCAATACCACTACCACCACCACCAATACCAATACCACCACCACCAATACCAATACCACCACCAATACCAATACCACTGCCACCACCAATACCACCACCAATACCCCAACCACCAATACCACCACCAATACCACGAATACCACCACCAATACTACCACCACCAATACCAATACCACCACCAATACCACCACCACCAATACCAGTACAACAACCATCAATACCAATACCACCACCAATACCACCACCACCACCACCAATACCACCAATACCACCACCAATACCACCACCAATACCACCACCACCACCAATACCACCACCACCAATACCATCACCAATACCATCACCAATACCATCACCAATACCATCAGTACCACCACCACCATCAATACCACCACCACCAATACCACCACCACCACCACCGCCAATACCACCACCAATACCACCACCAATACCACAACCAATACCACCACCACCAATAGCACCAAAACCACCACCAATACCACCACCGATACCACCACCGCCAATACCACCACCACCAATACCACCAATACCACCACCACCAATACCAATACCACCACCACCACCAATACCAATACCACCACCACCAATACCACCACCAAAACCACCACCACCAATACCAATACACCACCACCACCACCAATACCACCACCACAGCCAATAACATCACCACCACCACCAATACCATCACCAATACCACCACCAATGCTACCACCACCACCAATACCACCAATACCACTATTACCACCACCACCAATACCAATACCACCACCATCAATACCACCAATACCACCACCACCAATACAACCACCACCAATACCACCACCACCACCAATACCACCTCCAATACCACCACCAATACCACCAATACCACCAATAACACCACCACCACCAATACCACCACCAATACTACCACCACCAATACCACCACCATTACCACCACCACCAATACCTGTACCACCACCACCAATACCAATACCAATACCACCAATACCAATACCACCACCAATACCACCACCAATACCACCACCAACACCACCAATACCCCCACCATTAATACCCCCAACACCAATACCACCACCACCAATACCACCAATACCACCACCACCAATACCACCACCACTACCAATACCACCAATACCACCACCACCAATACCACCACCAATACCACACCACCACCAATACCACCACCAATACTACCACCACCATTACCACCACCACAACCATTACCACCAATACCAGTACTACCACCACCAATACCAATACCACCACTACCAATACCACCACCATCACCAATACCACCACCACCACCAATACCACCACCAATACCACCACCACCTGTTGTATTCCTCTTAGGGTGTCCGTATATAGGTTTTCCTGTATCATGTCCTTATATAGGCACAATTTGCCCTGCCCTTATATAGGCATAAAATCCCAGTCCTTATTTAGGCATTAAACCGTGCACTCCAAATACAGGCATGGTCTCCAACATCTGTCCACCCTAACGTCACAACGAGTTCTTGAAGAACAGACCCTTAGGCTTTGGGAGTTTCCCTAGCACAGGACTATTGATTTCTTCAAGGACTCATCTATTATGCATGAACCGTTATACCTTAGGGGTTCATTCATGACGTCTTCCGCTGTCCGATCCACATCAATGCTAACATTGTAAGGTACCTCTCAGGTATAAATATACCTTCCCTAGCCCTTGTAAACTAGAGGAGACCTCGACTTCAGAGGAGCCCGTTTCCCGGCCTGACGCACTGAGACGACGCTGTCATCCCTGCACGCAGAGAGTCCAGCTTCCAGTGATCTGACTTCCCTTGCAGGGTGTTGGAGTTCGAGTCTGGCAAGAGATTCCTACCTCTCTCATTCTTAAGGTATGGAGCTGACTAGAACCTAGAGGGACTCTTGGCATACTAGGCATACTAGACTTCACATACTCTTAGTATACCCTAGTAAGGAATACTTCACCTACTTCATACCTCTCCCTACACCTAGGTTAGGTTAGGTACATTGGGGTAGAACTAGCTTAGAAACGCATTGTATGAGTACTCGCATTTTTAGTCTGTGTTATTTATGTAAATGAATATCTGCTAAAGATCATGCTAGCGCAGTATTATTTATTTCTACTGCTTACGCTGTACATTATTTATCTTGCATACTGTCTTGTGATCATAACAGCACATTTAACTTACACGAGAAACAAGACTGTTCAATAAATCTTTTATTGAAACGCCCGTCTATTCTTTCTGTGTAACTTTGAGGAAAACTAAGTATGCACGAGTGAGCTGAGTGAAATAGTTATCTATTGTTTCCACGACTCTGGGACATGTTCTGATTCTAAAAGGGAAACAAAGTTGTCATGTTTTGCGGCTGCCAGAAACTACTCCTTCTTGTTTGTCAAGGAGTTTCTAGTGGCCTCTGAGCTAGCTGGCACAAGTAATTAAGTTTAATATACTCGATAGGGACATACTGACCTCAGTCCTATGTCAAACCTATAGGGTATATTATTCCAATGCGCAGAGCCTATTAGGGAAATAGGAGCTACACTACATGGCGCCCAAACGTTTGGTAAGGCGGTAATTTAACGTTAGATACTGAGTAACTCAGCCGTGCTTTTTCTCTCAGAGACCCCTACCCATAAACTCCAAAAGACGTCTGGAGTGGGCAGGGTTAAGTATCCGCCACGGCTACATAGGGAAGTACCCTATATATTAGCTGTTTGGTTTGCTCAACGTTGAAGGATACAGTGTTCCAAATCATTGTGCACCTTATCTTTGTTTCCTTGAAACTTGTTCTACATTTTTCAAAAAACAAAATGTCCATAACAGGGGACGAAGCCACCGGAAACGGTGGAGCTGCGGCTGATCCAGCCCTAGAAGCAGTTTTTAACATTACAGGTTTAAATGAAACCGAGGAGGGTGTCATAAACATCCCTCCAAACTTAAGAAGAGCCATCACTCTAAAACTCATAAAACACGGCCTACCACCAAGAGGCGGTAGAGCAGTTTTCGTGATAGAGGCACACAAATCCTTTCAGACAGAGGTATTCTATTCATGGGTAATATTTCCTGAATCAAATTCAGTAACACACATGTTTCACTTCTACAAAGAAGATGATCCACCAGAGGAATACATTCCTTTCGAGGATATTGAAATTCCATTAACATACCAGGAGCATCAGCTCTGGTTTAAAGGCACCCTAAAACATCACAGAAACATTACCAGGCTCGGTCCACTAGGTAGACCAGGAGCAACATGGCCGATTCTAGCCGGCTACACACCTCATCCTGACATTGAGAAATGTCAGACGAGGAACTACTTGTTCAACTACAAGAATTAACAAAACTCTACAGACAATTGGCCCAATATGTCATGAGGACTTTCACAGTCCAACCACCATTACCACTTCCAAATCAAACTCCTCAACAGGGGAGTACACTAAAAATTACACCACAGACTCTATACGCAGTCATGGGTAAAATGCCCACAAAACGTGAGCAAATTCCATTCTAGATAGCTCAAAAAATTACTCAAATCGAAGCAGTATTTCCAAATACTAGCCCGTATGAGAAAAACAGAATATTAACAATAAGTTTACCAATGGGGATCACACCACAACTGGAAGACTGCACCACTTGGGGCTCAGTCTTTGCTGCCATCTATACTAAAACACATGATATTCCATCAATAGCGGTAATACCAGATGTCCTGAAACAAATTCAAAACAAATACGGGGCAGAGCCTGCTCTGAATTTAGGTATGAAATTACTGAAAAATTTCGACCAGGTCTCAACAATAATATTATCTAATATTAAAGGGGAGGCAGCAGCAGTGGCGATCCGCCAAAAATTAAGGGAATTCGATGTTACAGAACATCAAACTGAGCTACCCAGAATAATTGAACAATCATATGCAGAATTAGGCAGAGATAGTTTGGGTGGAAGACCAGTGAAACCTAAACTATCAGAAAGTCCTGAGAAGGACTCTATTAAACAAACTCCTACATCTTCTAAAAAGAAGTGGGAAACTAATAAACAAAACTCAAACGAGAAACGTTCTCAATCCCGAGGTAGGTCTCCTCAAAAGGAGCCCTCTGAAAGGAGGTATAACCTCAGGAATAGGGATAATTTGAGAAAACCTGACAGGTATCAAGATACTGATACACGTTCCTCTCGTACCTTTCAGATCTCGTCACGGACTTCGGAAAGAAGAGGACGATCAGAAAATAGAGAAGAACGCGTGAAATCCAAGGAAGATAAACACGCTCCAAAAAATAAAACAAAACCTCAATTCTCCAAAAAGAAAGTAGCAGGTCTGAAGATCAGACATGCCGAGAATACGGAGAACACAACTCAAGAACGGAGAATGGGCTCAGACAATGCTGGACAGTGCAGCAGAAGTCACAATAGCTCGCTAGAACCTGAAGGAACTTCTGGAGATAGTGGACTTGAATGAGTACATTACAGTTGAGACTGTGGACACCAGGGTTAGTACTCCACAAAAGTTATATGAAATAACACTCCGGATGGAGGGAGACATACCTAGACAGGTGAAAGCACTTTTTTGGGACAAACTATCAAGGGGCTATGACATACTTCTAGCAGAAAAAGACTGGCCACCACAATTTGTCAGGGAGTGCCCACACGGCGAGGACATTATTATGCCCGCCTTCTCTAACCATATTCCAATTCACCTAAAATATACATATGCCAGGAAATGGGCAGTAGCCCAGGCCCCAGCATTATATAAAAATCATGTAGGAAGGAATGAGGACTCACCTCACCATAAAATACATCTGAAACATGAACCAACTGCACAAAGGCAGTACCCAATAAAGCAAGAAGCTAAAAAACAGGTCAGGAGATCTTAGATCAACTTGAATACCAAGGGGTGATTGAAACATGCACCTCCTCAATGAACAATCCTTTGTTTCCTGTCTCCAAACCAGACAATACATATCGTCTAGTTTTGGATTACAGACACTTAAACACTTGTTCTAAAACATTTGCAGTGCAAAATGCACATAGCACAGCATTAATGAATAACATTGTGCGTAAAAATATAAAACCACATTAGACATCTCAAATGGTTTCTTTTATCAAAACATAGCACCTGAAAGCAGGTACTTAACAGCATTCTCCATAATGGGGACCCAGCGTCAATTTTGTCGACTCCCACAAGGGTTCAAGAACAGCCCAGGTTTATTCTCAGCAAGGGTAACGGAGTTACTACAAATTTATGACAATGAGGCATTATCCTATGTCAATGACATTTATCTGACAGACGATGACCTGGATAGACACTTGAACAGGGTGAGCACCATTATATTGGGATTCGCCTCTGAGGGCTACAAATTCAACTTCAAAAAGTCCAGAATTGCCCAACTAAATGTCCTATTTCTAGGATATGAGCTTTCAAGTGAAGGCAAGAGCTTGGCAGCTAACTTTTTAGAGAAGTGTGCGCTGCTCCAACCTCCGAAAACGCTAAAAAACTTACAATCCATCCTGGGTTTCCTAAATTTTGGAAGAACATACATTCTAAATTACGCAGAAAGGGTTAAACCTCTCGACGCATTAATCAAACCTGATTTTTCAATCAAGAATTGGACACAAGAACAGACAGAAATCTTGCGTTCACTCCAAGCTAACATGTTAGCAACAAATCACTTACAAACACGCGTAAGTCAACGCAACCTGGTGATTCGAATAATTTTGGGTCAATGCGGATTCACCTACTTAACATTCAATGAGGGTGAAAAAGTACCAATTGCATACAAATCTCATTTGTACACACAAGCGGAAATGCGCTTCACTTCAACTGAAAAAATTCTGACAGCAGTTCAAACCGCTGTAGCAAAAGAAAGAGCCTTAGCCCAAGGGAAACACATTATTGTCGTAACCCCAGTACCGGCTTTAGAAGCGGTCACAAAAGCAAGCATTCCAAATGCTAAAGCATTACATCCAAGATGGATACAATGGGTTTATTCTCTTGCTGCAACAGATGTTGAATATGTTTTTGATCCTGATTTAAAAACACAAGCATTCCTGCAATATGAACAAGAATGTCTTCTGCCCACTGAAATTCTGCCTCTCGATCAGTACGAATTCATAATTTACACTGACGGATCAGCACAGCCCGCAACAGGGAGTAAGCAAGCTTACAGTGCAGCATGTGCAATCGTTAAAGGTCGCATGCGAGATGGCACCTTCAGACCTATGGTCACAAAAACTCAATCTCTAGGAGATTGTACAGCTCAGCGAGCTGAACTACAAGCATTCAAACTGGCACTTGAAAGTACAGATCGAGAATTCCCCACACTGATAGTGTGCGATTCCTTTTACTGTGTTCAGTCGTATAATGAATATATACAAAACTGGCTTGAAAATGGATTCAAAGATGCGAAAGGTGGCACAATAAAGCACAAAACGCTTTGGGAACAAGTAGCTCAGTTGAAAAACGAACTACCAAAGGCTCACGTGATCCACACACTGAGTCATCAACGTGATGGCGTTCACGTTGCAGGGAATTCATTGGCTGACGAAGCCGCAAAGGGGGCTGTTCAGACGGCTTCCGTAGCTGCGATCACTCGTTTAAAAACAAAAATAGACAGTGAGATAAAGTGGCTGTCAATGCTACAAGCAAAGGCAGTGGTGCAGCGATACCAAAAAAGTTTCCACTCAAGTACTCTTATGTAATTGATGCGAACAGCGTTCCTTTTGCTCGAATCCCTGGAGTGGGGGATAGGGTAATCCCAAACATGGAACGTAGAGCAGCTTTGATTTCTGAAGCTCATTTAGGGGAGGGTCTGTCACATCAAGGGATCTCTAAAACAATTTTGACATTAAAAGAGATATACTGGTGGCCTGGGATGAATACAGAAATCCACATCTTCATCAATAACTGCATAGACTGTAAATTACAGCGGGAAAGCCACCAGACACCATGCTACAAATGTAGCTGCCCAGTGCAGACACCACTGTTAGACAGCATTAGACTATCTATGTGCATGCGTCCTTCTAGACAAATGCAATCCCACAAATACTGAATCAAGGTTCCTATGGATATGGCCTCAACGCTCGGCTGACGCTCGAACTGTTATAATAGATTTGCGAGTCTTTATCGGCACATACGCAATAGGCATGCTACATTCTGACCAGGGCCAAGCGTTTAGCTCTCGGGCTTACAAAGAAGCCATGGCCAGTCTGGGCGTTGCATTGCAGTACTCCTCTCCATTCCATCCTGAGGGAAATTCGGTTGTGGAAAGGAAAAACCGGGACATAAAGCAGTCTATAACAGCTAGGGTATTAGGTTCGGGTGATGGGTGGGTCAAAAATCTTTATGGGGTCCAACGCTCATTAAACAATCTGCCAAGAAGTTCTCTAGGGGGGGGTCACTCCATATGAGGTCCTATTTGGGACAAGAATGTGGGTACCAGATCTCGATGACGTAGGCACAGTGGTGGAAAATAAAACGTTTGATATCAAAGATCGTTTGGCTGTTTTACAGGAACTCAATGAACTGAGATCAAAACAAAGCAACGTCTTCCTGCAGCCAACCACTGGGGAAAAACCGGCGGTCCCAGGAAGGCCTGTCTGGATTCCAAAAGTTGGGGATCTAGTCAGAGAAAAGATTGCGGACAAGAAGGAATTTGGACCTTCTTACAGACAACCAGTACCTGTCCTAGCAGTTCAAGGAACAAGAACAGTACTTCTGCCGCCCCTTGCTGGAAGAAAGGAGAAAAGATTTGTGTCCATCAACCTCATCAAACCACAGTATGTGGCCAATACTAAATAGTAGGCCTTGTGGACTCCGACCTAGTAGCAGACACACTCCTCTCGCTACTATCCAAGAGGTTCAGACTGAAAGACTTATAACAATTGGGAATTCAGCGGTAACAGATGAAGGACTAAGCAACAATGCTATGGACCTCATCCCTCTTGAAAATCAAGTAACAGTTCGTCCAAATACACCTGTCTACACCAATGTAGCACGTGATCAACTGGTTCCAGTGATGCAATTCCAACAATTGATAGAACTGCTTCTGGCTATTTCATTAACTTTGATACGTTCTCAGAAGATCCGAGTGAACCTGAAACGACGCCAGCATCATTCAAACTGAAGCAGCAAGTACAAGACTTTCTTCACTTTCTGAAAAAGACTTATTTGGTTTCTCCATGGATTGAACTCTGCATTACATCTGGACTATTTGTTTTCCTGCTCTGGCTAGCTTTTGTTACAACTGTGAGCGTGCTTATAAGTGGCAGATACATCCATGTGAATACTGAAGGAAAAGACGTGAACTTACTTTTAAAACCTCATAAATCTTCCCATTGTGAAGCAAGAGACTTGTCAACAGTGAACATCACAGCCGTTCCTATACAGGATGGTGAAGTGTGGGACAAAACAGATTTTGATATCTTTGGCCCGATGGAACAATTGAACATTCCACATTTGTTTAAAATTTCACTAAGTGATCTTATTTCGTCCAGTACCTATTCTGATGATTGGGACTTTGAGACTGTTAATGACATAATGTTTGACCTAGAAAAATCTGCTGCATTTTTCTAAAAATGAATATTTAGAGGGTTTATCAGACTATGAACAACTGTATTGTTATAACCACTATGGTCATCATTATTTGCATAAATCTGCATACCCTAGAAATGTGTTTATGTTTAACCAATGGGAGCATTGTCCTACACCACCACAAGGTAGTTCAAAAACATTTGCTAACAAGTTTCCATATTTTTCAGGTTACAATACATCTGATCCAGAAACGTTTTACTCTAAAAATGTAAACAAAACAGGACTGAAAATTATGTTAACTAATACGAAACAGATTTACTCTGCAATATTTATTGCCCAACTGTCTAGACAGGGTTTTGACTTATGGAAAAACACAATTGACACAAAAACTGTGTGGGGTACTAAAGATTGGCAAGTACAGGGGATAGAAGCGTTATTTAGAGCCTGTATCATCCCTGAACAAATAATGTTTTTGAATGAAACTGTCCAACAAACATCTTGTCTTGGACTAGCCAAGATCAAAGAGATGAAGACACCTTCTGTACCAACACCTGCCAGTGATAATAATACACAGGCAGCGGTGACAGTTCACAATATACTACAACTCAACAGATCTAATCCTGATTGGAAAAAATGGTTGATCTGGCCCACAGACACGAACAACTGTCAGGAAAGATTCCTGAATAAAACTCAGGGCTTTACTATTCATAGGCCAGACCCAAGATACGTCCAAAGACAGCATCCGGGGGTAGTGACAACATACAGTGTAGGAAAATTATGCCTCGATTGGCTTCAGAAATCTACACTACAGGATGTGAAACAACACTTATCCTTACTTAAAGACTACGCAGACCTTAGGGAATTCTTGCTTGGACCAAGAAAACCGCGTCAAAAATGTTTCATATATGCCGGCATTTACGCAGGTTATAATGAAGCATGGAAAGTGTCACAGATGGAGGCCGCAGAACGAATACGTGAACTTGATCGTATTAATTTAGAGAAAACACTCACTGTGGTCGACAATGGGTTAACAACTTTGTCCTCTAGAATATATTCATTGGACAACATTGTATCCTCTGCTATCGACATACTAGAACTAGATTTGGAGATGTTACAGCAGGGCCAATCTCAATTACGTTCTATTGTGTTATTAAGCTGGACGCTGCAATCTTTGCGTGCGGGCTATGTGCCTTGGCGTTTTATCAACACGTCAGCTCTGTTTGCAGAATACAATCTAACTAATAAACAGATCGAACTGGCACAAAGAGGAGCAAGGTATACAGTGTTGAGCATTGAAAAACTGGAAAAGTTACCATTCACAGTGGCAGAAAAACCAGCTTCAGAATGGCTTATTCATGGCAAAATCACACTACCTGTGACTACTTTTCAGTTTCAGTATTGCCTCAGACAAATGCAAGCAGGCAAATATGAAAGGTTGGGTAAGGAATACATTAAGACATCTTGGGATTTACTGTATACATATAGATGTTGGAGTGGGGATCGTGAAGTGTTTTTGAGCGGTACACACTGTAAAAGTGCACTGAGCGGTTCACTTATATGTCAGGACATTTCTTTACACGGGGCTTGTAATGGTTCTGTGGCAAATTTGTCTTGCCACCAGCAGGGTACACCAGCTGCTGTGATTAATCCAATGTTTGGACAACTTTCGAATGGGAGTTACCTCATGTTGAATGATCAGAGTTGCTGCGGCATGTTGCCAGGCATCCCATATCTAGTAACGGTCAACTCCAGGGTCACTTGCTGTATGCAAGTATTGTTTGCCCCAATAGACACAGTCAGGGAGTCGCCTTTGTGGCCTTCGCTGAACGTCTCTTTTATAAGATTTGATACTTTGAGCAGAATGAAAGCCATGCTTTTACAGCAAAGCGATACCAAAGGGGTCAGACTGATTTGCATATGGCCATGTCTGAACTGGGGTGGTGGAGTGAGCTAAAGAATGATGATGGATTAAACCCAGATCAGTTGACTGGGGGTGAGTGTTTGATTTGCTCAAGCGCTCCGTCCATCATCCCCTTTTGTATCGCTTTGTTCACCCTAAGTTGGCAGGGTATGCCCAGACGTGGGTCCCTTGCTCACTTTGCCACTGGATTCAAGCTAGCCTGGCTGATGACGGCTGAATAGCCCGAAACCGGTCCCAGGATGCTTGTTTCCGGTCCAGGGAAGACATGGCTTGGCAGTTCGGGCTGGACTGTTCCCATGAGGCTCAGGGTCAGACTGATTTGCATATGGCCATGTCTGAACTGGGGTGGTGGAGTGAGCTAAAGAATGATGATGGATTAAACCCAGATCAGTTGACTGGGGGTGAGTGTTTGATTTGCTCAAGCGCTCCGTCCATCATCCCCTTTGTATCGCTTTGTTCGCCCTAAGTTGGCAGGGTATACCCAGACGTGGGTCCCTTGCTCACTTTGCCACTGGATTCAAGCTAGCCTGGCTGATGATGGCTGAATAGCCCGAAACCGGTCCCAGGATGCTTGTTTCCGGTCCAGGGAAGACATGGCTTGGCAGTTCGGGCTGGACTGTTCCCATGAGGCACAGGGTCAGACTGATTTGCATATGGCCATGTCTGAACTGGGGTGGTGGAGTGAGCTAAAGAATGATGATGGATTAAACCCAGATCAGTTGACTGGGGGTGAGTGTTTGATTTGCTCAAGCGCTCCGTCCATCATCCCCTTTGTATCGCTTTGTTCGCCCTAAGTTGGCAGGGTATGCCCAGACGTGGGTCCCTTGCTCACTTTGCCACTGGATTCAAGCTAGCCTGGCTGATGACAGCTGAATAGCCCGAAACCGGTCCCAGGATGCTTGTTTCCGGTCCAGGTAAGACATGGCTTGGCAGTTCGGGCTGGACTGTTCCCATGAGGCACAGGGTCAGACTGATTTGCATATGGCCATGTCTGAACTGGGGTGGTGGAGTGAGCTAAAGAATGATGATGGATTAAACCCAGATCAGTTGACTGGGGGTGAGTGTTTGATTTGCTCAAGCGCTCCGTCCATCATCCTCTTTTGTATCGCTTTGTTCGCCCTAAGTTGGCAGGGTATGCCCAGACGTGGGTCCCTTGCTCACTTTGCCACTGGATTCAAGCTAGCTTGGCTGATGACGGCTGAATAGCCCGAAACCGGTCCCAGGATGCTTGTTTCCGGTCCAGGGAAGACATGGCTTGGCAGTTCGGGCTGGACTGTTCCCATGAGGCACAGGGTCAGACTGATTTGCATATGGCCATGTCTGAACTGGGGTGGTGGAGTGAGCTAAAGAATGATGATGGATTAAACCCAGATCAGTTGACTGGGGGTGAGTGTTTGATTTGCTCAAGCGCTCCGTCCATCATCCCCTTTTGTATCGCTTTGTTCGCCCTAAGTTGGCAGGGTATGCCCAGACGTGGGTCCCTTGCTCACTTTGCCACTGGATTCAAGCTAGCCTGGCTGATGACGGCTGAATAGCCCGAAACCGGTCCCAGGATGCTTGTTTCTGGTCAGGGAAGACATGGCTTGGCAGTTCGGGCTGGACTGTTCCCATGAGGCACAGGGTCAGACTGATTTGCATATGGCCATGTCTGAACTGGGGTGGTGGAGTGAGCTAAAGAATGATGATGGATTAAACCCAGATCAGTTGACTGGGGGTGAGTGTTTGATTTGCTCAAGCGCTCCGTCCATCATCCCCTTTTGTATCACTTTGTTCGCCCTAAGTTGGCAGGGTATGCCCAGACGTGGGTCCCTTGCTCACTTTGCCACTGGATTCAAGCTAGCCTGGCTGATGACGGCTGAATTGCCCGAAACCGGTCCCAGGATGCTTGTTTCCGGTCCAGGGAAGACATGGCTTGGCAATTCGGGCTGGACTGTTCCCATGAGGCACAGGGTCAGACTGATTTGCATATGGCCATGTCTGAACTGGGGTGGTGGAGTGAGCTAAAGAATGATGATGGATTAAACCCAGATCAGTTGACTGGGGGTGAGTGTTTGATTTGCTCAAGCGCTCCGTCCATCATCCCCTTTTGTATCGCTTTGTTCGCCCTAAGTTGGCAGGGTATGCCCAGACGTGGGTCCCTTGCTCACTTTGCCACTGGATTCAAGCTAGCCTGGCTGATGACGGCTGAATAGCCCGAAACCGGTCCCAGGATGCTTGTTTCCGGTCCAGGGAAGACATGGCTTGGCAGTTCGGGCTGGACTGTTCCCATGAGGCACAGGGTCAGACAGATTTGCATATGGCCATGTCTGAACTGGCGTGGTGGAGTGAGCTAAAGAATGATGATGGATTAAACCCAGATCAGTTGACTGGGGGTGAGTGTTTGATTTGCTCAAGCGCTCCGTCCATCATCCCCTTTGTATCGCTTTGTTCGCCCTAAGTTGGCAGGGTATGCCCAGACGTGGGTCCCTTGCTCACTTTGCCACTGGATTCAAGCTAGCCTGGCTGATGACGGCTGAATAGCCCGAAACCGGTCCCAGGATGCTTGTTTCCGGTCCAGGGAAGACATGGCTTGGCAGTTCGGGCTGGACTGTTCCCATGAGGCACAGGGTCAGACTGATTTGCATATGGCCATGTCTGAACTGGGGTGGTGGAGTGAGCTAAAGAATGATGATGGATTAAACCCAGATCAGTTGACTGGGGGTGAGTGTTTGATTTGCTCAAGCTCTCCGTCCATCATCCCCTTTTGTATCGCTATGCTTTTACAGCAAGCAGTGCCTTTGACCTCGGCCAAAGAAACCTATGATCTACAAGTAGCAAGGACTTCAGCTGAGATACAAACTTTAATACGTACAAACTGCCCTATACATTTCGTGGAAATGATAGGACGTATCTTTAACATGTCTGATACAAGCGGAATTGTACATGTATTTAAGAGCATCTGTTCCGGTCTGTTAGCACCTTTCCAGGCAATACTCGGAATCATCCCGAACTTTGCACATTCGGTGTTTGGTGGCATACCATTAATTCTAGCACTTGTTGCCAGAATTCTATTTCTCTTCCTGCTATTACGCTATGGCTAGCCTATTCGCAGACATCACTCTGAGCGAAATGGAGAAAGCTCTCCTTGAACGAAAGTGCCGTGCGCGAATAGTACAGCTTTTGGGCATGACTCGTCTACGGGACCTGAATACCATGTGGTTCCTGTCATTCAGACCAATCTGGAAAGATTGCATCTTACCTGTCCTACGATGCCTGCTATGCGGTGAAGAATGCGTGTTAGACACCTGTCTAACATTTCCATCAGCAACGCCAACGGATGTCGATACTCTGCTGGACCCGATAACGGCCCATGCTCTGTGTTGTCCCCAGAGGCTACCAATCCTGATGTCAGCATTCATTGAGATCTCACAGACGCTTCCGGCTGCTGCTGAGGTACGAGAAAGATCTACAAGCACACAGGTAACAACGGACGCGAACATTGCTGCGGCCTCCTATGCTGAAAGCGATGCTTCACATCTCTGTGCAATTAATTTACTACACGAGGTGTTCCAACTGACACCAACTTCAGTGGATGATATTTTGTCTACAGAAATAGATGATCTCATGTTTACACCAGACCCGTAAACTGACTCTGATTCAGCCCACAGTGTTCCAGAGATGCAGTAACAATTTGGCCTTCATACTTCAAAAACTTGGAACTCTTCCCAAATTGAACTTTTTCCATTTTTCGAACTAAAATGGCAATTCAATCTGCTTGAAGTAGAACTAGCCTTATAGTACAGACTTCGCGGTACTTCCACAGACACTTAGGGGCCGATTCCGATTTGGGCCAGAAATCTCTCCGACCGAGCCGGACCCGGAGAGAATTCCGACCGAATCGGACTCTGGCAGTCCGACCGGACGAGTACGATGCGTTCGTAGGCTATCGGACTCGATTCGGTCGGACTCCCATTGAAGTCAATGGGAGCCGGTCGTACAACGCGTACGTGGGCTCCCATTGACTCAATCGGTGCTAGGCGAACAAGGGCGCCCCCTACAGCGTGTACGCGGCGAAGCGCATCATGCCGTACATGCACAGGTAGGGGGGACCCATGGCTCCCCCCTGGGTGCGACTCGCACGGCCACGCATACAGGGGGGTCCGACGCGGACCCCCAAAGTCTGGCTCCGACAGCTCTTTTGAGCCGGACGGCGCGAGTCGGTCGGACTGCTCGCGGTGCGCATCGTACTTACCCGGCCGGGGAACGTCTCCATTGTGCGGTGCGAGTGGGTCCGTGTGAGTCGGTCGGAGCGTGTTGAAGCCGCATACGAGCCGGTCGGCGAATTCGTGGGAGCTTGCATCGTACTCGCACGGCCGGACCCGCGTACGAATCGGTCGGGAAACAGGGCTCCGAATCAGATCCGGTAAAGCCGAATCCGATTCGGAGCCCAACCGGCCGAGATCGGAATCGGCCCCTTAGTCATCTTGTTTGTCTAAAAAGTTCATTAATTTCCATGATATGAAATGACTTTGATTTTGAACAAACTTATCGATCATTTTTTGTCACATGTAAATATTACTGCTTCTTTCATTCAAATTGCATTTTATTTTCAAATATATGCCTGACATGAGAAGCAATGCTTAAAAATGTACAGTACTTTTTGCATTCTAATAGGTTTTTTAAATGCCTTTTAAATGGTTTTAAGAAATATTTTAGCAATATGCGGTACTCCATTTTATGTTTAGCATTTTTTAAATGTTTAGCATGTTTAGTATTATCGTACACACGAAAGTGGAGTGGGTGTTGTATTCCTCTTAGGGTGTCCGTATATAGGTTTTCCTGTATCATGTCCTTATATAGGCACAATTCGCCCTGCCCTTATATAGGCAAAAAATCCCAGTCCTTATTTAGGCATTAAACCGTGCACTCCAAATACAGGCATGGTCTCCGACATCCGTCCACCCTAACGTCACAACGAGTTCTTGAAGAACAGACCCTTAGGCTTCGGGAGTTTCCCTAGCACAGGACTATTGATTTCTTCAAGGACTCATCTATTATGCATGAACCGTTATACCTTAGGGGTTCATTCATGACATCTTCCGCTGTCCGATCCACGTCAATGCTAACATTGTAAGGTACCTCTCAGGTATAAATATACCTTCCCTATCCCTTGTAAACTAGAGGAGACCTCGACTTCAGAGGAGCCCGTTTCCCGGCCTGACGCACTGAGAAGACGCTGTCATCCCTGCACGCAGACAGTCCAGCTTCCAGTGATCTGACTTCCCTTGCGGGGTGTTGGAGTTCGAGTCTGGCAAGAGATTCCTACCTCTCTCCTTCTTAAGGTATGGAGCTGACTAGAACCTAGAGGGACTCTTGGCATACTAGGCATACTAGACTTAACATACTCTTAGTATACCCTAGTAAGGAATACTTCACCTACTTCATACCTCTCCCTACACCTAGGTTAGGTACATTGGGGTAGAACTAGCTTAGAAACGCATCGTATGAGTACTCGCATTTTTAGTCTGTGTTATTTATGTAAATGAATATCTGCTAAAGATCATGCTAGCGCAGTATTATTTATTTCTACTGCTTACGCTGTACATTATTTATCTTGCATACTGTCTTGTGATCATAACAGCACATTTAACTTACACGAGAAACAAGACTGTTCAATAAATCTTTTATTGAAATGCCCGTCTATTCTTTCTGTGTGAACTTTGAGGAAAACTAAGTATGCACGAGTGAGCTGAGTGAAATAGTTATCTATTGTTTCCACGACTCTGGGACATGTTCTGATTCTAAAAGGGAAACAAAGTTGTCATGTTTTGCGGCTGCCAGAAACTACTCCCTTCTTGTTTGTCAAGGAGTTTCTAGTGGCCTCTGAGCTAGCTGGCACAAGTAATTAAGTTTAATATACTCGATAGGGACATACTGACCTTAGTCCTATGTCAAACCTATAGGGTATATTAATCCAATGCGCAGAGCCTATTAGGGAAATAGGAGCTACACTACACACCAATACCAATACCACCACCAATACCAGTACAACCACCACCAATACCACCACCAATACCACCACCAATACCAATACCACCACCACCAATGTCAATACCGCCACCAATACCACCACCACAATACTACCACCACCAATACCACCAATGCCACCACCACCAATACCACCACCACCAATTCCAGCCCTACCACCAATACCACCACCACCAATACCAATACCACCACTACCACCAGCACCAATACCACCACCTCAGCGCCTCTCACTCACTAGTAATAGCAGGGGCACTGTATGAGGCCGGAGCCACAGTCGAGACCATCCCTCCCTCCCTCCATGCCTGCCATAAAGCACAGCCTGCCCTGCACCAGGAGGTGAAGCCAGGGCCCTACTACAGCTGGAGTGTTTTTTATTAGGCCAAAGATAGAAATGACATTACACAATGCTACACTGCACACTCAAATCACGGAGAGGGCAGAAAATAGCCCCCCCTCCCGCTCTTCCTCCTGAGCCACGACAGTGTAATCACAGAGCGAAAGGTGTTGGAGCGCTTTGTTAGTGTTTATAGCTCGGATCATATGCAACTCTCACTTCACACTTTGGGGCTGATTACGATGGCGGGCGGTAGCACATCCGTGGTGCTGGCGGTGGCGGAAAATGCCCTTTTCCGCACTCCATCGGCGGTCCTTGCGTCCGCCGTATTACGATGGGCAAAGATAGCCCATTTCCCGTCCGCTGCGGTGTCCCTGGAACCGCCAGAAATCCCCCTCCGCAGCGGTGGCGGACGGAGCCAAAAGGGAGGGACCGCCATGCGGAATGCGGTTATGACCGCCGGTTGTATTACGATGCCACAAACAGCCCACCACACCGCTGCGGAGAATCCGGCCAATCGAGGATGGCGGTGGCAATACTGTGGATAGCTCCATGTGTTCCTGGCCGCTGGGGAAACAGCGGTCTTTGGCCTTTCCGCAGCAAATCCGACCGCCGTGGACGGATTTTCAGCTTTTACGCCGCTGAACCCTGGAATCCGACCGCCGCGGTAGGGAGTTTCTAGCGGTGCATCCTAATCTGGCCGGTGGTTTTGCGGCGGTACCTGCGGGCGGCAATTTCCCGCTAGCATGGCGGTCGGAGTGCTTTTCCGACCGCCATTGTAATCAGCCCCTTTGTGTCTGTGAAATTTACAAGACTTACACATCTTAACTGCACTATTTATCACTACTTCGAAGACGTCGCAAGCCGGTCTCTTCCTCTGATAATTACAATCTAACAAGCGGTCCAGAAGGCCCTTTATTGCAATGCAATAGGTCTCGCATTTGTGAGAGTTTATACTATTAATATTGTAAATGACAATGCCTTTATTTATGTTTTAAAACCCAAAACATAAACAAAAGGCATTGTCATTTACAATGCCAATAGCTCAAACTCGCGTGAATGCGAGACCTATTGCATTGCAAATGCTTGTTTTATTCTTTATCACATATGAGAGCACCTTCCAATAGGTGATTTTTAAGTGTGTGCTGTTCAAAACTAATCTGATGTATTAGGGTGAAATGCTCCTGCATGTTAAAGAAATACGGTTTTAAATTCTATTCACATGATGATTGTTACTTGATTTAAATGGCAACTATTTTCTGTGCCCTGCTCGCGATTGGGCTCTTAGAGCCCAGTCAGACCCTTGACTTGGCTCTGGATTGGTTCTCCCTGTTAATTTGTTAGCTCACTCACCTCCAGCGAAGGGATTTATAAGTATGGCACAGAAATCAGAAATGGTAAAGTTGCATGCATGTGCATGGGTAGCCATCTAGGAATGGGTTTTCTTTAATATGATACCCATTCCAAGATTGCTGTAGCGTCTTCCCCAGCCCATAGTCTTAAGACACTACGGGGCATATTCTCAAGGACTTATCGCAGATTTATCGGCACTTTAGCGCCGCAAAAGTGGCAATAGATTCATCGCCCTATTCTCAAGCTGGTGCAAACTGCCGACATCGCCAGTTTACCTGCGATAGCTGCCGCAAAACACATCGCCACGGATGAGAGTGACAAGTAACGCTAATGATATGCAGAGTAGGCGTTCCCGTGCAAAAACACACGAAAACACCACTTCGCGATATTCTCAACGACCAGCCAGATCAGCGATGCGATCCGAAATCAGGCGATAAGGCGCGTTAGCAGCAGGGATTCAACACCTGCCTTTAACTGGTGTTAAGCAGGACGACAACCTGCAGTATGAAAGGGAGCCCAGCCTAGAGCCACATCTGAAGACCAACAGATGCCATGGAGACAATGATCATGCAGCCTGGAGACCCAAGAGGGCCACAACACCCACCGCAACCACCCACCGGACCCTCCCCCCCAGGTCATGAAGTCCAGTAGTCAACGGTAGTGGAAAAACAGAACTTTATTACAAATACATAAACAACAAGACGAAAAGCTCAGCCAATGCATTCCATTCCCAACGGGGAACTTCACCAGGGCAACGTGTGGATCCAATAAACTGAAAATGCTGCTGGAACTCCCCAATACCATTCCATATCCCGAAATCAGTAGTCAGAAACCTGTTGGAGAAATGGTGACAATGGTCAAGCGTCCCCATAGTCACAAATGTAATCTGGTACAGTGTATTGCACTTGGACAAACCGGAATGCATACAGGTATGATGAATCCAGTCCAAACATACTGTAACAGAAGTCCGTGTGCTCGTAACCTCCGCAGGAAAGAAAAGGAAGGTTATGACCACACCAACATCTGTTACCGTCTCATCATGCAGGATTCATCATACCTGTAAATATCACGGTTTGTATCATCTTGATACCCCTGCACCTTCACTTCCCCCACGCTGTGCATGAACAGCTGGAGACCATGCAAGGGAATTACGCCATAGCTGCCTTACTGCATGTGTCGGGGGCCATTGACTGTACACATGTACCACTTGTGCCCCCTGCCGACCCTGCACACAATTACCGCTACAGAAAGCACACGCATTCCATCAATGTGCAGGCAATAGTGGACCACCGGGGACAGTTCACCAATGTTGTCGCCAACTTCACAAGCAGTGTGCATGACGCCAACTTCACAAACAGTGTGCATGACACATGCATCTTCCGACAGTCCATCATCAACCAGCGCTTCCAGGATGGCACCTATGGCAATGCACTGCTCATTGATAAGTACTAACTGAACACACCACACACCTCAACTCCACAATCACACAACTCACAACTGTGGGAGAGCACACGTAACAAAATCACATACAGCATGCCAACCAACATGCCCAACTACCGGACACGACAACACAAGTAACCGTGGTAACAGGGGCCAGACATGTAGACAAACCATCCACAAAGGCAGAGCCCCTCTGCCACACAATTGCAGAATGTGGGGAGAGGTGGGAACAAAGAATGTGCGAAGGAGGCAAGTGACCCAGCAATAAGAAAGGACACAATGCCAAGTGTGGCGGAGATGTGCTGCACAGACTGCAGTATGCAGAGCACAGACATGTCCATGTGGACATCTACTGCTGGTGTTTGCAGTGTAGTGGACAGTGGACGCAAACAGGTTACCCCAGGCAGTGTGGAAGACCTTGGACATGTAGCCATGTGGTCCCCCCCTGTAATCCTGAGTGGAGCGGCCTTGGCCGGCGTATGTCGCAAATGAATAGCCCGGGGCCCTGGGTGTGGTCCAGTTCCGGGATGTCCACCACAGTAACTACTGCGTGTGTCTCTGCGTCCGCCATATCTTGACCATAGGCCTACATACACGTGCCCGACCACATTCAACGGCTGTATTCACACTGGAGACGAGGTGACTAATTCCCAAGCCAACCCGCGCACATCTCGTCAGCGCATGCAGGGTCGTGTCTGCCAGGGCGGCGCCCCCCACCCAGCCACGAGGCCGCCGCTGTAACCGGTGGTGCCTGCGCGATCCTGTGCGCCTGCTGCACCCCAGCCCTGGTCCCCAGACCGGTCCGCCGCCCAGCGATGACTGGTCGGCCCTGCGCACCCAGGCCTCAATGCTCACCTGCCGCCACCGGCATGTCTCCAAGAGGGCCCTCCACGTGTCGGTGCAACCTACTCAGCCGATCGCTGGATTCCGCGCCACAGGCCCCCAGCGCACCTTTCGGCACCGCACCGCGGAGTTATGTGTGTGCTGACTGCTGCCTGCATGTACACTGCGGTCCAGCAGGGCTCACAATTCAAATTGAGTCTTGATTTGCTGGACGCCGTATCGAGGCCAACGCATCATTGCAGGCTGCACACCCGCTCAGCTCTTAAGGTGGGCCTAACTCAGTGCAACGCAAGTCATCGCCACGTGGCGGTAGGCCCATGCCGGACGCAGGCCATCGGGTGCCACTAACTCAGTGCAACGCAAGTCACGGACCCTTCATGATTGAGTTCCGTGGATGCGGACGCCATCATGTCACCTCCGGCAGTGGGGGATGTGCTGTGGTGGGCCCCTTTTATTGGCAGGGTCACATGTCCCGTGACGCCTGTGCTGGATGGGTGTGGTGTGGGTGTAAGCCAGCCCTCAGGGAGTGGCTGTGGCATGCTGACAACTAGACCAGTGACCAGCAGATCACTACAGGGAAGACCTGGGACAGGTAGCTGTGCCGTCACCCCCTGTGAGCGTAAGCGAAGTGGGCTGGGCTGGCGTATGCCAGTCCAGTGTAGGGGTGTGAACAATGAGCGCGGGGCTCTGGGCGTGGTTCAGTCCTGGCCTGGACAAGGAAGTAACCAATGCGTGTGTCTCCATTATAGTGTCTGCGCCACCGGGACCGCAATCGGCAATGTTGCACCCTGTGACCCAAGCCCCACAACATGTGCAAAATGGACGTGAGGGGGAATCAGTGACCCTACATTCATCCATACTGTCATACTTGAAGGATCATAGACATGACACATCTGTGTGAATTTGAATGTTTTATTCACATTCAGTGGAGTGTTGCAGCTGGAGCAGTACAGGCCCATGCACAGCCCACTTGACATTGTTGCCCCATGGAGGGCCAGCCAGAGTCCATTAGGGAAGGACAAATTCATCGGAAGAGGAAGAGTTCAGTCCGCAGTCTGATTGCTGTGTCATTGGTAACCAAACAGAATATGGCAGTCCATGTCGAGGTCCAAGGTGAGTGCCGCAGAGTGTATCGGGTGACGGTGGAAGGTGATGATGCAAAGGGCCGAACCAAGCTGAAATAGGCCATATGGCGGAGATGAATGCTGCCGCTTCCTCATTACCTCAACGGCAGCCTCATCCACATCATCGTCCTCTGATGTGTGATGTGCCTCACCTGTGGGTGGTGGTGTTTCGGCTGAAGCACTGTGTGGCACTGACACATCAGGGGCCGGAGGTGGATTGTCGGCCGCACTGTGTGGCAGTGACACACCAGGTGCCGGAGGTGGAATGTCAGCCGCACTGTGGGGCACTGACACATCAGGGGGCGGAGATGTGGATGGTGTAGGAGCAGCAGGATTCATCTGCGCCAGGCCTTGTGGCAGCAATGCCATGATGAGGATCTGCAGGGCCTGGTAGATCCCAGCTACATCTCGCTGATGTGCAGCTGTGGCAGCCATCCTTTCCGCCTCCATCCGCACCATGTCCTCCATGTGCCTCCGCATTTGTCCCAACTCCCGGCTGAGATCGCTGGAGCCACTCTGACTAGACAGGTGTTCTTGTCTCCGAGTCATGACTCCAGCGATGTCAGCCATGGCTCATTGGAGACCATGGAGCGGACTGTGGGTGTCCGTTAGGGACTGTAAGTGGTCCCTGATGGGACTTAGACACCCATGGATGGCATCTAGTTTGGCTGCCATGAGGTCGAACCCCACCCGCACCTGCTCAGCCATCTCCTTCTGGCCCTCCAACACACAGCGTTGAAATGCCATGTGTTGGTCGTGGGGATCCTGGGAGACAGCCGGGGTGGTGGGTGCTTCCTGCTGTGTGGTCTGTGCAGGGGTGGGGTCTCCTCGATGCAGCTGGGCTGCCCTGCTCCTGGGGTGGGGTGCGGAAGCTGTCCATGAGCTCTTGGAGGGCGTCGGTGTCGAAGGTGGGGAGGTCCTCCTCGTCATCAGTGAGGAGGTGTTCGGTCTGCTCTGCAGGAGGTGATGATTCTCCCTCTGCAATGTAAAGGGGAGATGCAGTTTAACAGTGTGTTCCATGTATGTTGACGCATTGGCCAAGTTTCCAAACAGACTGCATGACAATGTACATTGTGACTGTTTAGGAGGAGCTGCCTATTTGAAGCGGGACAGTGGACATTTGTGCACCATCAGGGATGTGGGGTTGTACTTGTCCATTATCATGTCACAGTTTCCTGCTATGCCAAATGTGATTGGCCAGTTTCTACACACACGCGGCAGCAGTTGTGTCCTCTGTTCTGTTGTGAATGTGTTGCAGTTTGTACCACATTGTTGTCAATGTTGATGTGCTCTGATTCTTGTGTGTGTGCTGCATTGTGGGAGAGTCGCCCTGCAGCTCAGACTTTGCTTGGCCTTCTCCCTTTCAGGCGGTGTGCCTTTGACTTCTGTGCTTATGCAGTGCTGAGATGTTGCATACTTGGGTAAATTGGGCTCTTGGTGGGAGTTGGGACTCTTGGGCATGGTTTGTCCGCAGATGTCTTGTTGCCGTCAGGGGTTGTTTGTGCACGTGGATGTGTCAGTGTGTGACCTGCTCCTTTCCGGATGTGGACCACACTCAGCCACCTCGGTGTCGTGGCGTGCAACATGTCATGATGAGTGGCCTGCAGACATGCTCATCGTCATGCAGTGTCACTTGCATTGTCAGTGGGGCTCACGTATCCGCAGCTTTGCTGGGTTCAGCACATGTGCATGGGTTTGTTGTGAGATTGGTGATGTGTGGGGAGGGCCCCTTCTGGGCACAATGTGGACGGGGGACTACTTGCTGTTTCTATGTGTGCTGCAGTATGGCAAGGAGATCAGGGACATGATCCAGAGTCATTGTGGTTGTGCAGTGTGCTATACTTCATTGTGCATGTGTGCCATTGTGCCCATCTCCCCCCGTCCCCAGTCCCTGGTGGTTACTCACCCTGTTGCTGTTGTGTCAGGTCATGTTGAGCAGTGTCCGGTCCCCTGACTCCTGCCACCGTCTCCACACTGATGACTATGGACACCATTTCCTCCATCTCATCCAGCTCCTCCTGTGGTGCAGGACTCCCACCCCCAGTCTGCATTGCTGCTTTGCGGTTGTTTGCGAGTTTCTGCTTGGTTTTGCGCTTCACATCATTCCAGCGCCTCTTGACCTCGTCCATTGTCCTCCTCAGCACTCCGACTGCTTTCACCTTGTCTACGATGGACTGCCATGTTCCAATTTTTGTTGCCAATGACACAGTGGAGGTGACGAACAGTTGTTGATGGTGTTCTATCACCTCCGTGATCAGGATCCTGTTTTCCTGCGGACTGAACCGCTTCTTCCTCTTCTTCTTCTCCTTGCCCTTCCCTGACCCCGAGGTCCCAGGCTGGTCCTCCGTGGGGCTTGTGGGGTTCATGTTGTCCTCTGTACTTGCTCCGGCTACCTCCATTGTGCTTCGCAGTTGTTATGGTTTTTTTTTTGTTGCAGCTTTTATGGTGATTTTTCCCGCCTGACATGGGAATTGCAAGCCTGGCGCTGCTTGTCGCCGATTTTTCTATCGCGGTTGGGCCCATCGCAACTTTTTTCACGTTCGGGTTTCCTTTTTTATCGCCGTCGCGATAGTTGTATTGCGGACATTTGAGGCGTTATCGAGAAACTATCGCATGTTACCACCGTGTTGAGAATACGACGTTGACACAGAGTTATTTTCCCGCGATAGACGGCGATATGAAAAATTGCGTTAGCCTATTTTGGCGATGTTTATCGCACGTTCTTGAGAATATCCCCCTACATCTCCCCCTTGTTAAATAAGAAAGTGTAAACAACAGCACCATTTTATATTTCTTCGATATGTTGTCTAGGTGCTCGCACTGTTCAGCCAGATCACGTGGTCTGAGGTAGTTGATATGCACCCTGACTGGACACCAAGGGTACATGAGCTGATGTTTGATATGGGCCGTCAAGTGGGGCTGGCCCATCTGGGATTACAGGGGCTGATAAATGTTGAGATAGATGTCTGAAATGTGACGAATCCCTTGTGATGAATTTCCCGGGATGTGCACCGTCATCATATGCCCTTTGCGTGTCACAACTCTTAGAGGCTCACCAGAAAATGGAGGATCTGTTTTCTTCTTCTGTTTTTGTTTGACAAGAACCCAGTCACCTTCATCAAAGATGAGTTCTTGAGTTCTCCAACGTTGATCAGCATATGTCTTCATTTCTTCATGTTTTCGAGCAGTGTCAGTGGCATGAATCCCATCATCACTGAGTTCGTTCAGTGGTCCACTGTGGTATCTTGGTTCTTACAGCTCTCCCAAACAGCAAGGTGGCAGAACTCACACCAGTGATGGAGTGAGGAAAACAGGATTACTAGTCAATGACTACCATGAGATGATGTCCATTCGTTAGGGGCCTAAAGAAATCAACAGCCACTCTTTCACATGCACGTGCAGAAAGATCAGACATGGCTAGTGGATGCTGGGTCACTTTAGGGGAAAGGCAATTAGGGATCACTGACAGAATATCGACGACCACAATATCGAGGTCCCAAAATATCGGGACCTAAATATCGATGTCAAGAATATCGACATCCTATCTACATCATGGAAAGTACAAAAATATCGAAATAAAAAGATGAGTTCTTGAGTTCTCCAACGTTGATCAGCATATGTCTTCATTTCTTCATGTTTTCGAGCAGTGTCAGTGGCATGAATCCCATCATCACTGAGTTCGTTCAGTGGTCCACTGTGGTATCTTGGTTCTTACAGCTCTCCCAAACAGCAAGGTGGCAGAACTCACACCAGTGATGGAGTGAGGAAAACAGGATTACTAGTCAATGACTACCATGAGATGATGTCCATTCGTTAGGGGCCTAAAGAAATCAACAGCCACTCTTTCACATGCACGTGCAGAAAGATCAGACATGGCTAGTGGATGCTGGGTCACTTTAGGGGAAAGGCAATTAGGGATCACTGACAGAATATCGACGACCACAATATCGAGTTCCCAAAATATCGGGACCTAAATATCGATGTCAAGAATATCGACATCCTATCTACATCATGGAAAGTACAAAAATATCGAAATAAAAATATAGGGCCATATTATCAAGAACGGCGCAACCATTATCGCCGCTTTAGCAGCAGGAAACTGCCGCTAAAGCGGCGATAAGGGGCTTGATAATATGTCCTAGAGAATTCCAACAGAAGCCCAGGTTCTGGTGTCAAGGACATCAAACCTGGGCTTCTATTGAATTCTCTAGGGCATATTATCAAGCTCCTTATCGCCGCTTTAGCGGCAGTTTCCTGCCGCTAAAGCGGCGATAATGGTTGCGCCGTTCTTGATAATATGGCCCATAGTTGTTAAAAATAACGATGTTAAAAATATCGGGGTTTTTTTTGTATAAAAAAAAGTAAAATAAATTAAATAATACATATAACTTAAAAATAAATATTTATAATTATTAGAAAATATTAAAAATGATAAGTAATAAATATAATGTAAAAATAAATTAAACATACAAATATAAAATATAATATATATAGTTACTTAGGGGCCCATTACAATACCCGGCGTAAAAAAATCCGCCAGGCATGGAAGCGGCAAAAATCCGCCCGCACACACCGTCTGAACACCGACCACGCCATTACGATTACACAAACCGAAAACCGCCATCGGCGGAAAAAACACACAAAATACCGCCCGCCAACGTCCGAGTCGGAGTCAAACCGCCCGCCACGGACCGAAACACGCACGACAACACAAAACCGCCCGCCCTCACGGCCGACACACCGCACGTGAAATTACGATCGCACCGCCATGAGCGCGGAAAACCACAAATATACCGCCCGCCAGCGCAAACAACGCCGATGAGAATCGACACGGCAGAAGCCATGGCGCCCACGTACCTGCACAGAAACCATCCGCTCACAAAACCAATAGCACACAACATGGCCAACAAGTCCACACAGCAAGGCACGCACAAATACACAAGCACAGTACACATCCCGAAAACACCCCCGGACAAACAAAAAATACAAAGGCCAGAACCCCAGACACAATACACCTGAAAACAACAGACCATGAGGACACACCCACATAGGTGAGTACAAAAGCAGCACTCCCACAGACCACAACCCCTTGCTACATTGCAAACCAGAGAGGAGAGGAGAGGACACAGTGACACAGCAAGGACAGCAGCACACCACAGAAACGCACACATCACTACCACCACCACCACCACCACCACCACCACCACCAAACACCGGCACCACAAACCCCTGCACATTACACAACACACACCGCACCAGCACCACAAACACCATGGCACCACAAAGAATGCCCAAGTACACGCCCATTGAGCTGACGGTCATGGTCGACGAGATCATCAAGGTGTACCCACAAATCTATGGGAACATGGTCCAGCACACACCACTAGCCACCAGAAACAGAATGTGGAACCGGATCGTAGACCAGGTCAATGCAGTCGGGACCCTGCCCAGGAACAGAGGTGAAATAAACAAACGTTGGAATGACGTAAAGAGCCTGGTCAAGAAGAAGGAGGGCAAAAACAGAGAGCTGGCTGCCGTCACTGGCGGAGGGAATCCCGCGCTCTTTAAGACCTTCAAAGCGTGGGAGGAGAAGGTGCGAGTCATAATACATCCGGAGATCCTCGCCGGATTAGCAGGGGGAGTGGAGGCTGGTAAGTACAAACTAATGTATACCAGCACACCGCTATGTACTCACATGC